>JBAFTA010000005.1:30823535-30868276 GCA_036919975.1 Melanotaenia parkinsoni | reverse complement strand
ACACACACACACACACACACACACACACACACACACACACACACACACACACACACACACACACACACACACATGCTGCTCCTCTTATTTCCAGCCCTGCTTCGTCACTCTGTGCATTGGGACTGTCTGAGCAGCAGGGCATTATGGGAGAGTTTCTAGGAGCTTAATGATTCCTTGGGGTAAGGTACAGCTAAATAAAGAGTTGGAAGTGAATGAATGGGAAGAAAATGAGAAACACAAACACTGTTACACACTGTTATTTACTCAATATCCTCCTTGTCACGTTCAAGTCCACACTAGCACACCATGTGAGGATGTAGCGTCTGTCCTGACTGGCTGCTTAGACAGTGGCTGTTCAACTACAGCAATCAAGACTCGATTAACATGATTTTGTTCATCCTCCAACAGTCTTTGTCAACTTTTAATCTCTATCACCTTTTTTCTCCCAGAGGGGTGCGGTCTTCACAGGCCTGGCCGTGTGCAGACTAACAATGACACAACGATTTCCCTTTTCTGTAGAAGAGAAGACTTACCCCAGCTCATTCACTTATGCCTTCAAAAAGGATCGTTTAATTGGATTTTCATCTCAGGAGGATTTTTTTTTCACTCTAGGTTTGTCAAGTGTGATTTAATAAAATCATCAGAGCTACAGTCGCATCCACAATGATTAGATCCTTTAAAAAATTAAAGTGAAGTGATGATAAATACTAATTGAAGTTTAGAGCTCTGACCTTTGGGAATCTGTCCATCCCAATGTTAGAGAAAGGCTTTGATCAGAGGAAAGAGTAAGGGATACGTGATGCTGGGTGTTTATGCATTCAGTGTGTGTCCTTTTGCTTTGGCAGCTTCAGGAGAAAATCTGGGGCAGGGAAATAAAGTTTCTTTAGATAAATTTAATGAAGAGACTTTGTAAAAAGTAATTCTTGACTAAGTCTAAGTCATGACATTAAAACAGCCACATTTGCAGTCCTCCTCATGCAAGCAAACAAGATCTGACCAGTTAGGCAATTCCAGAGAACATGTGAGGGTGTCCAGGCATCTGTTTCACAAAAGCAGAATTCAGTTATTCAAGATAAGAAAACAAAGCAGGGCTTGACCACGCCTTGTCAGAGCATCCCGCTTTATTGGTTTCATTAAGCACCTAAGTCAAGGCAGATTTAAAGTAATGATGAGGATCACTAGATGAACTCTGAATGCTTACGTGTAAAAGTTACAGGCTTCTTACTTCACTTCAAGCAAGTAACAGCTGGTAATGGAGGCTTCCAAAGAATTAAAGAATAAAAAAGAAGAAAAAGGAGAGAACAAGCTTGGCAGAATTCATGAATATATAAGCACACTTAAAATAGGTTATGCCTTTAATAATGACTACTCTTAACTAATGCCAGCACATTTAACTGTATCATGCAATGAGTTTCTTTTGTTTTTTTTAGAATAACATTGACTTGTGCCAAAACTGAGTTTGAAATTTCCATGTTACTGAAGAAATTAATCAGGGATTAATGTATGTTAAACGTTTTTGACACTCTTGTAAAACCTTCAAACAAATGTTAGATGTTGTTATTAACCACTGACGATGGGGATTACGTCACATAATTAAATAGTAATTTGTGGACCTGGTTATTTGATTTAAACTGCTACATAATTAACAAAAAACGATGAACATAATACTAGATGAAAACATTTTAATATTATATAAGCCTGGCCGTTAGTCGGATCTGGAGCTGCACAGAATACATTTCCACTGATGTGTTGCTGCTTTTATTTAACAGAATCAAGGATTTTAGCTGGGATAAACAGAATATTCTAGCTAATTAATAATTGTAAAACAGTGTCTGAAGCTTCTGGTATTGGGACATTAATAATAATAATAATAATAATAATAATAATAATAATTATAATAATGGATTTGATTTCTATAGTGCTTTTCAAGGCACCCAAATTGCTTTACATTGAGTCGACTGTACATTCACGCCACATTCATGATGGTAAGCTACGTGTGTAGCCCTGGGTCAGCCAATCTGTGCCAACAGCAATTCATAGACTTTAATACAACAGCGATGCCAACTCTGCAGGTAAGAAGGGTGAAGTGCCTTGCCCAAGAACACAATGACAGATTGATTCGGGAAACAGGATTCAAACCAACCGGCATGTTTAAACTGGAACTGGTAAAGTGTGGTGTATTAATCCCTAATGAGATATTTAGAAGCATATTCTGATGAGGAAAAGGGCTGAGCTGTGATTTAATCAGAATGGAGACTCAACCTGTTGTTGTTTAATGGAATACTTTGATAGCAAATCTACTATTGTATTAATTTAACACTGTAGCCCTGTTTTTGTTAATTTTTTTCCCATTTATTTCTGTTATGTGAAGCCCTGTTTCCACCAACGGTCCAGGTTGGTACGGGACAGGTCGGTATGCATTTTTGTGTTTCCACAGGCAAAAACTTGGAATGATACCAGAATATCTGATTTGACTTGTCCTACTTTCTTGGGACCTTTATGCTGGGGTCAAAAGGGTGGAGCTTGACATGCTGCAAACCGTTGATATAAGGGAAATATGCTGTTGTTTAAAACCACATGCTTAGAAAAAAATAGCACAAACTGCTGGATGCCTGCAATTTTTCTCCTTTGTTTAATCACCAATTTTTCAGAAATAAGGTAAACATGTTTTCTTCAAAGCTATGCCATGTCCAGTAATCTGAATTTCTGGAGTGGTGCTTAATTGATTAAACAGCTATGATCTGATGGAGTGGTCATGACTTGTGGAGTCCCACCGGGGTCAGTTCTTGGACCTTTTTTGGTTCAACTTATATGTGCTCACTTTGGGCCAAATATTACAGAATTTTAACAATCAATTATCCCAGTTATGCAGATGACAATCAACCATTAGTCTTACTTTGTTAGTGTCTAGTTGAGAAACTAGAAGCACTCAAGGAGGACAGACCTCCGCCAAGCCATTGTCATTTTTTATTTATTTATTTTTGCCAATGATTGTGGGCATTATTTTTTGGTTAGAAGCTTTAATGGTAAACTTATCCCAATAGTAAATAATCCCATAATAAATTTCTGGATCTAGATCAATCCCAAAATCTAATCACTTGTTCCTTATTCCATTTCTGATATTTCCTGACAATTTCATTATAATCTGTCCATAACGTTTTGAGTTATGTTGCTAACAGACAAACCAATGCTACAAAAATACATGACCTCTGACTGAAAGTAATAATTTTCTTTGATTAAATGAAGACAAAACTGAGCTCCTGACTGACTCCAGTCAGTCACACAATAGATTTAGAATAGAATAGAATAGAATAGAATAGAATAGAATAGAAATACTTTATTAATCCCTTCGGAGAGCCCTCAGGGGAATTTGAAACCCCACAGACAGTCTACAAATCCTAGAACAGTTTAGGACCAAACTACAACCCTAGTTCTGTAGAACTAATTTGCTTAGAGGAACTGATGAAATGAGAAGTTATTGAGATAGACAGATGAAATTAGCATGAAGCAAGGTAAGGAAAACTGTTTAATGAAGGAGAAGCTACTTGATTTGTTTGGCTCTTTTTGAGGGTGACAGATCCGACTTTTCCTGTCTGTGATAATATAAAATCAGATTATCTAACATTTCATGTCTTCTCCAAAAAGGCTAAACTATGACAGAAGTAGTACGACACAACGTGGATGAAGCTAGCTGAGTTCTGGAGCCACTGACATGCAGTATCTGCAGTTATTTTTGCAGGGCCCACAGGACTCCAGTCCCAGTTGCACTTTTCTACCATATTGCCAAAAATTGTGCTAATTAATTTTGATCTGAAATGCTGATTTACTTTGGATTTCCAAGGAAGGTTAATATTGAGCAAAGGCCAAAATGAGTCATCTCAAGTTGTTCCAAACAGTTTTACTGTCTCATGATTGGTGGACGTTTGAGTAGAAATAATTTTTTAAGCAGATAAAGACGTGAACTTTCTTTGTAGGCTGAGATTATTTAAAATTTTCCCTTTTCTTTTAATTATATTTTCAGTAGAATAGACAGAAATAAGATTTGAGAGACTGATAAGGTCTACAGCAAGTAATAGGTTATCTACCTAAACTGGGTGCCAACTTCTAATGCTTCATAGTAAAAAGGAGTATTTACACTCACAATCCAAGAACGTAAGGTGTTTGTTAAAGATGGCAAGACTTCTAAACAGACATAACAAATGACTGGTGTAAAAGGGTTTACTTACATAATGAAAATAAATGTGCTGACCCTGATTCTGACAGGCTGAAGTGAAGACTCTGCTGAGGAATGCCAGGAGGCAGGCTGCAGAAAGCAAGCTGATGGGTGAGTCCCCAGGTAAGTGAGAAAATTAGTCCAAAATTCCAGATAGGAAGGTTGCTGCTTACTGGGGAGGATTTTCTTGGAGTTACAGCCTTCCTATGGAGTTGGTGGTGGTGATGCAGAGTTGTTGGAAGGGAGGTAAGTGATCTAAGGCTGGCTGCTGACAGGTCTGAGTTCTACTTTAAAATTCAGACACTCTGGGCTGCTAGATCCTGTACTCAAGTTGCAAAATAACAACAGGAAAACTCACAGATCCTAACGGTACTGGGATCAAATAAATGTCAGTGAGGCAAAAAACACACACACAAAAAAACAAATAAACAAAAAAACAACAAGAAGGCTGTGTTAAGATTTATAATAGTTTTAGTTGGTCTCACACTGGATCAGCTACACTATGTACGCAAAAAGTGAGGTCAGATGATTATATATTACACCTAGAGATCCGAGCCCTCTCCCATTTTATCTTCTTGACCCAAACTTTCCATTCAACATAGTCCAGTGCTTATTCTGAATCTTGTTGCTTATATAAAGGGCACCTTCCCACTGCAAACCAGTATCACCATCAATAAAAAAACCCTAACAAACAAACCCCCCCCCCCACCCAAAAAAAAACAAAAACAAAAAACAAAAACAAAACAAACAAACAAACAGAAAAAAAACCCAAGCTACAATTGGTCCTCTATATATAACAATAAAGCCATTATCCTTCAACCAGCTGCACTGCGATCATTTCTCAGCTAGCTTAATGAGTTTAGTCAGAGCTACAGGCAATAATCTGCTTTGTATATTGCTGTCAAAGTAATTTTTTCCCTGTGATCAAATGTGTCATCAATACTAGTTTTACTGTGATATTTAAAATAACCGCAGCCTCATTAATTATTAATATGGCTTTAATTTGAATGCTGTCATTGTTGCATGCAGCACTTGTGGTGAATAAGTTTGGGAACAGCTTGAACACTTATAGTAGGTAGGTTCTTACAAATTTAACTCTTATTTTATCTTATTGTTATATTATCTAGTAATTATATATTTTAGCATTTTAGAGGAGTAATGGGTAAGATTCAAAAGTTTTTCTTACCCATTAGCCAGTATGATTAGCCTGTATTATCTTACTCAGGCTTGCATGATTCTTGGAGCTGCTTAATGTCCAGACCTATGCAGTCACACATTTCAGTAAAAAACTTTATTTGCAGCCACAAATCCATACAACACAAGCCTACAACATACACCCAATATACAGAGTATATAGTATAAAAAATACCACAAAACGAGTGCACTTTAAAAGACTTACAAACTGTTACACCAATGCTGTCTCAGTTTAGAAGTGAATCGACAACAGGCTTTCAGAGGGCGAACTAGGGCTTCTTTTATATGGTTTTCTGACATATACAGTCCATACATAATACTAAACATTAGCTACCTTGAGAGTGCCTCAATAGTTGGCACCCTTGTAGTTACAAATAACTGACTGGCACTATGCCACCTAGGACACAAAGTGCATTATTGTAGGCTAACTTGAGCCTCTGTATACTCATTTTCCTGTAGTTTGACCACAGCTGAGCTATATAAAATGAATTTACATATGTTCTGACCAGGGAGCCCTTCACAGAATCAAAGCACATAGAAAACTTCTTTATCAGCATGTTAGCTTGAACATACATTTTACAGGGCTGTTGATGGATGTCTTTATCATCCCTCAAGTCATCAGATATGTTATGACCTAAGTATTTAATTCCCTCACACACATCCCGAGGACAGTCAGACAAATAAAAGATGGGAAAAGTTTAATTCCTTTCCTCAACACTTCTAACTTTCATTATTTGGCTCTTCTTAGCATTTTATTTGATATCATGCCACACTGAGAGCACAACTTCAACATTTGCTGTAGACCAGCACTATATGGACTGAGCAGGACCAGGTTGTCTGCATACATAAGATGACTGGCAATAATTTTCCCCACAACACATGTAACGCTTGCCCTATTTAGCTTCATATAATTTATCCATATAAACATTAAATAAAATAGGGGATAAGATTCCTCCCTGACAAACTCCATTACTAACACAGAATGGTGAAAATACAACATTTTTACATTTGACCTGGAATGTTTGATGAGCATACCAAAAATCTAAAACTCTCACCAAAAATGTCTGAACATCTCACTCTAGAATTTCAAACATAATTTTCATGCCTTAGATGCATCAATAAAGCATAGAAGTACTGATGAATTAAGGCTTGTGTTCCTACATACATGAGTTCACATATACACAGGTCAGCACCATGTTTTGTTTTAAAGCCAAACTAATTGCCAATAGTAAGAATATACATTTTCTAGTTTTGTCAAGAGTATTCTCTTTAGTACTTTAGATAAGATACTGGCTAATGCAATAGATTGATATTAATCATTCATAAATACGTTTCCACATTTCTGCACTCTAATGCAAACACATATAAGTGCATAAATATTTCAGCCTGACAGTTGGTGTGCGTCATGTGGTGTTGATGCTCATTCGCTGCCTCTATGAAAAGTCTGAGGCTGACTGCTGAGTGACGTAAGATTGATATGTAACTCCTCTTCTTTCTGCTTAGACAAACAAGTGGGTGTGTTGAGCTTTCAGGAAGATAGATGGAGTAAAGATCCAGAGGGAAGAAGTGGGAATAATACAGTGCTAATTATGTTTGAAGGTGTTGGACATGGTTTATACCAGCAGAGGATGAAATGATGTTCCTGACAGATCTGCTGGAGATGTGTAACAAGTTTGAAGAAATTGTTAAGGTAGTAATAGCCTCTTTCTTATCTATCTCACAATCTCACCTCCTTGCCCTAATAAGACCCCCTGCATCTGCCTGTGTTTCCGCTTTTAATCAGTCACTGTCTCGCTCTCAGTCTCTTTGCAGGCGAAACCCTTTTTTCCTCTTTAGTTTACTGTGTCCGCATTACGTGCCCATCTGCGTCATGCATGAGGCATGCCTGAGGGTTAAAAATAACAGATGAAAGGGAAACAGATGGATGTAAGGAGAGAGGTGAGGGGGGACTCGTGGCTAGGCGAGAGGATATGGAAGAGGGAGGAGAGAGAAGTGGCCCTAGAGGCAGCAGCTTGCAGACAAAAACTAAAAATTCATTCATAAATAGTTCATTCATTGACAGAATTCTATAGTCCATTACCTGTGAATGTGATGGACGAGAGGCATCACAAGAATTGAATGTTGTTTGTACAAATGACCTAATAACAACATTTGAATTTTGATTTATGAAAAGAAAAAATACATTATCCACAACAACAAAAACTAACACCTTATTTCTGAGATATTATTATATTAGGATTCATCATATGAAGAGGCTCAAAATACGTGGCCAGACCAGGTCTGAACTCATGTTTAAAGATTTTGGGTTATGTTAAGTAAGTGTTTTTGAACATTAAGCTGGAGAAGCCACATGCAACTGTGATGAAACTGACCACTGACTTTTGGCTGGTTGTACTGTATAAAGGTGAGAAGACCCCAAAAGAGACAATTTTCTTGCACTTTCTCAAGCACACTTTCAGTTAGTTATACTGCCCTTTTATAACCAACCATGTCCTCCTCCTATTTATGCAACCTGTACAGTTTTTCTGTGCTGGAATAATTTCTCGTGTGTTAGCTGTGTGTTTGATTAGTTCCACATTGCCTCATTTCACAAATTCACGCTTTTTATGATACAGTAAAATTTACTTAAGTCGTTCAAAATAACAATAAAAGTCTGCCCACCTTGCCATGCTCAAGCCAACTCGACTTCTAGATTTCGAGTGGTGGACACTGTGTGTATATGGAGTTTATTTTTTCCACTTTTTGCACCATCACCCAGTTGGATATGAATACCTGTGTCTATATTTGGCAGTGTTGGTTGGGGCTAACTTTTTAGCTGACAGAGCTGTCAGAGAATAAAAATGTTGCACTTGCAAATGACAGGAATGCTTCTACAGTCTTTGACAGTAGCTGAGGGAAGTATTGCTACTTGCAGTTGTGGAACATGATGATATAAATCCAAGCAGGTTGTTAAATCCACCTGCTATTTATGTCTATTTTAAACTAAAAGACACCAGGAAAAACATATAATGTAGATGTTCATGTGAATCAGGCAGTGCTGAAAAGAATTTCTAAAGACATGCAGTTTTTTTTTAAACATGTTGATTGTTTGGCAATTGTATTTTTCTTGGTTTATGGGATATAAGGAATATGACTGAAAATTAATATGAGTTTAGTATTTCTGTGTTTCAGTCTTTTAAGCTCAGGTCCTACCAGGGAGGGCCCAAGGGCCACTGCATTTATTTGCCACATCTTTACAATTTCTTACTCTAGCCCTACATATTTTTCTTCTTCTTGATGTAGCTGTTGTTCCGGTCTTGATGTCTATGACTACTACCTTTTTTGTTTGTTTAGTCATCACCGTTTTATCAGTCTGGATGAGGAATCTCACTAGATGTTAGCTCTATCCTTCTCCCCCACCTTTGGTGTTGTTTCCCATCTTGCCCCTGGTAATTCCAGCCCAGGTTGTCACAGATGTTCCTGTTCCAGCCACCTGGTTGTATGTATGCCTTAACTGCTTGCCTCTTACAATCTACTACCAGAGGCCTCTTTGTACAGTCTACACCGACCCAGACACGTTTGGTCCTAATACATAACTTTAAGATTTAAGCTTTTTTATTGTCAGTATATGCATCATGTGAGTACATACACAGGAATCAAAAAGGATGTTTCTCTCCATCCTATGGTGCAAAAATACAAAGAATAATTTAAAGAAAAGAAAAGCAGTGCAAAATACAAAACCAGGTGATTCTGTGGCAACAGCAGCATCAGTTTTATTTTTATCTATTATTATTATTATTTTTTTATAGTGCAATTTCTGTGTCAAGTAAGTCTTGAAGGGAATTCAGAGTTAAATGTTTCTGAAGGCAGAGGGTGGTGGTGGCCATCCATTTATGCCCCCAAAATGGATACAGAGCCTTCTGCCCTTTTTCTATGTCTTTTCCATGTGAAATCTGGTGAGTTTTCAGGGCACTTGCAGATGTGTACCCTGACAGAGCTGATGGAGTAGTACAGGCAAAAACTGCGGGGGCAGTGTTGAGCAGTATAGCTGATGTATGACCTGTGAAAGGAACAAAGAAGAAGCCATAATGTTTTAATGGCTGCACAGATCATTGGCCTCTACTGGGCTTGACTAACAACCATGCCAACATGAGGTACTCAAAGTATGAGGGCAGTAAAGGGAGCATAAATGGGTCTCATTCTAGACTACTTTTGGCACATATGGCTGAGTCACAGCACTGGCAAGCCTTGTGTGGGCCAGATGTAGTCCATATCTGGACTACCGTTTGGGTAGGGTCCTGTCTGGTGTGGTGTAAGTCATGATCAGTGCCAGGCCGCTGTCCTGCAAGTTTTGGATGTTTCCTGCTGCATCCCACATGAATCAGATAAGTCAACATACTTGGGCAGAACTTGACAACAAGCTGTTGAGGAGAGCCATTTAATTTGAATCAGGTGTGTTGGAGCAGGGAGACATCTAAAACCTTTGTGGCTATTGAGCTGGAAAACCCTGATATAGAGGTTTATCCCTCCATGATGGTTGCCAGTGATAAATGGGGCACTCTGGGCTTTGACTTCCAAACCAGACAAGGGACTCCGATAGATTCCAGCAAAACCATCAGAGATTTCTATCCAGAATCCAAATGTTAATAGATTTTCTTTCATGAGTTCTCTCAATGTCACAGACTTGTTGGATATTTTTCTTCATGCTGTGTTGCTGTTAGTAGCACTTCAGTCACCATCCAATTTGCCACAAAGAGGCTGTTTGGAGCCAGTAATGCTCAGTTTTCTCCTCATTGTAATGCTGCCTAACTGCTTGTATGTTTTCGCAATGAGCAGTCAGTACATAATTAATTGGGCAATAACACTGAAGAACAGCCATAATAAAAAAAATGTTATAATTAAATGTGAAACAGAGGGGGAGCATGCTGAAGAAAAGTCAACATTTTCACATGACACATGTTTATGAGAAAATGTGCTATAGTAGACTTAAAACACAGAGGTGGAACAAGCACAAAAATAATATAAATGGGATAATGACATGGACTGTATTAAAGTGATAAAATGAAAAAAAAAAAAAAGCTCAGAACTTTAGTTGTTCTGCCATTGGCAGAAATCCTGTACAATCTTGCCAATAAAGCTTTGGCCAGTTGAATTAAGCTGACCAGCGAGACAGCAGGAAAAAGGACAGCAAACGCTTCTGAACATCTGAGGAAAAAAACAAAAACAAAACAACCTAAAATGATTCAGCACTGAAAACAAGCCTTGCTTGGATCTCCCTCAACAAGATCCTGATCAAACATGGGGTCTGTAATCACCCTCTCCCAGCAGACGACATAAAATTCATAGTGAGAGGAGAGCTTGAATGAGGTCACTGCATGAAAGTAAAAGGCTGTGTTCTCTGCTGTGGTAATGATTTCTCTCTGCAGGAATCTCTTCAAGATTAAACTTTAAAGATAATGCCTGAATTTCCTCTCTGGGACCTGAATGATTTGAGAACTTTTTGGCTTTATGGTATAATTAGTATTAAAAAAACAAAAAACAAAACAAAACAAACAAACAAACAAACAAACAAACAAACAAACAAACAAACAAACAAACAAACAAACAAACAAACAACAACAACAAACAAAACAAACAAACAAACAAAATAACAAACAAAAAACAAAACAAAAAACAAACAAACAAACAAAAAAAGAATAGCTTTATTTGAAATTTGGCCTTATTAAAAAGACGCTTTTCTGTATTTTTAAAATTATTGTTCTTTTTAAATAAATTAAATACAGACTGTACCATTATTTTTGGTGTATGCGTGTGACTCCACACTCCATGTGCTGCTATATTGGATTAACATTTTCCTGATATTTTATTCTCACAACATTACTGTTGTAGCAGCTTTAATAACAGAGCAGCAGTTATCAGTCAGATACACATAATGTGCATCAGAAACATAACTTTGGACACTGCTTGCTGTTGGTTTTACCATAAAAACATTTGATGGGCTGATCTTTCCCAGTAAGGACGCATGGTTATAGATCCAGGCCTTCAAAACTGGATACAATGAATATGTTCATTTGCGTTTCAGACCCCAAAGATTTTTTAGTTTTAAGCCATTAACTCCTAAATTTATTTATATTGATATAAAAAAAAAAAAAAATTACAAAAAAATGGTAAATGGTCTGTATTTATATAGCACTTTACTGTACCTGGAATGGTACCCAATGTGCTTTACATCATACATCACATTCACCCATTCACACACTGATGGCGGAAGCAGCCATGCAAGGCACTCAACCACGACCCATCAGGAGCAAGTAGGGGTTCGGTGTCTTGCCCAAGGACACCTCAACAAGAACTCGACTTGGCCAAGGATCGAACCGGCAACCCTCAGTTTACAAGATGACCGCTCTACCTTGCTGAGCCACGCCGCCCCATAAAAATGACTGAAGTAAAATGAAATATGATTAATTTAAAAAAAATTAATAACTGCAAATAAATTAAAGAAATACTTAATATGAAAAAATACCTAAGGTTGGAAGTGTGCTGGACCATTATATTCATAGTTTCTTTAGTTTTATAATGCAACCTTTTTACAAACAGATTTAAAACATTTGCACCAAGTCATATTGAGTAGTCTGAATCTTTTCCATGAGTTCAATATAGAAAAACTGTCAGTTACAACAACGGTTAATGTTGAAAAGATTAAAAACAGTATTTATTTATGTACTTTTCTACTGCCTTCAAAGTGACCCATTTATAACCATTTGTACACATTTACATCAGCAACAACTACAACCATGGAAGCAACATAAAGAGGACGACTGTTGTCATGGAGAAGAAAGCCAAAGAAAAACATATCTGTGAAAGAACTGATCAAAGAAGAAAAGAAAAAAATGAAGCAAAGCAACTTTGTGATCGTTGAAAAATACTGAAATAAATAATGAATAATAGATGTTTTGGAGAGATGCTGCAGGATTCATCTTTGTCTTCACCTGCTGAGGGGGGTGTGGAGTAATACCGTCCCAGTTAGCAAAATGACCAAAATGCAGCCTCCCTTTATTAATTTACCATCTCAGTCTGTATAGTGTGTGGGAGCAACAGAGTTCTCATTTGGCCATCACCTGACCCTCGAACATTTACAACATGTGATAGAGTTACATACTTCAGCCTGAGAAATCCTCCAAAAACATGGATTGGATTATATAGTTTCATACTAAGCATTAAGAGGCAAACCAAATATAAGACAGCATGTGTTTGAATCGTTAGATGTTAATAATGGTGTTAACCTTGTTTATGCTTAAACATAATTAGCTATACTACAGTTTTGACATGATTCAAAATGAAAACAGATATACATATGCTGATCACTTAGGCTTGACAGATGGGAATAACTCATCAGTGAAACGATAACACTGAAAACAGCTCTAATGTTTTCCATCTGCCTTTACAGATACCAACACCAAAAAATATACAAGATTAGAAAACACCAATAACTATACAAGATAACAAGACATAACAAGACTTAATGCCCCTTTGAGTATTTCTTGAACAAATATTTCTAATGTACACTGAAGCAGAGCTATTTAATAAACGCTGACAGTTTAGATGAAATATTCTGCATTTCATTCTGCTACAGATACAGCTGTACAGATACAGCTATAGATGAACAAAAACTTTAGCTTATTTTGCCATAAAGTCGAGATATCAGTTCTACCGTTTATGACACATGTGAGAGATTGATATATCAGCAAGGAGGACGACAGTGGGAAATGCTCTGTTTCTGGTAAGTGCAAGCGTCAGCTGTGAGCAGAAACAGAGCTCTTAAGAGAAATGTACCAAGTGACTGAAAGAGGAGGAGGAAGAGGAGGAGGAAGGAGAGTGGACAATATTGACCTATATGCATGCAAACACATATGGCTAAGTGTTACACAATTGTTCCTCTAGAGATTAAAGAGTGGAAGTTGCACTGAGCAAAAAAGGCAGTGGGTTCATCCATCTAGTACCGGCTGAAATCTAATAGTACAAACTGGGACCAGGACCATCAAAATGTATCCATTTATAAGCAGTGCTGACATGTCTCTACTGTACACAAGGGTAAAAAACAAATGTTTTTGTCCTAAATGCCAAACTAGAGGCTTTGTAATTAATTAATCTTATTTAATCATATGTTAATAGCAATAACAATATTTGCCCCAAAAAGTAACTTTTCTTTAAAAAAAAAAAAAAAATCCCTGGCCAACTCTGAACAGACCTAAAGATAAAGTTCCAACTAAGAACTCCGGCTGTTCTCTTATGAAAAGTCTGCAACATGTTACAGTACTTTAAACTATTAAAATACTTTCATCCTGCGGCCTGGCTCACTGGGTAGAGTGGTCGTCTTGTAGCCTGAGGGTTGCCAGTTCGGTTGTCCCTGAGCAAGAACCCCAAACTAATTCTGATGGGTCGTGGTTGAGCGCCTTGCATGGCAGCTTCCGCCACCAGTGTGTAAATGTGTGTGTGTAAAGCAGCAGCTTTACATGTTTCATTTTTACTCTGTAGCAGAGGTAAAAATCGCCTGCATGACTGCAGCTATGTGCTGTGGTCTTTTGGACACAGGAGGGGGAGGGGCTTGAGGCAGCAGAAGTAAACTATATGTGCTTTCACGTAAGTCTCCAAATAACACCAGAAAACGTTGCCAGAGTTGCCACCAGTCGATTTTTTAATAGTCACTAAAGGGGTCTGAAAACGAGCTAAATTTAGCACCAAAGTGTATCAGTTTAATCGGTTTACCAGAAACTAACACTAACACTAACAAACGTTCCTCCTTTTTTAGAATTCAAACTATGATTCAATGCCTTCACTTTGTAATTAATTCATTTTAATTAACAAGTTAATGTCCCACCCCTACTTATAATATTTAGTGAGAATAAAATGTAAGGAAAATGTCAGTTTCTGATGTCATGTCACATTTTCAGGGGGCCACAACAAAGCACAATGTGGCTTTCTTTTAAATTTCCTCATGCAAGAGTGACTCTTGAGGCACGTTAGTAATGCTGAGTTCCTTACAGATCTCGTCTCTTTTCAGGCAAATCCATGATGTCAGCTTTAATCAAATAACAAACAATCAAGTACTTAAGAGGGTAAGAAGAAGTGGTGGAGGTTCTTTCAACCTACGTGTCTTTCTTTCAACCTTTGAGTCCTTCAAGGAGCTTGTTGTTTTCTACCTTGGGCATATTACGCTCATGTACGTGCGAGCACCAGTGCTACTTGGTTGGGTTTACAAAATATCTTTTCATGGTTAGAGAAATAAAGAAAAGGGTTGATGTTAAATAGAACTCTTACATTACCTGCATTTCATGATTTGTAACATACTGGCAGAGATACTGAACTCTAGGTCACTATTATACCTGTCAAAAGTTTAGACACACTTTCAATCCAATGGGAAAGTGTGTCCAATCATTTGACTGGTTTTGTACATAACTGTAGTTACAAAAAAAACAACCAAACAAAAAACAAACAAAAACTTGACATGAGTACATAATATCTGCGGAAACTGAACTGCATCAGCATAAGTCAAACCACGAGCAGTTATATCACATTTTTTAGTTAAGAGTTTTTAAATATGTAGCTGCATACCCTTAAACACATATGCTAGTGTGAAGCCCGCTGTTTGTAGAAAGGGAAAGGAGAGCACCTGCTGTGGAGGTGTAATAAGCCATGGTCAAGAGGAGATGAAGATGAAACGCAGGACTCTGACGCAGGCAGATGTAGGAACTGGGATATATTTAAAGAAACTAAAGGCACTGCAATACAGTATTAATAAAGTACTAGAACCAAAACTAAAAAAGAAAACTCTTAATGGACAAACTGACAAAGGAAAACTGATAACTGAGGACTTGGCAAAGAGCTAATGGCTAAATAAGGATAAAGTGTGTTAATCAACAGCTAAGAAACATGTGAGACAAAGGAGCAGGAAGTAAATACCACTAAATATGTAAGGGGTTATCCTATACACCAACACCAGAGCCAAAACCCACAGATACCCTGTACATTAAAAACTTAGTATGAATGGCTGTTGATGAAGTTGGAAGAAAGAACAAGCTTGATAATCCAGTACCTTAGGTAATTATCTAGATTGTTTCTACTTTTGTATTGCCTGTTTAACCTTGGCCAAGTTATAAGTGCTTTACAAGTCCTCACTAAATGGCAGAACATGACACTATTGAACAAGTAGAGAATGCAGTTGTTGAGAGTAGCTGTCTTTTTTTACTCAGACTGATCCAAAATTATGGATTTTTACCACAACCAGACAGTAGGACAAAGCAGCTACTCATCAAAGCAACTTTATCTGAATTAAATCTATCTGAACAAAATAAAATCTGCAGAAAGGTTTTTAATCACGCTACTCTAAAGACTGTGTTTCCCAGCTTTAAGCAGCATGTGGACTTAAAAACCAGAGGAGAGAACATGCTGGACTTGGTGTATACAAACTAACCTGATTGCATACAAGGCCACCTCCCGTCCCCAACCAGAACACCTATCTGTTATACTGGTGCATGTTTAGAAGCCAGTAACGAAGCACAGCAGGCCAGTGACTAAAACCAGGATCTGGACGGAGGGTGCAACAGCTGCACTTCACGACTGCTTCAGACACATAAGCTATGTTTATGTGGACAAATATCCATCGATCTGGATGGTGCTACATGTAAATGTAGGTACTGACTGGGAGATTTTCCAGACAGCAGCTTCCAGGTTGACATGTCTCACCCTAGCAGACTCATCTACCTTCTATTACACATTTGATTGAGTGGTTTGATTTGTTCTGCGTTGTGCTGCTTTGTTTTTTTTATTGCAGATTTGTCAGCTAAAATTTGACATTTTACTCAACTAATTTATTCTTCTGAGCTATAAGCTGTCATTCTTTTTTAATGTCATGCTGACACTACAAACAAACATGGATGTAAATAATGAATAACTTTAAAATAATTAGAAACTCACTCAACCTGTTTATTTAAAATACACGTAGAACATTTAGACCGAACGCCTCTGTTTGGTTTTTGATGTTGCTTTTGCATGTTTTTGCTCAGACATGTTTCGTAGAGGTGGAAGGCAGAAAATGGAGAACAAAGATGAGCAAGCTGCTCTGCCCAGTGTGCTTTCTGATCTGAGCCTCATGAATAATTTCAGAGGGGACTTAGCAACTGGTGCTGCACTCCCATAAAGCTTGGGCTTCTTTCTTTTAACTCTCATAAATGCCAGTTTAAGAAAATGTTTTTGTGCTATGACTCAGAAGTTTTCCAGTCAAATCTGCTGACATCATGAATGTGATTTTCTTTTTGTCCTGGAAAACGTGAGGTTTAGATTATCTCTTTTATTGCTGACTGTTTCACTTATCTCACTCCATTTTTAATGATCATATAGATTAATAATTTAAACTTTATATGTATGAAAATGCAGTTTTCTTTTTCTATCTGTGAAGGAGACATGGTGCATCGATCTTACAGTCTTATGGTATCTAGTGTTTCTCCAAAGTACTATAAACTGAAACAATACAGCAATAAAAAACAGAATTTAAAACCATGAGCACAATTAAATGATACATAATTAAAACATAATTAGACTGTTAATCTTCAATTTCATTAATTAATTTAAAGTTTAATACAAGGGCTTAATGCATGCAAAACCACATTCATATCAATGTTTGTTTTCCAGTTTTGTTTAAAACTTTTGCAACTTTCTCCCAAACTTTTTATATTAAATCAGTGTCGTAAAAACCTTTGCTACTGCTACTCTGCTACTGCTACTCTCAGAAACGGCGTCATTGTTTTTTGTGGATGAAAAGGAAAGAAAGGCAACCCCTTTCTTAATAATATAGTGTCTTAATTGTCCTTATTCAGTTTTAAACATTAAAAGCCATATATAAATCATACATTTAGATATGCAACAACTTTAAAGACAACTGGTGAGAAAAAGAAAAGATTATGATTCTTTACCTAAATGCCTGATATTAAGTTAAAAATGTGTTGCCTGATAAGAGGAAACAAATGGCAGCAGATGACAGCAACCATTGTGCTGCAGAATGTGTGCCACTGCCACACAACAGCAGTATATGGTTAAGCGGAAGTGGTGACGCGACAGGCACCAAACAAATGAACAACACTGGCAAAAAGAGGGAGGAAGCACTTGAAGACAAAGAGAACCACATTGTAAGAGAGAGAAAGTGAACAAGACGGAAGAAGGAAGAAACACACAAGTCTTTGTCACAATCGGACAGATGCTGAAAGAAGCTTGCTTCTCTGGAAAAGCGTTTTTTAGAGGCACTAATCATCCCAGTGAGCAATTTGTTAGTTTTATTCAAAACAATAAGACATGCTGAGTCACTACAAGAAGCACCAACTTCTTTGTTAAGCTTGATGAGTTTCCTATATGACGTCAATGTCTGTAAGTGTTTTCAAGTCTTTCAATACCTAAATGTCACACTTTTAAATGGAACCACTAGGGGACATGTGACAATACCCTCCCGTGTCTCTCCTTCAAAGTTAATCTTTACACTGTAGTAATAGGATGGGGGAATGAAACATTTAGAAACTGTCCCTCACTCATTCTCCATATTAAATCAACACTTTCCAATAAAATACATAAAGAATTTTAGGCTTAATAAAACTTGGAAAAATCCAGCTGAAATTCAGTTATGAGAAGATATCATTTAAATGTTGCATGTTTATCACAAGCCTGTGAATGATGGGGCGGGCTGTGTGTTGTTACCTTGGCAACAGAAGCACCTTTATGAGGTGTCCCATCACCTTCTCTTGCATCCTTCCAAACCTGCTATCAGTGTCACACAGATTATTCTCACCGGCAGCAGACAATCCATTTTATTCATTTAGACAAATCAGGCTGTTAGAGGGGAAATCAGTTCATTTCAGGGTGTTTCACATCACAGAGTGCAGTGATGCAATTATCAGTTAATACTGCAGATAATGATGGATCAAAGTCCAGCAGAGGGTGAGTAAAAGTTGTGAACCAAATGGACCGACAGACACGCAGACGGACAGATACGCGGGCTGGCAGATGTGCTGGAGTGGGCATTGGCTGGGGAAGCCGCGTTTTGTTTCTGTGCGGGGAATACACAAACATGATGTAGCCGGTCTTCACACAAACTGAGGAGCCTGTGCCCACGCACTACTGCGAACCTGCTGTGTGGGTGACTGGCGCAACGCTGACTGACTGACGGGCCGTGGTGGCATTTAGACAAAGTTCACCTCAGCAGGCAGCTATGCAAACACACACACACAAACACACTAGCACAGTAGGTGCTGTGGGTGTGTGAGAAGGGAAAACCAGTAAGGTGCTGGTCCCGGATGGCTGGTGGGCACTAGAGCTTGTGGTGTATCCACAAGTCCAGATAAGGATGAAGCAGGAGGTGTGAGGGAACAATAACACATAGCATGTGATGGATTCTCTCAATGAATCATTTGTTTATCATTCTTGTGGCTCTGTTGGCTTTGTGATGATTGGAGACTGTACCAACTGTGTGCATGTGGATGGGTTTGTATGGTATGCAGCCATGCATACACCCCTGTGTGTGACTCTGTCCTCCATCATTCATTCATCTGTTGGACCACCTGTGTGTTTCTATGAATGGCCGTGCTTCTGTGTCGTCATAGCTCTCAGTCTGAGCAGCAGTCTACATTCATTTTCAAGGTCAGACATACAAAAAAAAGCTGGAATTATTCCCCAAGGTCAGTTCTGACCTACTCTGCATCGCCTATAACTGCAATTACAGTGGTACTACGAGGGTATTATCATTTCAAAGTGTGTTTTAATAATTTTACATAAATAAAATGCCCTTTAGAAACTATGAAATAAAGGTTCAAGCTCAAAGTCTACCCCCACAGATGCAAAATATGTCTGTGAGGCTTTAGACATTTATGATTAAAAGATCTGTTAAAGAGGACTGCAAAAGTTTGAGAACCCCTTCTTAAAACATACAGTAAATATTTAAGTGATTTGAAGAGCTCCTGAAGTCATTAAGTTAAAGATTAAACATTTTAATATTTAAATGAAACAATTCCCTGATTAAACGATTAATTAGGGAACTATGAAATGCTATACTGGTAGCAAGAGGGAAACATGAGTGTTTCCACATAATATGCTAGTGTTTCCTTAAACCAGGGATATCATATCCGGTCCCCAAGGGCCACAGTCCTGCAGGTTTTAGATGTTTCTCTGCTTCAACACACCTGTTTCATTTTTTTAAACCTGTATGATGGTCTGTCTGCCATGTTGTGTTAAACAAATTTGTTTTGCCAAGAGCATCCTTTTGGATTTGAGGCTCCCCTTGATCTGAAATGTTATTTTTTCTTTAAGCAAATGATGAACTCAAATTTGTTCTTGCTTTGCAGCAGGAACTTGGTGCAGTCTGGGTTTTGCTAAAAACTAATATCAGACCACAGACGTCTTTGTGATGTTGCTGCAGCTGCCTGGATGATAAGTTTTAGACAGCAATGACCAGTAATTGGAGTGCAGAACATGTTGTCTATTCACTGAAACTACGATAAGATGTGGACTGTTGCTGAAATGAGGTCAATATGGAGACCAGAAGTGAGAACTGGTTTCCCCACACCAGGAGCTTAGGAGCTAGAGATCAGAGGATGTTTTTTTTTCCCCCACATTTTAATATTCCTAAATAATACAAAACAAGAAGATAAAACAAAACTAATCAAGAGAAGATTTGAGACATTTTAGTTTGGATCATTGGAAAGTGAACATGACAGTCTATTCTAGACGTTTTACGTCTTTCTGAAATCAATCAAAACTTTGTATCATTTGAATTATTGATCAAATCAGTAAAACAAAAAAGTACTTTAAAAAAATAGTGTGTAATTTCAGTTATAACAAATTTACCAAAGTAAAAGTTAAAGAGTTTGTACAGTAAATTATCTCTAATTTGTTTTTGATAGAGGTGAGAAACCCTGCTCCCCCCACTGTCACCATTCCTCATGTAATTTTGGTCATTTGTCACCCCCAGAAACTTTGTTTCTTTCACTCTTTCTACATTTACACCCTTTATCACAATTTTAACCTCATTGTTCACCTAAGATTTCCAAACAATATAAATTTTGTTTTGTCCAGATTCAATGAGAGTTTATTAACATCAATCCACATTTTCAGTTTATTAAGGTCTGATCAGATTTCCTCTGTGAGCTGCTGTAAGTTCTCCCCTGATCAGAAAATATTAGTAAACAAAATGTCAGCAAACAAAATAAACTGTATTACACATGTCATTTATATATAAAATATATATATATGATACCTAATGACTAGAATATACACCCTAAAAGTAGAAATAAAAATGTAGCTCTTATTGTTGTTTTATTTATAAAAAATGATCATATTCTGCAGTCACTTTTCTCCAAAGCGGCTTACATCTGAAGGTGGTTAGGCACTGTTAAGCGTCTTGCCTGAGGACCCAACTGGAAGGTGTTGATATTTGTCCCTCTGGGATTCAATCTCAGGTCATCCACACGGGAGACAGACACCCTGTCAACTGGGCTATCCAGCTACCAGAAAAGTAGTCTTTTTTTCATTTGCGGCTCTGAACAAGTTTTATTTAGATAGGTTGAGGCAAAAATGGCTCTTTGCATTATAAAAGTTGCAGACCCCTGCACTAAATATATTCCATTAAAAAAAAGCAATGTTACATTTTACATATGAAGCAGTATGAAGCAACTTTGATGCGAGATATGAAAATGGATTTTACACATGCCACTGTGACCTTGTGGATGTTATATAGTTGTTCTTATGAATGAATGAATAAATAACCCATGTGGTTAATAATTGGCAGGAGAATCTTTTCTGATTGTAAGAGACCTTCAACAACTTTCAGTAGACTCTAGAGTGGTATAGTGTTCTAACCTGACTTTTATGAAATTTTTCGCCTCAGTGTTTTAAATAAATATTTAAAAGTGAGTTTTGGAATCTGTTCTTGAGGACAAAATAGTTCAAAATAGAACATTTGGCTGTGATGGATGAAGGAGCGTTTGAAGAATAAAAATAGCACTTCTGCAGCTGTTGGGCATGAGGGTGGAGTGATCATGGTTTGGTTACTGGGAAAGAAAAGCATGGATTTAAATGACTTCCAAAATATTCTGGGGAAAAGAAATACTGTCTATAAACAAGCTGAAGCGGAAGATAGGCATTTCACAAAAGGATAATAAGCTTAAATACACATCAAGCTCAAATATGCACTACTCCTAATAAAGCAAACCATGGTGAAATAATATGGAGAACCTTACCTGAGACCTACTCTCAATCCAAATCAAGAATCTCAAAGTTCTCAATTTATTTTACAGAAAGACAGGGTAAAAATCCCCCAAATAAGTACTATAAAACTCAAAAAGCACTTACGCAGTGGTATTTGAGAGGTACCAGTATATTTTGCTACTAACCCTTACCCCGTTCTTGCTCATTTGAAACGATGAAAGATCCAAATAAAACAGAAAGTAAGACTGCATCCAACTGTAAAAAAGCAAATGATGGAGAGCATAAAAACTGAACCATTCTGGAGAGATTTTGAAAGCTTGTTTTAATTATCTACTCATCTCCTAAATTTCCCAACAGGGATGAATAAAGTACTTCTATTCTATTCTATATCCACCCTAATCAGTGCGTTACCTCAAGCATGTCTGACTTTAACATTGTAAACACTGTGTCAACACTGACTTAAATGGCAAATAAGTTTCTGATTTTTTGTAAATAATATGCACTGTTGAACTCTTGCATTCGGTTTAATATTAATAAAAAAAACATGGATGTCTGTTTTAGTGACTCATGGAACATAGGTTTTGAAGAAGTGATGAGAACAAATAAAAAGTCACAATTCATCACACTTTCATTGTCAGCTGATGCTGTTTTAGAGCTGGTGTTCAAACACAAGCAGTGACAGCTTGAGGCACAGACACGCAGCAGAACAGACTTGAAGCGGCATCCATATTAAGGCATCTGTTGTGTTCTGTTCTTTTTCTGCTCGGTCGATTCATTAGTGCTCTATTTCCCACCACTTTATGAACTTAATCAACAAGCGATCGTGTGCGATAGAAGCAGGGAAACTACCTGAGATTAATTACACTTGAGAAGTTTAGATAAATTGTTTATATTACATGTTTTGTTTTAAGTAACCTAATTTCCTTAAATAGTAAAATAAAGTCCACTTTCATGTGTCCACCCTTTCCCCGTTGGAGTATTTGATGCCGTTTCATAGCTTCATCATCATTAATTATGTCACGAACTATAATTAAGACACAAACATCATGACTGCGCATGCCGCACTTAACCTCCACAAAAAATACTACTCAATCACGGTTGAGTAACTCGCTTTTGGCTCTGAATTCTCCCTTCTGCTTGAATCACAATTCGGGGGCATCCTTGTTCACCAAGACAAAACCATCTACGACTTTTTTCTGTATCTGTCTGGCTGCAGTGCGCCGGAAACAGACCATAACTGTCTGTACGTATGCCAACCAGGAAACGAACCACTCCTACCCGTCCTCCGCTCCTCCACGGAGCCCAGTCACCATTGCCGGGCACCGTGCCGTGGCTTGCTCCCGCCCCCTTCCACTGATTCTACATTCACTCTTTCGCACTCCCTCCCTTTTGATCCAATGTGCGTCGAAATGTCTCCTCCTCTCATAGTCTGAGCGCACGTCTCCAACCAGCTTTTACGCGCGTATAGAGAATCCCCTACGGTCGGCCCCTCCCCTTTCCGTTTCTTGCCGCCCTCATTCATTCATGACCCCGGCCAGTGACGTAGGAGATTCCACGGTGCCTACTGCCGTAGGCAATAACGGCATGCTTGAGTATAAATGGACCATTGGTGGCCCTCACCAAGCACACTCTCAGTCGCTCCGACTCGGGAACCAGGGCATCAGCGGAGATAGCAAGGTTTAACTTCCCTCTTAGGCTAACTCGCTTTGGGCTTTGGTTCAGGATGGACAACTCTTCTATTTCTCGGAGCCGACGATGCTCCTTCATGCGCAACTGCAAAAGTAAGTTTCTTACTGACTACTTAGGCTTTGGATATATCATGGACCCCAAAGACGAATGATAGTCTCTTGATTTGTGTTAGAAATCGTTGCAGGATTTCTAAGGTTTTCATTGAAGATCTTTTTGATTAATATTACATCAAGCGTTGAAAGTGGATACATGTTTGGATGGATGATACAAGATGGAAAGGAAACTTGTGGATTTTTTTTAATAAGATACTTACATACTTCAGATTTAGCCTATAGTGCCCCAAAGAAACGGATGGCATGTTAGATGGAACGAAAGAAGAGCATTTTAATCAACTCTAAGAAATCATTACTGAGTTTTGACCGAATTGTTTGTGACGATGCTGTGCGTAATAGGCGCAATTGCAAAGCTGAGGTGTAAACTTCACTCACTGTAGATAAACAAGACTGCATTTTTTTTAACCTGTCAGGATTTATGACTGCAGCTAAAATAATATAGCAGTGTATAAAAGCTAATTAGAAAATAAACAAATGTTTTGAGTGCAAATTAAGTGCAAATGTTTGCCGATTTGGGCTCTGTGCTGCTGTACTAAATGGTAATAAACGGTTTCAGCACGTCGGACAGTTCCGACTCACCTCCTCTTACTCCTTGCTTTCCTTCAGGCGGTCTCTCCCTCTGGTTGGTGGTGTGGCTGGTCCTCGGCAAGCCAAGTCCGGCGTCAGCGTGTCCGCAGAACTGCGTGTGCTACCCGACGCCCATGACTGTGAGCTGCCAGGCGCAGAACTTCACCGCCGTCCCCATCGGAGTACCGTATGAGTCGCAGCGTGTGTTCCTCCAGAACAACCGGATCACGGAGCTTAGAGTTGGCTCTTTTGGCTTTGGAACTCAGGTAATAGAGAATGAAGAAAACAGCATTTACAATGTAAAGATCTTCAGGAGTAAAAAACAAAACATAACATATTTGCCACGTTTTCAGAACTGTTTTCTCCCCAACGTATATAAATATATGTTAAAAAAAAAAAAAAAAAAACATGCTTCAACTTCGCGATTTTTCCTTTTCAGGTTCTGTGGCTGTTCTCCAACAACATCACATGGATTGAGGCAGGGGCTTTCAGTGAGCTGAGGGACTTGGAGGAGTTGGACCTGGGGGACAACCCTAACCTCCACAGGCTGGAAGGAGGAGCTTTCCGCGGCCTTGAGAAGCTCCAGAGCCTCCACATGCACCGCTGCCGGCTCACTGCCCTGCCCCATGACATCTTCCACAAGCTATACAGCCTGCATTTCCTCTACCTGCAGGTAGGGGCGCTGGGAAGCCATGAAAATGCACAACTGATACATATGCAGCCACCCACACTAGTTCCTTCACACACAGAATCACATATTCAGTTATAAATGCTGCAAATTAATACAACCTTCTATACTAAACTATATTTTTCTTTTCCAGGAGAATAATCTCCACTTTCTGCAGGATGACATCTTTTCTGACCTCATCAACCTGAGCCAGCTGTTCCTGCATGGCAACCGTATCCGCACCCTCTCAGAAAATGTGTTCCGTGGTTTGGTCAACCTTGATCGACTCCTCCTCCACGACAATCGCATCAGGCAGGTGAACCGCCGCGCCTTCCGCGACCTTGGCCGCCTGACCATGCTCTTCCTCTTCAACAACTCCCTGGCTGAGATGCCCAGCCAGACCCTGAGGGACACCCAGGGTATTGAATTCCTCCGGCTCAACGCCAACCCTTGGTCCTGTGGTTGTGAGGCCCGTGCCCTGTGGGAGTGGTTCCGCGAGGCCCGTGTCTCTTCATCTGAGGTGATCTGTGCCTCTCCTTCCACTCGCCGTGGTCAGGACCTCCGCTTCCTTCGTGAGATGGACTTCGCTCTCTGCCCCCTCCCTGATCCTGGCTCCATCGCTGGTTCCACCACTACTACCTTTAGCACCAAAACCCGCTGGTGGTTTCACAAGAACAAGCCACAATCTTCCACTAAAGGTGTGTTTGAAAAGGCCTCAGAGACTGTCAAAGCTGGTTTGTATGGGAAAGGCCCATCCACAACCACTTCAGTAGTCAAGTACGAACTGGGGGAGGAAGAGTTGGCACTGCCCAAACTTGACCCAGAAGAGTACTGGGAAAACTATGGCAATGAAGACTCAGGTGTCACTGTGCGGTGCTTTGAGCTTGAATGTCCACCTGAGTTTGATTTGCCTCCATCTTCCTCCTCTCCTAGATCCACTCCACCCTCTTTCCTCACACTACTAGCCCTTTTGGTTTTCACCCTCTGCCTCAACCTCCACCAACTATTTGGCTGAAGAAGACTCTTAGTGCCACAACGTTTCCCTTCCAGCCTGTTTTAGAGGCTGGGGGATCCCTGTTAGACTCTCTATACCCCCTTTGCCCACTTTGCTGTAAGCACATTTTCAAGGAACAGCATGGGAGATAGGGGGATGGCTAGATTCTGAATCTACCACTTATAGGGCTTAACATTTTTCAGGGCTGCTAAAAGTTCTTCAGCTAAGTTCACATATATCTACAATACTCTACAGGTATGGCTTTCTGTGTCTTACCTGTATGATGTCATGTTACGATTCCCTGCAATCAGGGCTACGAGGGCTGAGTCCATCTCAAATATGAACGCAATTTGATAGCACTTGTGAATGATGATGTTGTCGGTTTTGTCACCTCAACTTAGTCAATAATCTTCGCTCTTTTAGTGCATCCATTTAACTGGTTGCAACAAATACAATTACTGTTTGAATCAGTGCACAGTAATTTTAATACTGTAATCACTTAAAGTGTCATGTAAATAGGTATGTATTCTGTGAGTGTTCAGACTGACATCTGTGGTCCACCTAAATCACTTTCATCTTGATCCAAGAAAACTGTGAAGGCTTGTGCCTCTACATGACAGAGCACAGCGAGGGGAAGATAGAGGAGAACAAAGCCTAATGTGAGGAAGGGAGAGAGAGACAGAGAAAAGGGTGAATGCTTATTCTTCAACAGAAGAATAAGTGGTGGAAAGCCAAGTAACAGAGAGAAAAGAGGGTTTTCTTTCTTTTTGGAAAGGGAGGGGGGAGTGTTTATGCAGCAATAAGGAATGAGAAAGTGAACAGTGAGACTAAGTGAAGGACAGTGCTGGCAGTAGAAGCAGCAACCTGCAGGAGATTAGTAATAAATCTTGCCGTTAGTTGTTGTACTACCTATTCGACTCATCCCATCCACCATTTTCTGTAAATATGGTGTTGTTTTGCGACAACCACATGGATAGAATGCTTCCTGTCAGGAAGCCAGAGATTTTGATTTTGAATGTCTTTCTGTGACATATTAATATAATGTGTGATGATTGTTGACTTGAATGATGAAGATCTTGATAAAAAAGATACACTGAATATTTCCTGAATCATATTTTTATTATTTGTGACAATTTTTACAAAGTGTGTTTTAACTGAAGGGGTTGTAGGAGACTTTACAATAGTAAAAATCAATATGACCTTAAGAAATAATAATAATAAAAAAAAATAGAAAAGTACACACAAAAAAGAGGGCAGATTGCCACTCTGTGACAAAGCTGTGACTAAAGGTAGACTGACCAAATGGCGACATGGAGTAGTTCTGGCTCTGATCAGCATCTGTGAGTATAAAAGAGAATAAATGGATTCGCAAGCTGGTAATACTGCAAAAGGCAAATACGTCAGTGGGTTTATCACTTCTGTGACTCATCGCTGGGCATCACCAAATGGACAAACGAGTTGCAAATTGGCTCATTTGTAGATGTACTAAGAGAGCAATGAGAGAATCTGGAAACAGAGGAAGCAGGAGATAAATTAAGACTGACAGAATGATGTGCAGACTGTTAGAGGCAGTATTAACTAACAAATTAGTGACCCAAAAAGTCAAAGGCAGGGAATTAATAATGCTGAGGCTGCAAAAATCTGGAAAAAGAGTGTTCTGAGCCAGCAGCGGAAGCAAAGTAAAAAAACAGAAGGAAGAAGTCTCCAAATATAGGCATCCTCTTGTTCTCGTTTAGCAGTTTGTAACTCATCCTCTTGAAAGTGGTCTTTCTATAAAGCAAGCTAACCCACTGATAATTAATTCTTTTTGTCCACTTTCCTCCTTCTGGTGCACAATTTTTCTAAGACTTCATCCGTGTCTCAAGGGCAAGGAAAGCGTTTTTTAATAGAAGTGACTAGGGGAAGGATGAAATGAAGTAGGAGTGAAAGAGTGGGTGGTGATTTCAGTGATCAGCGTGCACATATGGGCACACTCACAATCAGAGAACCTTGCAATAGTTTCTTTTTGGCTTGAGTTAGAAGAGAAAGAGGTACTCTTTTAGATTTATTGCCATAATCCAAAATGTTAGTGGGAAATATTCAGTGGCATCTAATGAAATTTAGTTTCTTCATGAGTCTCCTGGAGGAGGTCAAACTGCTCTTCTTCTGGTGCTCTTCTGTGGCCATGATAGTGAGGTCACTTTCAGACGACCAAAGTGCCAGTTATACCATTTCCCCCAGTTACCTTGTGCAGTTTGTCAGTCTGCATGTTTTCTGTTTTGTATCTGAAAGAGAAATAGTTGCTCTGTATCATGGATCGGCTCATTTGTTATTTATTTTTACTGTAAAAGGAAAAAGATGTTATTGAAAAATAAATTCATAAGAAAAGAAATGTTTTGTTTCATGTGTGTGGGATTTTAATTCTATGTCTTGGCAACTGTCCAGTCAAACACCCAAAGCAATAAAAAGTGTACATGCACATGCACACCCACCCACACACAAACATGCTTGGACACAGACATAGTTGGCATTGCGCAGGTAGGTATCTATCCATCCTTCTTAGCTACAAAACCTTTAAAAAGGTAGTGAACAGAATGTGAACACTGTTGCTTTTCGCTATATAATGAGCAAAAGCACAACAATTAACACTGAAAATTACTCAAAAAATACTGGCAACATTGAAGAAAACAAAAATATAAATACCAGCAATAAATAATGAAAAAATGACAGAGGCTGAGCAGCTTCTTCTTGGGAACACAGACAGGACTTTCAAAAGTGCAAATAAACACAAAATTTAATGTTTTGCTGCCCAAAACTGATACAATACTGTCAGGCAAATGAAGAAAAGCAAAAAGAAAACAAAAACAAAACATTAATGACATCAGTTCTCTGCAGACTTTGACCAGGGACCCTTTCAGTAATTTGCTGCTGGCTGTTTCCCACAGCTTGAAGACTTTCTCAGAATCCTTGTTTATTTCTCAACTGCAGGGTTCTCCGAGTAGAAGGATGCAGTGATATTGTTCTGCCTGATGAAGTTGGAAACCATCAACTGTTTCCTGAGAATATTACACTGATAACACTGGACATTGGAGAGATATCCAGATTGATTCAAGTTTACCAAAACTCCCCCAAACCATCCTCCAAATGCTAAATGCTAGGGGTAAGGACTTGTGCTTTTATCTGTCTTATGACATCAATACATAATTTGACCACAAGCACTTCTTTATCATTATTTCCCCACTTCATTCTCTTTTTCTTGTTATGGAGGTACATAAGTGGTTTCCTTTAGTGGCTGTCTCCAGACAGCTGATACTACAGGACATGTGTGATCAAGGCGAGCTGTCAGTTAAGATTTGTTGTAGACTGAAGGGCCAGACACACATATTCTCTGCAGGAGATGTTATGAGGAGCTCATCCAAATTCCTGTTCCTGCTATCGTTTAATTTCTTGAAAGACTGTGTAGTGTCATGTTTTCTGTCAGTTCTGCACTCTACATTATCACATGTATCTCACATGCGTTCATCAAGTTCTGTTCGTCCGTACTGTCATATGCATTCTGTTAACCCTGGACATTCTGTATGTGGGTAGTATTATATGTCTCTCACATGCAAGTCTTATAATTAGATCCAAATGTTAGCTGAGGGAGTTTTTTTTGTCTCAGCTTCATTTATAAAGTGACTTGTGACTAGAGTTTGTGGGATTTCCACATTGATTCATGAGTCTACCTAGATTATGTAGATCTGCGTTCTTTAGATACCAGTCTTTTTGTAATAAAATATGTTCTTGTAATTTATAGCTTTTTATGCCTTCAAGTCATTTTTCACACATCACTCAGCCCAAGAAAGATACCTCGACTGAATGGATGACATTGAATGAAAAGTTTTCAAGTGATTTCAGATGGCCTTAAAAGTCTTTTGCAGCATGGAAGAATATGAAAGTGCTATTATCTCTAGACTCTTTTGATGTTTTTAATGACTTTCTGAGTGGGAAATGAACAACTATTAAGCATAAAGAGCCTTAAGACCTTTGAATGAAAATAATATGCCACTGGAGGTCGTAAGTGACTGATATGACAGCCCTGCTGTAAAACTTTTTTTTTCTTTAGTTATAGTTATATTTTTGGAGGGAACCTGTAATAAAATTTTATGCATGAAAACTGTTTTTAAAGTTTCAATTCCCTTCTAAATAATGAAAAAAATCTATATTATAATTGTCACACTGAAAGAACCAAAAGAGATTAAGTGTTCTTTGTTGTCCAAACAGACTGTTAAGAGATTACATTGTAAGCAATTAATATGATTAATGTGTGACAGTCTAAGCTCACAAATCCTGTGGATTTTCAGTACATGATCATTGTGGACCCATTAGGCTTTACTTTGGCTCATTTGAGCTTTGAGTTAAATGCATTTGGAGCTTATTGTGTACAAAATCTAAAGCGATCTTTTCAAAAGCTGCTAAAAATAAAAGTGAATCAAACAGGTTACCACTGAAAAAAGGCTGCATAGTGTTGTCAGAAGGTGGCAGTAGGCTACGTTGCATCTGGCTGTAATTGTAGAAGAGGCTGTCCTACCAGGAAACCAACCTCAACGAGAAACAAAAGAACTGTGGTGGAAAGCCACCACAATGAAAAAGAGAGCTTTTCTTTAAGAATGTCTCGCCGGCTCTGACTAGAAGCAGCTGATGAGGGATATCATTTTGTTCTGTATTGTGTCTGATGTGATTTGCAAAAATCTATTCCACTTAATGTGTTTCAAGTCTTCTTAAAAGCAAACTAAAACCAGCTCACTATAAATAAACACTAAATTTTTTCAGTATTTATTTTTTCTTTTTACGATTTCATCTTTACTTATTCACATATGCAACATTTTAATAAAAACAGCAGTGGAAACCCAGCTAGTATTTAGTTCCCCAGGCATTGGTTGTGCAGGTTATGAATATTCTGATGGTGCTAAAACAGCAATGGAAACCCAACTAGCATTTAGCTTCCTTGAGGTAGGTGACATTCCAGCTAGTGAAGGAAGGGATGGTTCTGGTACACAGACTGTGGTGCAACTGATTGCTAGTTTAATACTCATCCTGCACAATGTTTACTATAATACTTGCACTTTTCTGTCTCTTCTACTTGCATCTTTTCTTTTCTGTCGTGCTCTAATGAATGACGAGGGTTAGACGTTAAAAGTGCATGGTCCAGGTCAAATATTGATGTACATAGTTCTGCATATTACTAAAGTATATTGTTGATCAGATACAAAATTCTGCATGGGTTTTGCTTGCACATTTTACTTATTAATTTTTAAATTCGAAATTTTTCCTTTTTTAATTTTTAACTTGTCCTGTCCAGCATTGTAGCAAACAGAATGATGGTCTGGTTGCTGTGTTAAGCAGAACAAATTTGCTCTGCCAAGAGGAGCTTCATGGGTATGAGGCTCCTCTTGATAATCTCATTTTTTAATTTCTTTATTTGTTTAAATATATTGTTTTATCTTATTTATTTGGTTTCATGGAATTTATGTAAACTTGCCGGACCTGAGCGGAGGGGACAGAAGAAAAAAAAAAGGACAGTAATGGAGAGAAGTAAAAAGGAAAGTAAAAAAAAAACGAAGTAGAGATAACAATATGGTGGACAGAAGCAATGACCCTTCAATCCAAAAATTAAATAAGCAATTCTTATCAGTTCACATGAATGCTACCCAGCAAACAAGCATGGATAGTTATTTGGGGCTAGTATGCAGACATACTACATATTCAAGTGCTACTTAAATACATAAGCCAGACTAATTTTGGTGGGACTCTTTATTACATTCCTGGAGCCGTCGTTGCCCTGCAACATCCCCATGTTGAGAAACTGCATTTGATAACTTTATTTTCTAGCCCAGGGCATCACATCACATTTTGCTTAATGACACAGCTCCATACGCCAACAACTGGATATTAACACACTGTCTGTTTTGAACGTGCACTGCTCAATTTCAGCAAAGAAATGCATGAAGACATTATTGGAAGTGAAGAAAAGACAGAAAGAAAGCAAACGTGCAAGAATTAACATCAGAGTGATATTTTTTTTGGTTAGAGAGAACTCAGAGAGTAGACAGGATCCATTTAAATGATTTAGTTTTAGATTCCTGGAGCCTTCATTGCGTGGCAGCATCCCGAGGCAGAGAAACCACACTTCACAATTTTTTACTCCAGACCACTGCAACACTTTACAGCAATATTTTGCTTTCAACACCGCGTCACATGCAACTTGATATAAACACACTTGCTGTTTTGAACGCTCACAATTGTTGATTCATTAAAGAAATGCAAGATGACATCAATAAAGGAAGCAAGGAAAAACAAGAGAAAGCATTAGAGCAAGAGATAAGCTAAGAGTCATCATCAGACTGACTTTTACTGGCTGGAGAGAGCTCAGAGTGGATGGATGCTGAATCTGCTTTATAGGTCCTCTAATAGTTAGTCTGTAAATAGTTATTTAACCAATGTGGTGGGAAGACAAAACTTTGGGTTAACACCAGAAACAACAAGAAAACTTTATTTATTCAGTGTTCTGAGTTTTCTTGCACTTAACTCTGCATTCTGCATGGAGAAGGACTGAAATATTATTTTCAAATGAATTACAACATTCCTTGTGTGTTCACATACACACATTCATAAAGCTCCTACTCACTCACATTTTCCCTTTTAGTAGCTCTTACTTAAATTGTTGCATTGTTTTCATGCAACTATCTGACCAATTACTTACTTAATGTTTACTTTGAAGAACAGTATGCCTGTTGCAGACTGCATTCCTAGCAAATAGAAAGTTTTTACATGCAAAAGTCACAGACTTCTTCTGCAAACACACACAGTTCACACTCTGTGGCTCATTCAGTGGACTCACAGCATGTCATGTCTATATAAGGATGAAACCGGCACATAACACAGCTCATCCTTCACATTCCCACTGGTCTCCGAGCTTCTGTTTGGCAGAAAAATTCCATGACGCACCTTCTTCGTAGAGTACATCGAAACTGTGTGGGTTTGATTGGACATCGTCCATGTCATTTACCCATCAGAACAGGCACAATCTCAACCACTGTGAGCGAGGTGGAGAGGCAGGACGAGAGTGTTTGTCTGTCGGAGATACAGTATGTTATATTGATGAATATTAATGGCTCCCAATTTATCACAGAGAAGAGAGAGAGAGCAGTTGAGAAACAGGGAGGAAGCTGTGCACTCGTTCAAGTGCGTCACCACTTTGTCACACTTATCTCCACCTGCTGGGGCCTTATTTCTCTCTCAATCTCTCTTTCTCACACACATTCTCAGCTTGTTATCTGCATACGCAATTTCCAATTGCCTTCCACTTTTTGTGTGTTCAGGAGTTTAATTCATACCACCTCTCAGGCTCTTTCTGCGCTCTTGTTTTCACACATTTCCTCTTTTTCTGAAGCCCCGTTGACGTCAGGCTTTGTATTTCCTTCTCACCTTTCTAAGATTATTGTTGTTTTCTTTTCTCAATTACCTCATAAGCTGTCAGGCTTCCCTGATTCAAGATCCTTTCACTCATTCATAGTTAACTAGAAATCTACCACTTTAATCCTCCCGTTTGTTTGTGCATCTGGTTGGGAACTTTGATTACGCTAAACATCTTGTTGCTTATATTTTCCTTTTTCATCATTTACATCATTCTGCTGCATGCTCTTCAATAAAAAATTAACCATGTGGAGTATTTCACTTCATTTCTTCTTTAGTTGCTTCTCGCAGCCAGCAGGAGCCAAAGTGTCTCAGATTACAAAATGATGAGAACAGGAGTCAGATACTGCAGCAAACCAACATGAGAGAAAACAAAAGAAAACAAAACAAACAAAAAAAAAAACAAAAAAACAAAACAAAACAAATCTTTTTGATTAAATCTGTAGCTATGAAGGTCATTTAATTGCCATAAGTGGAGAATATTCAACAAACAATCTTAGCACAGTGCAATTTAACATAAAATAATTATACTTATATAAAGCTATTTTATTATTTTACCAGCAAATTAAACTCTGGAGCTATTTGATCTTATTTTGCTGCCCAAAATAGACAAACATGCTAAAACATGCCAGATATGTGGAAATATACAGGGTGCATATGTGTGTCTGCAACAAAAAGAATGGAAAAAGTGAAAAGTCACTGACGCCAATATGGAGTGAAAAGCAGAGCATGGTGGTGACAGAAAGAGATGAAAATATGAATTTGTGAGAAAGTGAAAGAGACAGAAAGATAGCAACAGAGTAGGTGTGACGTTTGAGTCACGTACTTGGATCTCTCTTCAGCTGAGAACATTTGGAAGGCTTAAGTGTGCAAGCTCACACACGTGCGAATGCACCCTTATTGGCAGCATTCTGCGTTGCTGGTACGCCTTAAGAGAAGCCGACTGGGAGACAGACGTTTCTCAATGCATCACACAAGCAGGATCCACGCACATGCATGCCCACACAGACACACACACACACACACACTCAACATGTTTTCTCAACTATGTAACCCCAAAATATTATATATCTGTTTCATAAGCATACGGTAAACATGCTTATGAAACATTTTTCAGTGGATGTCTTTAACTCTGTGGTGCCCTGATTTCCCCTGCACCCTCTACAAAAATATTTACGGGTGCAAACAAACCCATCTGCTCATTGGTTGACTGGACTGTGTCACAAGTTAGCAAAGGCAACACAAATGTAAAGCAAACAGATGGACACATACTGACATGATGGGTCAACCTGTCAAATTAAGTGAGAAGATAGAGCAGGATTAGCTGGAGTAAGCAGGAAGAAAAAAAAAGAATAAAGAAAAAGTCACAAAGAAAAATATGAGATACAGACAAAAGAAGGAAATGGTATTAAATACTTGAGCTCAGTTACAGATTTTACCCTTGGCTTTCTGTTCTGCAGGGACAAGGGGCCACTTTTCTGGTGAGCATCAAGGAGTAGTTAAAACAGAGCATTGGAGGACATTTACCTAGATAACCACAATCCATCCATCCTTCCATCCATCTATCTTCTATACCGCTTAGTCCAATTCAGGGTTGCGGGAAAGTTGGAGCCTATCCCAGCAATCAGGCGAGAGGCATGGTACAGGTTGCCAGTCCATTGAAGGGCCAACACAGAGAGACAAACAACCACACACACTCCCGCCAAAAGAGAATTTAGAGTGACTAAATGACCTAACATGCATGTTTTTGGACAGTGGGAGGAAGCCGGAGTACCCAGAGAGAACCCACGAATACATGGAGAGAACATGCAAACTCCACACAGTTCGAACCAGCAACCTTCTTGCTGTGAGGCTGCGGTACTAACCACTACACCACCGTACCGCTCCAGATAACCACCAGTTCTCAAAAAAAAGTTTTAAGCCCAGTCTTACAGTAGGGTCGGCGTTTGCATCCTGAACACAGATTGGAAGGTGGTTCCATAAGCGAGGAGCTGGAGGTGCTGCCTCCACTATGTCAGTAATTTACACTGTGCATGTACAAATGGTGCACACACAGTATTTAAAAGGTAAAACTAAAATCTTATACAACAATGGCTGCAAGAATTTTCAGTTTTCACTGCAAATCTTTCATCTTAACTCCAATGAATTGTTTTCTTCTTTCATGATCACCTAGTGTTGAGCCCAGCGAACTCAGAATAATGTCATAGTAATCCTTCAAGAAACCAACAAACTGTTCCATAAGTAGTTTTATTTTTTCTCACGTAAATGCTAAATGGAAAACCATTGCAAGCTGCTTAGAAGTCAGCTGCAGATCCTTCAAAAGGTCCAAATGCCTTCAATTAAATGATAGTGTCAGGTAGTTGGACAGCATATAGATTCAGTAGAATATTCTGTGGGATATTTGAGTTTAGGAGTCCGGTGAAAAATGGGGTTGTAACTGTTCTGTGAAATTTTCAGCCATAACATTTGCAACCTGATGTGTCTGCCTCCAATATGTTGAATAAATTTTGCAAGACTGGCTTCTCAACATTCAGGTGATTTCACAGGTGATTTTAAACTATGTATTTTTTTAAAGTATAAAGATCCACTTAATTTGGAAAGAAATTATTTAAATTATGAGCGCTTTAAAGAAAATGTAAAAATATATGTATCTTTTGGAATTTGCTAATTTGAAAGGATAGAAGTTACTTAAGGTTATGTGATAAATATAACCTTGAATATGAACATGCATGTGTGGTGTTGAAGTATTCCAGCAAACGTCCTGTAAAGTTTTAATTTTAATTTTTATTTTTGTCTTATAGATGTTTATGTGGCAAGTAACTTCGGGTCCACTTGAAACCTCTGAAGAGTGAAATTTCATTTTCGTTCATAAAGAATGTGGAGTGCTCTGGGAAAAAGATGTGCAGCCTGCTTTCATATGAAATATGACCCTACAAAGACAAACACATTTTGTGGTGGTTAATAATTCAACATTTCCTCTCAGTGTGGGTATAGAGAGCACATGTTGCTTACAGCTTCCCTGCATCTTTCCATCTCTTAGAATTACGAAACAGCACAAGTGAATTGGACAACCCACAGTTTGCACAAATGTGCCTATGTCCCCCAACTTCATGGATTAAAATTGTCACCCACCAGGCTTTAAGCAGCCCTCCTTCTTTCTGTCCACGTTTTCCAAGCTCACATGGAAGAGCTCAACTCATTTTTTCTCTTTTTTCAAAGACTAAACACCTCTCTTATCCTGCAGCACTGAATGAAGCTTTGTGCTCATCTTAACATCTTCCCACTTCTTTATCTCCTTTTCTCACCAACTCCTCCTTCACACTCTTCTCTCCCTCCTCCTTTTCTCTCCCATGTCATCCTCTTGTATGTTCTGTTCTGTTCTGCCGATGATGACTGACGGTGTCACTAAGGCGTTGCCCCAGTCGAGTCATGTGAGGTCATCTTTCTATTGTGATGTTTTTTCATGTGGTACCTTCATGTTTTAGTAGGAACAGCAAAGAAGATGGAGACATTATTCTGAGTCCTGTGAAAACAAAAAACAAAAGTCAAAAGTGTACAATGTTAAGAGGATTTGTTTATTCGTTTGGACAGGATGCAAAATGCAGCAGATACTGTTGAAGTGAAAATGTGAGGCTGGTTTGTTGAAGGATATCACAGAGTTATAAATGTAAGAGCTCAAAAAGGAAAGATACTTTATACTGTACAAGATACCACAGCAAAAAACAAATGAAAAAAAAAAACTTATTTCCAAATAAGTTTTCTTGGTTAATTTAACCGTTTTCATGACACAGACTGAACAGTTGAGCAGGAGTATGAGCAAACACCTATGTGCTGATGAGAACATCTCCAACCTCCACCAGTTTGTGATGTTTATTCTCTGATTAACACAAGTCCCAGTGTTGTTCTGTCACACATTCACGACTGTTAACTCTTTTCACATGTTTCAGAGTAGATATGCAAGAGGCAGTAATGCATTTTTTTGTCTTTTATTTATATTTTATTGTTTATTGTTCTTTTATTGTTGTAACAAATAAATACAATTCTTCATATTTTTGACCGCTTTCTTATTTTTACTGCTCTTTTTACTTAAAGGGGCATTAAGTGAAATCGTTCCACTGCAAGGTTTGCTGTTGTCGGCTGTGCCCTTGATAAAAAAAAAAGTGTGTTATAAGCCACACCTCCCTCTACCTCTTCCCCCCACTCGCCTTGTTTGCAAACGAAAGTGCAAAAACACAGCAAAACAAAATCATCCTTTTGTGAAACAGTAACTTATAACATTTTTGTTGTTACTTATTTCCAGGAGAAGCTTCCAGTCAATATGTAGCTTCTTTAGCTCTTGCAGTGCTTTCCTTTTTGAAAATACAAGCCGATGTTAATCCGGGTTATGTTCCTTTCTCTGTTCGGCAAATTCTTTCCAACTGGTCATCTTCTGGTCAATGTTTCATCCGCCATTTTACTTAGAAAAAATGGGCTTCTATTACATGCTGCTAAAGCCTTGTATATGGTGCGAGGGCCGAGAGCTCAGAGAGAAGGGGGGAGGCGGGGATTTACATGAACGTACATGAATGAGCGGCCGGACCGGCTGGTGAACGTGAGGCTCAACACAGACAGACGACGTGTGACGTCATGCTACTCCAGATTCAATTACACATCTGGTTCTTCACATAGACATTTTTTAATTCCTCCAATCTAGAAATGAATCATTTCTGTTTATTGTCTCTTTAAACAAGATGTATTAAATTAATTAAATCTGTATATTTAGACATCTGTCTTTTCCTTTTATTACACCCAGAATATATTAATTTATCAGAAATGAATCCACACAAATAAACAGATAATATATTTGATTTTGGACTCAAAATATCAGAACAATAAATATGTAATTAACACATAAATGGTCATATTTTACTACATTATATGATGTAGTTGCAGTCAAAAGTTTGTAGGTTTGCAGGTTTTAATCCATCTGTTTGTGAAATGGCTGCATGAACATTTAATGATTGGTAGTTTTTAGATTAATGACAGGAGTAGGAACTGGGACTGAAACTGGTGGTGACGCATCTAAAGCCTCATCCATTGTTCAGCAGATTGTAACAATCTAAGTTGTTAATAATTGTTGTGTCTGCATCGTAAACACTCTTTTCAGCGTGTTTTAGACATGTTTTTTTAACAGTTTTACTAGTGAGAAACCTCAAAATGCCTATGGAAACAGTAGCCTCAAAGCTGGCGGAGAAAGCCGCGGTGATGTCGTGTGCACGTTCTCGATGGACCCTTCTCACTGACGTCACACTGTTCGTACAAGTCATGTGATCAGTGACAAAAGCTGAGAATCGTCCATAGAGTTTGGGAAATAGAAATCACAGGGCAAAGCATTGTGGGATTTGCAGATATGCAAGCAAACAAATCATAGCCAACAGTTTAGTCACAACTGGTTTGAAGAAAACTTTTTTCCGGTATATTTACAGCAGTGCTGAGGGCTTGTTGTTTTTGAACTGCCACAACTGTACTCATGACCGTAACACCATTGTGAGGTGGTATTCAATTCTTTTAGTTTTCAAGCCTCGGAGCTTACATTTCCAAGTTACCAGACGGCAATTCAACAACATTTCAAGGAGTATGCTTATTTGTTCGAGGTATTTTCACAGTAAGTCATTATTAATTGCATCTGAAGGTGGAGTAATTGATGACTTGAGTTTGCATTTTTTTTCTGCAACTTCACTGTTTGCTTTGTTTTCCAGCCGTCACGATGTGATCTGTGTCATCTTTAGATGCTCGTGCACTTTTTCTTTTTCAAGATAACAAACAAGTCCATCTAAATGTGCATGTGAGCATTTACATGTGTAAAAATTAAATAATTGTGGGTGTTGGCAGACTGCGGGTCTAACCTTAGAGACAGTGCTGGACTAGTGTTCGGTGAAGTCGCCTGTCACTGGCGGATGCTGCCAACTTAATACCTTTGATATGGAGGAGACCAGACGGCTTGCACACCTCAGGTTGAGAGAATGGTTGGAGTTGCTTGGTAGTTCCTTTTAAAGGAGAAAACTTACTTAATAAAAATTGGTCTGTCTATGCTGTGCACTGAACAATATGTGTCCGAGTGTTATTACTAAACCACAACTGTAAGAATTTACTGCACCAGCTACCGGTGAATTAATTTACTGAGAAACAAATGTACTTTGATGTGAAGCCTTGAAATTCTATACATCAGTATTTTGTGCAACATAAAATTGATGGTTGGAGAAAAGTAAACAAATGAATTATTAAAGTATTTATAGAAATGCATTCAGTTTCAAATGTTTTTTTCCAAGAAAAAGAAACATTAATACTAGTACTATAATATTAAAATGATATAATACAATAGTAATATATATATTAAAAGTTTAAATTAACTCAATACTTAAAAAAACACAAATTAAATCACTAGTAGTGACAAAAAACTGTTTGCTTGTAATGGCTGTAGTCCAATATAGGGTGCAGATACCAGCTTTTCTGAAGTAATCTATAGAAGTATACTAAACATAACATTGATTATTGAACTTATACAGGGTTTAATTCCTTAAAAATTTAGAACTGCAGTTCCTTCAAACTGATTGACAGGAACATAAACCTTTTGAAAAGGACTTGGACTGCAGGACAGTGGAACATCCGAGACTTTTGGGGACCATTCCCCATGCTCGTGTTGGCCAATTCCGTCTAATATCTGGATTTCTTGTGGAAAAAACTCTTTTGTTTGTTCAGTTTTTCTCCATAAAAAACAGCACTCTCACGTTTTTTTCTTAAATTTATTTATTTCTTTTTCTTCGATCTAAAGTGGTCGCTGTTGCACTCTGCATGTCTGCTAGTATGGCGGCAGCATCCTACAATGCACTGCGGGATGACGTAGTTGCCTGAGCTCTATTGCTTGATTTATAATCCAGCATAGAAGATGCTTTGGTTTCATGGTAGGCAGGTTTAAGGTGACTAATGAGGAAGGAGGAGAAGCATCAGTTGACACAGTTTGACCAGAGGCATGGCGGGGGAACAGGGAGATGAGACAAGGACAGAAGCCTCCACAGTGCAGCCCACTCAAATACAAATGAAACAGCCTGGGATTTTAGTCAGGGCAGCACTAACTCACTCAAACAAGGACAACTGTTTCCTACAGTATTAAGAAAGAAAACTACAGCGAAGGAACAAACATTCTTCCTGGCTATGATCCAGATCTCGCTTCTTTTTTCCAGCCAGAAAATGACTGAAGTTCCAAACAGCAGCTGAGTTCACAGGCCTCTGCACTGTCAAAGGAAATGACTTTGTTCAATTAGTCATCAGAACAATCGCTTTTTTTCTGTCCTGCTGTATTATATCAGTTGTATAGTTGTAACGAAAAACATTCACCTTTACAGATCAGAACAGTCTGAGCGATCAGAAGAAGCTCGTTTTGTTTTGACAACATGGTCTGAAACATGCTCTCTTTCGTAGGTGTGGGCTGCTGAGTCATATTTTGTAAATTATATAGGATTTCCTCTGTGGGAGGGTTTTATGGCAGTACACTGTTTGTTTGCTTCACATTTCTTCACACAAAGAAAGTGTGTCTTCTATAATGTCTTTAGATGTGGGTGCCTTTTGAGTTTACTGAGTCACCAGCTAATTTAGGCTAAAACACGCTATCAGCCATGCCACCACTGCACAGGGGTAAACAAATATGAAAAAATAAAATGTGTCTGGGGTTATCAGAAGATGTGGATGATCAAAACATTGCACATCAGTCACAGGCTTACACAATATCACAGACTGCCAGTTAACTGCCTATACTCTGACAAGTGACCTTGAAGTCAAACAACATAGATGATAAAAAGCAGTATTTTCTTGCAAATACTGACATGATGTAACATCTGGAATTAGCACGCATAGATGCACTTGTGGAATTTAAGGTTTACTGAGATATTGTGATCTCAAAGTGAATCAATCAGAAAAGAGAAAATAAAGAAAAAGTAGAGAAAAACTAAAGAAACTCATTTAGATTAAAATGTTGACAACAGAAAATTACAAAAAAAAAAAAAAAAAAATCAGAAAAGAGATTTAACTGAGACATTCTGCTGGGTTTCAAGCTGTGACAGTTGAAGCACAGGCTATTATGGGCTGTTATCTTGCCCAATATCTAACTAAAAACAACATATCCACATACATTTCTTGTTTTTGAAAAACCATCATCAAGCATATTTACACAATATTGCATCATATTTGCTTTTAACAATCATCTGTATTTGTTTGGAAACCCAGGACACCTGGAGTATTACTGAAGCTTGAAAGTGAAATGTATCCCTGTTCTTGCTTGATACTGTATGATTGTAGCTGCTAATAAAGGTAACAGGTCTGGGCAGCAGGCAGACTAGTTTCTCTCAATGCCACTAAAACCCATATCATCATTATTGTTAGCTGTTAGATGTCAAACCATTTGTTTTTAACAAGCTGGAGGCCCCTGTCTTAGTATTTTGCTGTTGCTGTTATACAACAGTTGGTCTCTTGGTACAAAGAAAACTGGCAGACTTTGTTCTTTAACTGCTGCTTTCTCCTGTCTGTACTTTCACCTTTGTTGTTTCTGCATTTTACAAATATGTATGTAAAGTAAATAAAAACAATTAATATTTGCATTTAAGCAGTAACCATTTATCATTTCAACTATTTTATTTTTGTTTGTGAATTTACAATTTTCATACTATCCTTCTTTATTGTTTGAAATTAAATTGCATTTCTGAAGCACTGGTCACATATGTCCTATTGAAATTATAGTTAAATTATATATAATATTATATATAGTTATATAAAATTATACATCGTATATATGTTTAGTATTTGAAATATTAAATAGCATGTGTGAGATATCGGTCACATCATCCTGATTACTCTGTAACTGAGCAACTTGTAGACAGCTCTCCTTAATCAAATCAAATCAAATCAAATCAAATCAAATCAAATCAAATCAAATCAAATCAAATCAAATCAAATCAAATTAAATTAAATTAAATCAAATCAAATAAAATCAAATAAAATCAATTCAAACTTTATTAATAAAGTACTTTTCATGCTGAAGGCAACACAAAGTGTTTTTCATGACAAAATAATAATAATAATAATAAAAACTACACACATGCTGACACCACACCACATCCGTAAGGTAAGACCCCAGCCACCCAGATAAGGGTGATCACCGTGGCAACAACCCCCAGACCGAGCAGGCAAAACCCCCAGTGTGGAGGATCTCCATAAGGGAAAATAGCAGAGTTACAACAAAGATTAAATAACCTTAAGAAGCAATAAGAATTACTAAGTAGCAATAATAAAAATACACATAAAGGACTTTATAAAATAAAGTGCTAAAAAGTAATAAAATTGAATAAACTGAAAATAAAATAACACAAAACAAAATGATATGAAATAAATTTAGGTATCTGGCAGTCTGTTCCACAGACGAAGGCCACATTAATGGAAACAGGCCTCGCCGTATGTTTTGGTCCTCACTCTTGGAACAACTAAAAGGCCAGCACCAGAGGACCTTAGGGTCTGCGAAGGTTCATAATTTAAAAGCAAGTCAAATATATAAGAAGATCCAAGACCATTAAGATATTAATAGATCATTAAAAGAGCCTTAAATCAATCCTGAAATGCACAGGGAGCCAATGCAGCGATTTTTAAACTGGTGTAATGTGATCCCGCCTTCTGGTTCTCGTCAGAATCAGTACCCCAGAGTTCTGGAGTAATTATAAGTTTGAAATAGACTTTTTGGGAAGACCAGCGAGCAGGACATTACAGTAATCTAATCAACTAGAAATGAAAGGATGCATCAGCACCTCAGTGCAGGCTAGAGAGAGATGAGCGGACTCTGGCGATGTTTGTAAGATGAAAAAATCCTGTCCTTGAGACAAGAGTCTGTTTAATGCAATCTGGTGATCTACCGTATCAAATGTAGCACCAAGATCCAGCAGAACCAAAATAGAAAGTTTCTGTGAGTCTAATTTAAATCTAAGGTCAGTAACAATCTTTGAAAGGGCTGTCTCAGTACTGTGGTTTGTCCTAAAACCAGACTGATATTTTTATAAAATATTGTGTTTATTCAAAAACTCATGCAAATGAATAAAAACAGTTTTTTCTGTCAATTTGCTTAAAACAGTAAATTGTATACAGGTCAGTAAGAAAGTAATTTACTTTGTTTAAAAACTCTGGCTCAAAGAAGATAGAAGATGTTTTAAAAGTGATGTAGGAATTGGGTCTAAAAGGCAGGTTGTTGGGTTTAGTTGGGAGAAAACTTGACCGAGCACCAATACATCAACCAGAACTAACTCTCCAGTGTTTCCTCTGATAAAAAACAATGCTTCAGATCTGTTAAAATAAACATTTTGTTGATTAAAAAACTGGATCTAATAGCACTGACCTTATTTCTGTTCTAGTGTGTTCTAGCATCAGTGTCTGGTGCAGGCATGGAGGACTTGTTAAAATCTGTGTTTATTAAAATAGCAATAGTTTGAAAAGGAATTTTGGGTTATTTTTTTGGTATTTGTAAAGCGGACTCTTGTTCGCTAAAACTGGTGAAAATAAATAAATAAAAAAAAAAAAGAACTTAATTTGTTCCTTTTTCCATGCTTGATGGATGGATGGATGTATCGTTCATCTCAGTACTAGTGATAAAAGGCAGAATCTGTAGCCTTTATTTTAAAGAAAACATCATGAAACAAAGACTCCCAGACTGTTTTGTTTCAGACATATTTGTACAAATCAGTGGTCACAGGTTAATCTTCATTTTCTGTGTTTCAGGACTCCACCATGTCAGATACATCTCATAATTCTATGAAAAGACAAAGCCACGGTGGAAACATCATGTTTAAGCATGAAATCTTCTCTGAATGTTATGACCCCTTTTAAAAACTAGAAGAATCGGTGTCAATAACAAAAAACCCACCGGGCTCAAACTAAAAGATATACCAATATTTATTTACAAATCCCAGGTTCAGGCAAATAAAAATATATCTATATACATAAAATTAAACAAACAAAAAGTGTCCTAGGTATTATCAGGCCAGTTTTCGATTATCAAACTATTAACAAAACAAATAACAAAAGGTGTCCTTATTTCAAGGTTAACAGTTTACAACTTAACACAAACAAATCTAGAGCTTTTATCTATACAAAACAGCCGAAACAATTAGCTTTACAAACAAAAGGTCTTATCTCCAAAATACCAACAAAAGATCTCCTCTTGAGACTTAATAAGCACTACAAACTTAAATCGGCTACTCAAAATTATGAGAGCGTCTCTTCTCAATTCACTACAACAAAACACAATCGTGCACCCAAATCAACGAAGGGAAATCTAAAGCCTTTAACCACCAACTTCCACTAACACAGACCAGCACCTCTCCAACAATCCCAAGGCAAACTGTGGGCCACAATGGATCACAGCTGCCACGAATGAAGCCTCATTCAGTCTTTTAAAGATACAGGTGTTCTTGGTTTGGTCTTGAGGCAGGAAATGGTATGAGGGTATTTTACAGCTGGTGGTGGTTTCCTTTCCTGTACTGTCCTTTGCATTCATGGTGCTAAATTTAAAATTCAAAGAGGGCAGAACTTTATGACATTGTCTACTTGTTAACATGACACATGAATTGAAGCAGAAAA
>JBAFTA010000005.1:30797156-30808587 GCA_036919975.1 Melanotaenia parkinsoni | reverse complement strand
GTGTGCTGCAGTATGGACATACTGAAAACCTGCAGGACACTGGCTCAAGAGGTCCCAAGTTGGGGATGCCTGCTCTGGTCACGTTATAACGTGATACGTTTCACGTTATTACAATAAAGTATCACGTTATAACGTGATAAGGTCCGATTTTTTTTTATTTGGGTGACAGCTCCACGCTTCCGTAATAAACAACATAATTAGTGTTAAGTATAAAAAAAACAAATGGTTAAGCCTTTAAATTGTTGGTGGTCCATGAGTGTGTGAATAAACTTTATCATTTGAATCTATGTGGAGTGTTCATGTCTGTGTGTGGTGTTTCTCAGTCTGGCTGTTGTGACACTTAAACTGATTGTAAAAAAATGCAGCTGTTTAAGCCAGATAATAAGAGGGTGTAGCGGCCTTTTGCAGCTCCGTTTAGAGACTTATCTTAATCTTTTCTTCCCATACTTGACTCTGTGAGCCATAAACATGTCATTGTCTGTGCAAAAGTGTCACTGACTAATTGTAAACATTTCCCAAATATGAATGAATCATTTCCAATTTCAATGCAAATTTTAAATGATATTTAAATATGTTTATCCAGCTCACTGTGAATTTATAACATTTTTTTCTGTCTTTCTAAAGGACTTCCTGCTATAGGAAGTAGACTCCTGCCCTTAAATTACTTGGAACAATAATACTTGCACAATCATACATGTGATCCATTTGTGGTTATGTATCATTTCCTTGGCCCTTATTTAGGGTTTCTATCATAATCATCATTTCTTTCTAAATTAGTGTTAAATGTGGGTACAGGGATCGTACTGGTTGAACTTTGGTAAAGGATCAGTTCTGTGACATACAGGAAGCCGCTGTAACTTTATGAGAATTGGACTGACGTGAAATATTTTCCTGATGGACTGATGTGATAAAAACAAACCCACAACATAATTAAAGTCTGGATAAAAAACAAAGGGAAAACAAATGTCAGGCTCAACTTGTTTGAAAGTCTGTGCATTGAAGTGGGGCTTAAATCAGGACTTAAAACCAGAAAGTTTGAGCTGCTCTGTGATGCGAAGGCAGACTTTTCCAGTTTAGGAGCAGCCACCGAAAAGGTCCAGTCAGACCTGGATTTGGGCCTGGAACCTCCAGCAGGAACATGGTGATGTATCAGCTGTGATAAAGATAATGCTGTCAAACTGTTTAAAGCTTTTAAAACAAGTAACAGAACCTTAAAATGGATCCTAACATTTTCTGAAGAGCAGAAGGCACGTCGTCCCTCTCCAGCCAGCAGTTAATCTATAAACCACTTTCCCAAAACACGTGGGAATATGAACACATTCCTAATTCATTTCATGAATAACGTTAGATACAATATTTTTTTATTTTCCATAATGATCTTTTTTCCATAATTCTGCTTATTGGAGCATAATGACTAAAACAGGTATGAAAACAAAGAAATAAAAGTCAGAGTCAGTGCAAATGACAGTTGCGGTCTTTGTGCACAGACTTATAGAAACTTCCTAACATCTACCCAAATGAGGAAGAGCAGATTTCACAAAACTCAAAATGCTGACGGTGAAGTTTTCACATCAACATATTGTGACAAAGTCTGAGTCAGGTCATCTTTTCATGCTTTTCTCCAACATCTCTGATGGAAAAAATTAAGCTGGCAAAACTTCCTTTTTAGGCACATTAACTTTGGTAAACACTCGATATTTGACAAACTCATATTTTACTCATGATTTAAATATCAAATGCACATTTTGATGTTAGTGAATACATTTCACACTTGTTCACCCTGCCAGCTTGTTTTGAAGAGCGCACATGTAAGAAGGAAGTTACTTTGTGAGTCGCCTCTTTCCACCCAAAAAATTCTGGAAAAGACTCAAACTTCTCAGAATGCAGAAACATCATAAACACATGTCTGAGGATTTAGCAGAACTGCTGTCTCATCAGTTCATTAGGTTTAAGACACACAGAGCAAGACCGAAACCCCTTTTGAAACGTCATTTCATTTAAATTAAAATCATTGCTTTGACTGATTTTTGACTGAGAGGGGACGGAAAGAGCCTCTCGCTCCTCCTACATTACTTTCTGTCCAATAGGCTACAAGCAAATGAGGACATATTAAACTCTGTTTGATAAAGTTTGCATGAAAGTTGTAAGAAGTAACTTAACTTTGCACTTCTATACTGAAAACAAGCTTCTTCATTATTCCAGTTCCTCCACTGTCTCTTTAAGAGGTAAGACTCAGTTCATTGCTGTCAATGAGCATTTCAATCTAGATCTTGGATTATTCTGTAACAGAGGTACAGAAATTTTAGCAGATTCATAGGAAATGTAAAACATGCTTTTTATTCTTTGTTACATTACAGGAGCTGTGCTTCTCAGCTCAGCTGTTATTTCAGACACTAATGCTGCTATTCGTATTTTTCTTACTAGACTCCAGCCTCCAATAAAGATGAGTGTCGAGTACCGCGCATCCACAGTGACAAACACTGATGAAAGTAAAATTGCCTATAAGCAGTTTTTTGGAGATGGCAACCGACTTCACTTCTCAGGTGACAATTACCTTAATTTCAAATGGACTTTCTCACATCAATAAAAATATCTAAGAATCTAAATTTCCCTAACTATGTATTGTATTAGCTGTAACCTGTGAAGTGAAGACAGGACTTTTGAGTGTCAGATGGGTGTCATACTTGTTGCCTCTGGCATCAAAATCATTCTGCACCTTCCTCCACTTTATAAGCATTCAAAGCCAGATTATCACAAAGCAAAGCACATTTTCTGGTTAAAAGAGACATTAAAGATATGATCCATAAACCTTTAGGCTAAAACTGAGTTTTGTTTGGGCTCAAAGTGAAATTTTGTAGACATTCGGGCTTAGTTAAAGGCATTTATTAAATATATGCATTAAACCCGGATTTAGGATAAAGAAGTGTGTCATCATAAGACAGACACCTAGAAGTTAAATTCAAGATCTTACAAACCCAATTTAATTATTCACTAATCTGGCTGATCACCCAAACCAGTCTTACATTTCTGAATCTGGGAGGTTTATTATTATTATTATTATTATTATTATTATTATTATTATTATTATTATTATTATTATTATTATTATTATTATTAATCCTTTCTGGATTTCTTTATATCTAAAACAATTGCCTTTTTTAAATATTGACTAATTTAACTGCCCTATTATGATCTATTATGATTTCTCAAAAGAAACAACGTGACAAACATTGAAAAAAAGAGAAAGAAAGAAAGAAAGAAAGAAAGAAAGAAAGAAAGAAAGAAAGAAAGAAAGAAAGAAAAACCTCAGCAACTATTATTTCTCTTTCAACGAATAACTTAAGAGAGCTATTGTAAATAATTGAAATGCATTTTCAGGGGCTGAAAAGTGAAAAATTCCTCAAATGTCCAGAAAACTAAACTTAGAACTGAAATTCTATCAGCTTTTTTCCCTGGATTTTTCAGTAGTTAACATAACATCTTTACAATATATAATTTCCAATGGAGTTGGAAATATTTTTTGGTTGAAAAATACCTAAAAGGCATCTAGGGCCCTGTTTACACCATGACGCTGAGACAGCCAAACATTTCTGGCCTCTTGTTGACATGGTAACAGAGTTTTAGGTCGATAAACAGATTTGACAGCAGCCTCCAGAGTGACATGTCCTGTCAGTGTAAACTTGAACTGGAATCTTTTGGGGACGATGATGTCATTCATACCTGTCATCTTGAACTTGCACACTCTGCTTGACCCGCGAAAATCAGAACAAGGGCGTACCTCTGTGTCAAGCTTCAACAGGATTTTATATGTATACATGTTCAACATGCTCAAGTATCCAGAATTATAGCCACATTAATAACTGTTGTAAGAAACCAAATAGTTTGTAAATCCGTCAAGATTTCAGCGAAGTAGAGTATTTGCGTTCGTGCAGATAACTCATTTTCCCTCAGATACCATAGATCCATAGACCATAGAGCAAGCCTGTGGCAAGATGGCTGCCAGTGAGGACGTTCAAAGCTCTGCCTTGAAGCATCTAGCCTTTATTGTAGATATCTATGGATAATCGGGCGTGGATGCTGGCAAACAACACTTTTATTGTTGTGTTTTGTGGCCTTATGAGCATGTGGTGCACACCTGGGTGTGTCGTTTCACTGCCCACTGGAGGCCGGGCATGTGTACTACATCATTTCTGGTCTTATTTCTGCTTTCCCCTTCATGGAGGTACTTTTCATTCCCCTGTTGTGTAAATGAAATTTTAAAAATACCCAAAGGATAAAGTTTAGTGTTGAATCAGTGTTGTGTAAACAGAGCAAAATGGTCCTAACATCTCTTCTCAAGGTAATTTAATTTAACTTGGTTTAAAGTGAAATTTTTGCAGAAGTCTTGGCTTTGCCCAAGATGTTGACTCAGCATTTGCATTTACCCCAGATTTCACCATGTTTGGGAATAAAAATAAAATATTAATTTATTGGATTCACTGCACATTACCACAGGAATGTATAACATGGCTGTTATCAGTGCACAGTACACCTGTTGGATAGTAATTATTAAAATTATTTTGCATTTATGCATTCAACTGCAGCCTCTACCATTTTTGACATAATCTTGACGACTATGTAGCTTCACATTCAGAAGTAAACACTTCACTACTTGAGCTAAAAGCTAAAAGCTACATATAGAGCTAACATTTAGATCCCTTCTAACGCTTAGATTAATGTAGAGATTGTTGTTAGAAGTCAGACATATACATGATAACATATGGAAAGCTAACATAGTCATGTGCAACAAGTAAGACTCATTTCTATATTTACAATCTTTTTTTAGCCTTTGTTCAGTTTTGGTTTTTTAATGTGTTCTCGTCTAAGATTGGCTGGTGCAACACACAGAAAATGATGTGCTCTAATGGGTCCCTGGTGGCAGCTGGAAAGGCTGTTACTGTATTATCACCAAAGAAAACAACTGCAGATTTACAAACATCATGAACTGTGTTGTTACTCACCAACTTATAAATAAATTTCCCATTATGACACTCGAACATCAGAATAGAAGTCAGTTAAGCGTGACTGAAAGTTTTGAAATAAGATATGATGCACATAATACATTTGACTTTCAAATCCATTTTCATATCGTATTCTTTTACAATACTGCTGCAGTTTCTTATACTGAAATACTTTTCCCTGTAAAATAGCTGGTTGCAGTGGGTCAATGAAGCAGATATTACAAATCACTGTATTGAATAAAAATGTGTAAAAGTTTATGTCATTAATGAAATGTTTTACATCTCTCAAAATTAAACTTAATTGTTCATTTCCAACATGATATCTGGTTTAAATGAATGTCTTTGCATGCACATTTTGCAAGAACGCTCTGTAAAACCACAAGTTCCTTGGATCACTTCATCAATTCTAAGTTTCTGCTTCTGCTTTGTTTGCTGTCACTCAGTTTATACACTGAGGAACAGCCCTTTCAAGATTGCCACAGCGTGCCTGGGGGTACTGTGTGTTCTTCTATTGGCTGGAGTCATAGGTCAAAGGGTCCACTGTGAGTATACCATTTTGTTTTCTCCGTCATGTGTTCACATTTATTAATATTAAGATAAAACCACTGATTTGTGTAATCTCTCCTCCTGGCAGATCAAAATGTAGAAGAAGACAATCAGATCAAGTTAAAATCCCTGGTTAAGGACAAAGATGACCTGAGAGAAAGCCTAAGAGTAGTGCAAAACGAGAAAAAGAACCTTGACACAAGCCGTAATCAGTTACAGCAAAGGAATGATTTCTTATACAAGACAATGAACCAATTACAGATCAATAGCAATTCAATGACTGAAGAAATAAGCCAACTTAAACAAAGTCAAAGCCAGTCACAGGCCAGCATCACTGCTTTAAACAAAGAGTTAGAACAGCTAAAAACCACTAACAGCCAGCTGCAGAGAGATAAAGATTCCCTGAGTACAGCCAAAAGCAGTTTACAGAAAGAATATGAATCTGTTGTCAGTGACAAGAAAGAGTTGCGGGCCAGTTATGACTCTGTGACAAAAGACAGAAACAATTTGCAGAACAAAGTTAATAATGTGACCAGATCAAGAGACCAGCTGCAGATGAGCTACAATGTCTTGATACAGAAAGTTGAACATTTACAGGCCATAAACAACTTCACAGCCAGTGAGAAAGACAAGCTAGCAAGCAGCCACCAAAACGTAACGATCCAACTGGAAACTTATAAGGAAACCTGCAACATAATTAAAAAAGCAGAAAATGAATTGCAGGCATCGTATGCGTCAGTTGTTGAGGAAAAAAATGAGCTTCAAAGTAGATTAAGCAATGTAACACAAGAGAGAGATGTCTTCAAATTAAAAACTGACAGCCTGACTGTTGAGAGAGACCAGCTGCTGGAGAAAATTGAAAAAATGAATGCAACGATTCAGGGTAAGCAGAAGGAAATGGATAAAAGTTGCAAAATTTCCTCACTGTATGATAACTAATCAACTTCTTCAAATTGCAGAAAAGAAATGCCCCATTGGCTGGCGGAAGTTTCAGTACAGTTGCTACTACACCACGACGCTGAAGAAAACCTGGAACTTGAGCAGAGAATTCTGTCAGAGCAAAGGAGCAGACCTGGCAATCATAAAGAGTGAGGAGGAAATGGTGCGTCTGTGCAGTCAATTGATTTTCTGTCCACACATAACATTGTTTTTTGTGAATCTGTCATACAGTTTGACATAGATGTGTTCACCTGTTTCTTTGGCACTGGAGGCTTTTAATCAAAGACTTTGCAGTAGTTGCAAAGAAGGGTGTGGTGTGGGGTGTTACATGCAGCAAAGGGCCAAACAGGTCAGAACTCAAACCTGGGCCAACTTTGACAAGGATTTCCACCTCTTTTGTTAACAAGTCCTCCAGTTGAAATGTTTGTTCATGTGCCCTGCAATGAACAGTGAATAAATCACAGTCATGAAGATGAATGGAAATTGGAGTTTATTTAACAAATTATCAATAAATCATATCAATCTCACATTACAGTCTAAACACAAGCAGCCAAAACAGTAAAGCAGCAAGATGCTTGATTCCGTTTCTGATTACAGTAAACCTCTTTGTCTGCGCTTATAATTAATCCCGTTAGAGCACTGTGGACAGGCCGCCAGTTCAAGGCAAGGCCCTGCAGTAACATGGGTGTCTCTTTCCGTACAGAGCTTCATCAACAGCTTGTACAGCAGTGACAAAGAAGCTTGGATTGGACTGACAGATGGAGGAGTAGAAGGGGACTGGAAATGGGTGGATGGGACACCACTGACTCTAACGTAAGACCAAACACACATCACATCATATCCAGATATAATGTGCAATGTCATTTTCGCTCACAAAAGGATGGAGCAGGATTTTTTCTGATTGTGGATGTCTAATCTTGTTCTTCAGGTTCTGGGCGAAAGGTCAGCCCAACAGTCACCAAGGAAGGAACCAGGACTGTGTGGAGTTCTGGCATCGTTCTAACAACAAAGGAGACTGGAATGATGAGAGCTGTTCGGTGGAACAAAGCTGGATCTGTGAGATGTAGTATAGGCTCAGTACTGGTTACAGTGAACGGTATATACAGTAAAAAAAAAGATTGGAATATCTCTCTTTGTGAACAGCAATAGCTTTAACAGTGTCTTTTTTTGAATAATCTGTATAATATGTTTAGATATAGATAATGTGGACAACTAAAGCCTGAAAACAACTATTTTGTGGTGAGTACTATTTTATATTTTTACATCTAGCAGCCAGTTGATGATGTATCAGACACAGCTGATGCAGGTTGTTGTAAGCAGTGTCTAACTAATGTGATCGATGTGGAACCTCAGTGGAGACTGAGGTTTCCGTTAGTATCTGTATATATTGTAGGAACAAATCCTGATTATTCTTTTTTTATTTCCTTTAGGTAGCACACAAGTAAGAATTTATTCACTTGCCAGATTATACCAAACCAATCGGCTATCATGATAACTTGATTTAATGAGTAACGGATAGATTTTTTGTCTATTACTATTTGATTGATGAATATATTTTTTTTGCTAATTTTTCCACAGTTTTTCTAGCTGCAAACATTAGCACACAGTTTATTTGTTATGTGTTGTTTCAAATCTGACATAAAATCATTTTAATCAATGACCATCTGAATTCTGTTTTTATTACCAAACCTGACATGCTAGTACGGTATCGTTTTACAATGCAACAAAAATTTGTTTTTTTAGTCCTAAATCTTCAGAACACATTGCTGATATTCATACATGCAAATAAAAACTATTGAAATATAACCAGTTGAGCTGTGAGACTATTGTTTCCAGCATGTTTTATTTGTATCCTGGGTTCACTTTTGATTTTGGCGTTTCCATCGTGACCCAGAAAGTAGTCTTGGCCCATGCTGGTCTTTCAAATGTTGAGCAGGAACATCTGTACTCTGATCGTCTTGAATGATCTTGAATAATTAAGCTCCTAAAGACTCATCCTTCAACCTCTATTAGTCACACTGAGGAAACAAGCTACAAAAAATTATTTGCTTGCATTTTTTCATTTCCTTGGGACAATAAAGATGATCGAAACTGGAAACATGTGCAATTAGTAAGCATTTCATCCTCATATTCAAATAGTCATTTTCATGACTGTAACTTTTGTCTTGAAATCTCTTAAATAGAGAACTAACTAATAATAACTAATAATAACGAATATCAATTAGCAGCTTTCCCTCTATTTATTTTAAATGCTTCAAATAAGAAGAAACATGGCTTAAAATTACTGCTAATATGCCGTAGGGTATGTGGATGTGTGAGAAAAAGATAAAGCTCTAAATGGTGTTGCAGGGGTTTGACTTCCTGTCAGTAGAGATTGGTAAAAACTCACATCAGCTAAAATGATCTGAGAGTCATTCATCCTCTGAATTTAACAATGAGAGCCCTAGAGGGAGGTCATCCCACACGTTTCATATAGCTTGAAAATTAACATCCTTAAAAACCCAACAAATTATCATATGCTGGAGAGTGTTTTTCCCATATGGCCTTATTACACATTATAAAGTTCTTTTTTTTTTTTTTCACAGTGACGCTTGCAGAGAACATTAATTAGGATCCATTTTTGCTGTTGAACTGGTTTTAGTGTTACAAGAAGCTATTATGTTCCATTTTTAGACACACAACACAGCCATGTGTCTCATTAAACACTGACAGAGTTTTACAAGAGGAAAAGTTTGTCCTTGTCTGAATCCCATCAACCATTTGGCTTCTGGAGAGATCCTATCATTCCTCTCCAGGACCGCCTTCGCACGTGTTTTCAGTCCTTTCTGTACTGGAGATACTTCTGTCCTTTACTACATGGATTGATTGGAATAGATTTGTTCATATTATTTTAACACAAAAAATGTGAATTGCATTTAAGTGACAATAACTATGAGTACATCTTATTTGTTTTTACTTTTTTGGTCAGAGATTGTGTACATGTACATTCCCAGCTATAATTATATCTATAACTCAGATTATTTATCACAATGTTTTCCTAAACCATTAATAAAATACTTTTATTTATGCCACTTAGCAATGTTTTTCTTAGGAGAGTGTTTTCCCCATTGAATAATCGTTTAATAGAAAAAAATCTTATGGTACATATAACACTTTTTATACATTTTTCAACTCCCTGTTTTTGCCATTGCATGGTTTCTTCTATAAACATGGTAGGATGCACTCTGACTGTGGACAGCTGCTGTAATGGTCAGCCCACATACATGGATGTTCTGTGTCCTTGTGTGTTTCTGCTTTATGTATCTGTCTGTCTTTTTTGAATCTCCACTACTCCACCCACTCATACAAGTAGGTGGCAAGCTCTTGGTTTCTCCATATTACTATGTGGGAGATGCTACATGTGAACTCACACCAACCTTCAAAGAGGTAGAACAAATATGTCCAAACTCACATACTTTTAATATACAGTACTTGTATAGAAGTGTAATCATATACTGTGGGAAACCTCATATGTTCCTGTTTGGAAACGGATGCTTGGACTTATATCAGCACACTGAATATCTGTCATATTTTCATGTAAACTTACAAACAACCAAAACTCGTTCAGGATTCAGAGACGAGTTTTGTCATTTAGGATGGCACGGTGAAGATTTAAAGATTTCAAAAGAAAATTGTGGAACTGATCTTGTTTAAATGTTTATATAAATACGAATACTATCTCAGTTTGTTTCCTTCTATTGAAACAACGTTCAGATGATAATTCCACCAGTTATAACAGGGCTGTGCCTTAAGTTTCTATCGGCGACTACATTTAGATGCACAGCAATATTCTGATATGAAGCTATTTAACTGGGCTTTATGTCCTGCTCCTGACATCTCTGATGCTGGTTGGTAATGTAACTGTGGGTGTGGCTTCCAGTTGCTGAGCTGATGGCTCATGCAGCTCGCTACGGACTACTGACTGCTGCCTCCTTTAAAGCCCAGATCTGCTCTTCAGCAGGTGCCAGTTTGTCTGCTTTCAAGGATTTTTCGTACCTCTTCAAGCTGTAGGAAATCACCTACCATCAGTCAGTCCTTTGGTCACTCTGTACCAGTGTGTTGGGAAGATTGAGATTCCTGCACATCAGGAAAACCCTCACTGTCAGATCTCATTTCACTTTGCATAGATTAACCAGTACTCACCAGTGGATTCACCAGGTCTGTCTTCTCCAGTTGTTGCCGTCTGACTCCCCCCTCTTCCCTGTGTAAGCATCCAGTCCCAGCATCTTCAGAGCCATCTGATCAACAAATCCCTCTTAAATTGACTTCCTGCCTCTGTCTTAGGTCCTGCCTCCTACACAAAACCCCAACACTGAATAAAACACTACCATGTAATCTCTTTTTAATTCCCATGACCTAAAACCGTTCATAGCCATAGTTAATATTTAAAATATTAATGAGTTAATATTACATCCTGTCAGGGATTCATATTAAACACCAGGTCTGAGCAGGCTTGACTACCTCCCTACTGAACATTTAAAAAGACACCCGAAGCCTTAGAAAGACAAAGTATCCTGCTATGAAGATGTCAAGATGCTGTCAGATGAAGACATTAATGCATAGTGAAAATAATTACTTTGAAAAATAGCAAAACAACAAAAAAAAAATGTATTACTGGAATATGATTTTATAATATACTGCGAATTATATTATTTTCAGACAAATATTACATTTAAGTCAATTCTAAAAGATGAAAGTGGATAAAGCTGGAACAAGTAAATCAGACTGAATCTCTTACATCAAATATTTTGCACATTACAGGGTGTGCAGAATTACTAGGCAAGTTGTATTTTTGAGGATTAATTTTATTATAGAACAACAACTATGTTTGCAATGAACACAAAAGACTCATAAATATCAAAGCTGAATATTTTTGGAAGTTGGAGTGGGGCTTTTTTAGTTTTAGT
>JBAFTA010000005.1:30768116-30790951 GCA_036919975.1 Melanotaenia parkinsoni | reverse complement strand
CAAACAAACAAACAAACAAACAAACAAACAAACAAACAAACAAACAAACAAACAAACAAACAAACAAACAAACAAAATCTAGGCCTCTTCAGTCATTCTTCGCCTGGTCCAGAAAACAGGTTATACTGAAACTCTGAGTATGTTAACCCTTGAGTTGAGGGAAACTCTGGGTTTTCCACTCTAGAAAGCAAGCCTTACCTTGAGTCTGTTTCCATGGTAACTGACAGCCGTATACATGCAATGTGACACACCATGAGCATGAGATGATGTCACATCGAGATTTAAACGCTGCAACACTTTTTAATAAAAATATTTTGTAAACATGGAACAAGGAACATTTCAATAGGAATCTCTCGTTCCGATCGGGTAAAATAACTAGCTTCTTGTCAGCTGTTGCCATGGCGAATTCAGGTATCGGGGCTCCACTGATATTTGCTTGTAAAGATACTCAGAGCTGATCGAACCAACTTGCAGCAGCTGTTCTGGAACTGAAAACTCAAAATTGCTCAAAATAAGTTAACCCAGAGTTTCTGATTAAATGCAGAGTAAGTTGAACCTCCTTTTGTTAGCTGCTGTGTGGTGTAGTGAACAGGAAATAACCACAGGAGGAATAACTCTACAAAATAAAACAGGAAACCAGAACAGCAACTTAGGAACATACAAAAATATCAAAACCTTAATGAAACTAGAAGCACTCAGAGAGCACAGACCTCCGCCAGGCCATTGAAATTGGTTTTTGCCAATGATTGTGGCATTATTTTTCAGTTTGAACCTCTAATGGCAAAATAATCCTCATCATAGTAAAGAATTGTTTAAAAATTCCAGCCGTTGATCCGGATCACCCCCAAAATCTAATCACTTGTTTCTGATTCCATTTCTGAGATTTCCTGAAAATTTCATGAATATCCAGCCACAACTTTTTGAGTTATATAGCTAACAGACAGACCGACAAACGCCACAGAATATATAACCTCCGCCTTGGCGAGAGGTGATAATAAAACCCCGAAACCAGCAGTAGATCAAATCTGATTCTGTTATGCTACTGCATACATATATGTCTATCCTAATCCTCTTCATAAATCAAAAACAAGTAAACAGTTAAATTCTTGGTCATATTTAGAGAAAGATTAAATTGCATATAAATTTGTAGTATTTTCTGAATATATTTCATGAGTAGTAAGTACTGAGTACTTCTTCGTGTTAGGGGATATAAACACTACTGTAACAACAGCCGTTGCATGGGGAATGTGAAAACACTTCCCTTGGTTCTTAAACCAAGATATCCACTTGTCTTCTTTTAAGCAGTTGGATTCTAATGACTTGGATGTCTGAAATTCTATAAAGATGTAGAACCAAAACCAACAGAGAGGTTTTATAAGGTCATCTTAGCGTTTGCTGAGAATGAGAAAGTTGGTCAATTCAAATTAATTTTCTTTTAAAACTTTGGGATTTAGTAGTGTAACTGTACCTCAAACAAACACTGAAACATTAATTTACCTGTATCTGAAGTAAGAATAGTATTTAATTATGCTAAAGGGCATCACTGTGGTATTACTAGAGTATAAACTTCTATTTTGCTATTATCTGTATTAGAATAAAGGTATTTTTACAACATCCAAACCTTTAAGATAATGTGCAACAGCCTCACGTTAGTTTCCTACATTTGTTATGTAGAAATCGGACAAACCTGCTATGCATGTTGTGGTTGTGAAACCCTGATAATTTTTTTCCCAGGTCAGAGAAACCAGACTGTGACTATTCTCTCTACGAAACAGAGTCAGACTTCTCTTCAAAGGACGTCCCTACTCCTGCCAACAGAAAGTAAGCAGACTGTTACATATAATACAACTTATCTTCATTTTATAGCAGGTTTAGTAGTTTCTCCGCACCATTCTGGGCTGAACAGTATTTGTTAGACTTTATGCATCTTAGCATTTTCTTTTATTTGTGTCTTTACAGTGAAATAACATGTGGATTATCCAAACACAAGGGTCAACATGTTGTTTCTAAGTTGAACCCATCCAGGTATGTTTCAAGCAGATGAATGCAGATTTTTTGAGATATCATACAGATATTGAGATACCATGCTGTACATGAATAATCTGTAAACTCAGATATACATGTACAAAAACAGATTCCCTCTATTGGCTGCATATCCAGTGCAACAGACTGATCACAAAGCTCCTGATGATGTCGTCCGCAGCAGGTAAACTAGTGATAAGCTGATTTAGCATTTGCTATAAAAATGGCATTTGTCTTTAAAATGATTTATAGCAGAGGACACAGGTCCAAAAACTTACAGTGGGCTAATGCAAACCCATATTTCACAAAGGGAAATGAGAAAGAGAAGAAAATATTGGCGAATAGTAATAGAATTTAGTTGGTACATAGTGTTTTTACAATAAAGGCTGAAAAAACTGTTCACAGCCTACGTTTTGCTCCTGCAGCTCGTGACATCAGTAGCTGCCATTGTTAACTAGGGCAAAAAAAAATACCTAATTGGGAGGCCAGTGGAGTAATGGATGGTGTTACTGTCTTTGCTTTTTTCCTCATTGGTAGACGTTTTTGTGACATGATTCACAGTTTTGAAGTCTAGATTGTGAAACAACATATGCATATTCTGTCTGTCTGCATCTTTCTGCATCTTGTACTTGGACAGTCTTGAGAGGGTAGGAACAAAAGATGGCCTCTCTGTCTTTCATTCTCAGGCGAGACCATCGAAAGACAGTGAAATCCATATGCTCATCTGAAACCTCTGATTATTCATCGGCTCACTCAAAGGATTCCCACTACAATGAGGACACAGCTTCATATGATGAAATGCGAGACCTATGTTTGAAATTCCATAAGTGTATGCTGTTGGATGCAAAATTTGTACTGTTGTATTTTATTATTGTGTTGTATTGTAGAGCTGAGATGTTCTAACTTAAGACAGTTTATTCGAGAAGGGTAAATTTGTGTTTCTGATTACCGTCAAATGACATGAAGCATCAAAGCATTTACATAGTAATTGCATAAATAATCACAAGAATGCCACAAGTAAATTACATGTTTTTAAAAAAACATGATATTTCTTCAATTTTTGTTTTGGGTTTTATACACTTTCAAATAATTTTTCTTCATGCCGTGTGATGAGTTTTGCTCCCTGCCTTTGTTTTCTTTTACACTAGTTTTCAGAAATATTGCTAACCTTGCTTTTATTCTTTGACAACCATTGTAGTTAGTTTAGTTTAATTGGACTTTATTTTAAAAGATGGTGCACGTAAGATCTCATTTAAAAAATCTGTTTATATAGTATTTATTTGAACCAAACAGCATTTGTCTCTTAAATGCTAAGAGCTACTTCTTGATTTATTAAGCAGCTTCTGCATGTTTCTCTGAACAGGCAAGAGGAGATGTGGGACAATTGTGACCAAAATGCAGCTGTGAAGATCTGGCTGACCTGTAACGACTCCTTTTGTGAGTCCGATGCCCGGGAACACCACAAACTATTTCCGGGACACACTCTAGCAGCTGTGAGCCGTGATTTGGAGAGAAGACGCTCTCAGGTGCAGATTTGCAGAATTTGTGTGAAGGGAAATCACAGGGGACATGATATTATTTAGCAGAGGGTGCACTGTCAGGCTGAAACATTTAAACATATACCAATATTATGTAATAGTTTTATTATAGATTACAGATGGTGGTGAGGACCTTGGACAACCTCATACAGGTAACTTACAATTTAATAGTTTTACATTACATTTCACTGACTTTTACCTTGGTGGGAATATGCAGTCTGGCAGTAAATACAATGCAAAAACTCTCCAGCTGATGAAATATCTTAATAGCTTCAGCTCATGTCTTCAGCACATGAATTCATGTGATTAAGTTGAAACAAAAATATAGGCTGGACTAAAAGCTTTTAAAACAGTTCAGCACACACGACATTATGAGTTGATCTTTGAAATCTGACATAATCACACACAACTGTCTGGGAAACAGTTTTAAATTATCCAGCCAAAGTTGAAGGCAAAGTCCATCTTATTTTATGTCATAGTGTTGGTTATATAACAGTCATTAACTTTTTCCTTAAAGTTGTAAAACATCTGACATGGCAGGGAAGGATAGGAAACCATAAAAGGGATTATGTTGTTTTTTTGTGCAATATAGTGACTTGTTATTCCTTTATCTCTTGAGTAAAAATCATAGAAAGTTATATTTGATTTACTGCCAAGCCCATTTTTAATAATTAATTTGTGTATCATCAGCAGTAACCCTTAAAATTTGATCTGAAAATGTAATATATTACAGCTTCACTGTAATTGAATCCTGATTTTTTGAACATGTACCAGTTGTGTCTCACAGCTTGTGTTTGTAAATGAGTGTGCAGAAGAAGTAGAATAACTTCTTATTATCTTTTGTTGGCTAGCAGTGCCCCCTCCTGGTAAGATTAAGTTCTTGTCAGTGAAGCCACACTCAGTGGTTGTGAGCTGGGGATGCCCGCAGGACCTTAAGGGACCTAAAAGCTTCAAAGTTAACTGGAGGTCTTTAAATGAGGTGGATGGTTCCTTGGTCATCAAAGATTTTTATAAAATTGAAATTAACAACCTTCAGCTTGGACAGCAGTATACATTTAGTGTGGCCACACAAGATGAAGATGGCCATCTAAGCCAGTGGGTCACAGAACGTGTTACCACAGGTAAAAGTCAATAAACCAAGACATCATATAATCTGTTCTTAACATTTCATTTGGCGAAACATTTACAATTAAATCCTCTTTTGCAGCGGTTCCACCTCCTCAAAAGTTAACTAAAGGACAGTTGGAGGCTACATCTCTGTCCTTACAATGGACAAAGGGAGAAAACATGGAGGAAATTCCTCATCAGTTTCTTATTAAAGTCACAAGTCCAGGAAAAGAGCCCCAAGTAATCTACACCAAAGACTGCTACAAGATATTCTCTGATTTAGAGCCAGACACAGAGTACGAGTTCTCTGTCTCAACAGTGCTGAAGGATAACTGCAGTGATCCCGTTTGTATCTCTGTACACACAGGTAAGATCTACAACTTGCCAAAATAGGCTTAAAATTGTATTGATAAGTCACAGAAAAAATCAAGACATTTAACAGAAGTATGCTGTTAAGCAAGTTCTTCCTTTTGGCAGAGCCATGTCTCAGGGAATTTCTGTCAAGGATTGGGCTGGAAGACCAGTACGACAGGAAGCTCTCAGCTAGCGACTTCCTGGAGATCACACAAAATGACACATCAGAAGACAAAACTGAAACACCAAAATCACTTTGTGAGGCCTTTTTAAAGAGTCTTTTGATGTTAAACATAAATGCTAGAAACGTGAAAAGTGTGTGTGAAGATTTGGAGGCAGGCGAGAAGAACACCATAAACCCCTTGGACCTGATAACTGCAGTATTTCTCTGCTCGGACAGTTTCCTTCAGCAGGATTTAGCTCTGAAAATGGCTCTCTGCCAGTTTGCAGTCCCACTCTTGCTACCCAACAGTGAAACAAGAGAAATAACAATGATGCTGTGGTCTTTGCGTGGAATAGTTCAAACCTTCAGATCTTCACAGCAAGCATTCAGGAAGTTAAACTGTGAGGAACGACTGGTGCTCTTTGATCTTCCCCTGATTTCATTTGTCAGGCTAGGAAAAAGGTTCATGTCCAAGTCTGCAATGTTAAACAAACTCCTAAGTAACGCTGAGCATTACCATGACAGATTCTATCATTCTGAGTTGGTGTGTGGTGATTTGCCCAGAAAAATTTCAGATGGGCTTGTTGAAGTGAGCTGGTACCTACCTTGTGGGAACAGAAGTACAGATAAATTCTCTGAACCACTTGCTGTTGCCAACCTCAGAGGAGACCTACAGGCCTTTGACAAGCAATTTTCATTCCTTTGTCAGGCATCTACAGCTGTTTACATCTTCTGTGACGAATCAAAGCAGGATTACCTCAAGAATTTTGAGGGAAAGCACGTGAATGCAAATATAATTTTGGTCAGCAGCAGACAGGGGAAGACCTCTGTATTCAAAACGATGACTACGACACCAAGTTTAAAGACAACAGTTGTGAGTCAGAGAAATAAAACTCACACAGAGCTTCTTCAGGCTTTGCAGAAATCTGTGTCTAAAATACTTGAGAGCAACCCGAACAAAATGTCGCTGGCAAGTTTGGCTGAACAAGCTCGCTGCTGTGAAATTATGACTGATGAAGACTGTAATGAATGCCAGAGCGCTTGGGAAAACGTCCACAAAATCACCTCAACCATTACTGAAACCTCAGAGTTCAAAGACCAAGAACTGCCTTCCCAGGGTCACACCTGGAAAGCTCTTTCATGGCTGGAAACAGAGCACTGGCGATTACGCAAAGTTGGCAATCGGAACACTGAGGAGTACCAAATGTCCCTGAAAACAAAAGAAAAAGAGCTGAAAAAGAGGCAGCAAAGATTTGATGTGTCTGCTGCAATGTTAAACTTTCTTGAAGGGGTTGGTTCTTCAGCGCAGCGCTGGTTTTTCCTCAAATGGCTGGAAATGGAACTGGATGATCTGTCTCGGCACCAGCTTTCCACTCTGCAGGATCGATATAAAAAAGAGAACAAGAAGTCTCCTAAAAACACAGAAACCATTGCAGAGATTGACAAGCAAATTTCTGCTTCCTCTTTACGAGTGGACCACTTTTTTCGAGAGTGTGGGCAGTTATATGTATGCTCGAGTAGCCTCCCAGAATACAGCAAACGGAGAAATACCATAGAACAACTCCCTGCATTGTATGCTCAGATGGTCTTGGATGGGTTCCCTCTTGAGCTTGTTGATGGTGATGCAGCAAACATCCCCATGAAATGGATCACTGATGTGCTTACTGAACTTCATTATATTTTGGATTCCAACAGTCAGCTCAAAGTTATCACAACCATCGGGGCAGAAAACTCAGGAAAATCGACTTTGCTCAACACCATGTTTGGCGTCAGGTTTGCTTTCAACAAAGGAACATGCACCAGAGGGGCTTTCATGCAGCTGGTCAGGGTCAGCAAAGACGTCAGGAGGGATTTGGGCTGTGACTGCATTCTGATCATCGACACAGAGGGACTGAAGCAACATCAGATGGTCCAGAATGATCACAGCCACGAACGTGACAAAGAAGTAGCGAGCCTCGCTTTGGCTCTCAGTGATGCGGCAATAGTCAGTGTTTCCAAAGACGGCTGCACAGATTCGCACATCTTGAAGGTAGTGCTACATGCTCTCACAAGGCTGGAAGCTGTGGACAGGAAGCTGCTGTGTCACTTCGTACATGTTAATATTTCTGGGATGTCTGCTGATGAAAAGAAGGGGCGAGATAAAGAGTTGTTGGAAAAGCTTAATGTGATGATCCAGAGGAATACTGAGATGAAGAAAGACAAAAAACTCTCAGATGTGATGGAGTTTCATCCAAACACTTGGAGCTGGAACATTCCTCCAATCTGGAAGGGAACTCCACCAATGGCTCCTTTGAGTGTTGATTACAGTGAAACTGCACAAGCACTAAAAGAGCAACTTCTGTGGGGTCTCAAAAAGTATCCAGCCAGAGGTGATCTGACACATTTCATCAAGAAGATAGAAACTCTCTGGAAGGCCGTATGAGGCAAGACATGTTCATTTTATCCAAGTACTTTACAAACTTTGCATTGGCATGGCAAATAAAATCTCTTATTTATATTGAACCCAGTTTGTTTAGAGACTCATGGACAATAAGAAAGCATAACTAAAGCAAAACATAGTTGTTTTACGATTCTCCAGGCTGGAACACAAAGCTGTGAAGTGCAACAAATGAAGGCAAAGAATGTGACTAATTAATGTCGGAGTGCCATCAAGTCAAGTCAGAAGCATGAAGCTTTAAGTTCTTTAATTTAAAATCTGTATTTAACTAAAACGCAGTGCTTCAAATGAAAAAAAAAAAAAAAAAAAAATGCTTTGGTCCGGGACTAAGAGCAAATTGGTAACAAATATTAGGGTTGGTAGTTGAAAATTCAAGTACCTTCTCAAATCCAATTGTCCCTGGACAAGACACCTGGGAACCCTTTCGGACTTCTGTCTCTGTTTTACACAGTGAGTATAATCAAAGTTAGACCACATTTTATTACCATAAGTCCTCCGGCCTTTTTAACATTAAATAAAGTTTTTGACTGTGTCAGAGTAGACCACGCCCTGTTTAATTTTGTTGAGTTAATTTGGTCCTATTGTGTGGTGTTAATGTTAAACAGTTATGGTTACGAAATGCAATTCATTAATTTTCTTTAATTAGGCTAGTGTGCTATAAATACTAACCTTAGATCAGGTCAGGTGCATGAAATCATCGTCATCTTGTAAAGAATAAGCTGTAAAACGCTGTCATGTAAGTTTTAGATTATCAAGCCAGTTTATAATGTTCTCCGGTTGTCTTCTGAGCCCGTCTTCCAAAGGAATTTTTGCCAGAAATGATGAGGTGACCTTCATTTTTCCAAACAGAGAACCTGTAACATGCAGAGAACTCTGAGATTACAGATTTTGTGACGGTTGGGCCCAGTAGCACCTGTAGTTCATTGTTGTCTTTAATACATTTTTTCCACTAAGTTTCTAGTGTAACTTGTTGTTGTCGTTTCTACTGAGTTTGTTGAATGTCGTGTCTATATGTGTGGTTTATCAGCTGTGGTCACCAAATGTTACTAAATGCTCATGAATTGGATTTTGTGGAGGTGTCCATTTATTCCGAGTTGGTGCAGCCGGAATGCCAAATACCTGGAAATGACATAAGCTACTCTTGGGCACTCTGAGTTATGAGATAACTGGAACACATGATTAGGGTGAACACATTAAAATGTCAAACAGTAGCCCAAAGTTAAACCCTTAAAGCGCTTTGGGGTTGCTATGGCAACAGAAATACAGTGCCATTGGACATTTATGTGGTCAAATGACATGAAACCACAAAATAAAAAATAAATAAATTTAATAAAAAAAAATAAATAAAAAAAATACAATGAAAAGTATCTGATGAGTAAAAACTAGTTTATTGTCAATCTTATTCACTTTTTCTTATTTACAAAGCCTGTTTTTGAGTTTTTGAACACTGTAAAATGCAAAGTTAAACAGGTTTATGTGCTTGAATACATATTGTGACATGCTGTCAGCAGAATTTAATCTAGATGGAAAAGCGTATTAAAACATTAATTTGCAGCAGAATCCAAAATTATTTCAGTGTCAGACAAGTTTCAAAAGGATATTAAAAATGTTTTCTCACATTGTTTAAAATTACAGAAAAGTCCAGAGTAATATAGTGTGAATTCATGTACATTATCATTTTACAGTAAATGTATATACTTGTTCTTGTAAAGGCCCATCTATCCTTGCTTTTATAAATCCGTTTCAAATGTCACTGCCCTGTGTCCTTTATTTTGGCATGGTTGTTAGGAAATATCTCCACCAGAGGCCACTGCAAAGTTTAGAGCCCACCTCTAAGTTTTGATGTCAGTTTCAGACAACAGCAAACATGGTGGATGAGATCATGATGCTGCACATTCTCAGAAAGAGACATAATAAGAGGCAGCACAGTAGAGGGTGGTGGTCTTAAAGCATCATGACTTGTTTTTATTTGTTCCTTTCACTGGTTGCACATCAGCTATACAGCGTAACACTGCCCCTAGGTTTGCCAGTAGTACCACTCAGTTTGCTGTGTCAGGGTATGCATTTGCAAATGGACCGAATTACGCATGTAAAAGACTCAGAAGATGGATGGAAAGCTCTGTATCTTCAGCCAAGAGGATTAATGGACCTTAACATGAGTCCTTGTTTTATAAAGAAAAGACACTGTTTTTTATCTGTGTTATATTACCAAGGTTGTTAAAGATGAACTCAGTTTTGATGATAAATGTTTGTGTCTTACCATCAGATGATCATCAGGTGGATCTACATGACTGGTTCATGCAAATTTAAAAACAAGAGAAAAAATTCTCACTTAAGATTTTTAATTTCTGTCAGTGCAGATTTGATCTGATCTTCTCAGGCTTTTAAATATAATCCTTTTACATATTTACATATTTTTAAATTTAAATCCTTTTGAAGTGACCACAGGATTGAAGTCATTAATCTATAATCTCTCATTACCCACATATTACATTTATACAACAGTAAGACATTAAAGGGATTTGTATACTTAAAAGGTGATGGAAATAATTGAAAAAGTACAGACACTAACATTTTTATACATCAGACAGAAGTGTAACAGTGGTCTGGTCCATATCGTGTTCAGTGCAGTAGAGTGAGGTTTGCTGAGGACTCAGCGAGACATCATTCGCACAAACTCTGTGGAAAGTAGGAAAATGTTAGTACTCGTTAACTAAATATTTTGTCCTGTCTATATTTCCTCTAGGCTTAATTTTCCAAATGAATAGCACTGCATACCTTCGAAGTCCACCTGTCCGTCCCCATTGAGATCCACGTCCCTCAGGATCTCGTCGATCTCTCGGTGGTTGAGCTGCTCTCCCATGAGTTTCTTCATGGCTTCCCTCAGTTCCCCAAGGCTGATCTGGCCATCACCATCAGAGTCAAACTAGGAGGTAGAATAGATTGTAAATGAATGAATGAATGAAGCAGTAGGAAAAGAAAACAATAAAACCCCAAAAAATGAATTTAAGAATAATATTGCTGCACATTGCACACCTCTCTGAAGGCATCCCTTAACTCTTTGACCCCAATCATATCTGCGGTCTCAGCGAGCATTTTGGGACCCATCAGCTCCACAAAGTCGTCAAAGTCCACCCGTCCTCCACCTTAAAGCATAGAGACAGCCTTTACTTTTCTACATGGGATGTTTTGTTTTATTTATTGTATTTTAACTTTCTAATGTTTGTTTAATGAATAAAGTCACAAATATATCAATTTATTGCCAGTTTGTGGGCTTGAATCTGGGTCCTCCAGCTTCAAGTAAACCTCTTTAGCCCACATACACAATGTAATGCATTTTCATAGTTAAAGATTTTTCATGTTGTTTTCAATTAGACATGTAGATTTTTAACCGTCATTTTATGTAATCTAATTGGTATTTTCCTGTATTTTAGAACTATTATAGAAAAAAAACCTGAAAATATTGCAGATTTTTTTACAGCATGTGGATGCATGCAGGACTCACAGATCTGCTGGCTAAGTTCTATAAGTTCCATCTCTGTCGGCATATATCCCATGGTCCTCATGCATTCGCCCAGGTCTTTACAGCTGATGAAGCCATCTTTATCTTTGTCAAACTCCCGGAAGGCTTCACGCAGCTCTGCAAGCACAACATACATGTGCGATGAGGCGAGTAACCAACCTATCAAAGGGATTTATTGCTGCTGAAAATTGAAACATTATTGTTACCATTTATTAGAAAATAAGAAATCCATTGTGGTAACTGGTTTAGGCAATGTGTTATTTTCAGCTGCGAATTCCAGTGGAAATAAAACAGATTTGTGAGTATGTGTAGAGGTACAGATGAGGTCTCTTATAAAATATTAGTAAAGTGTTCAAATTCTGCACATAGTGGCTTTACATAAATGATTCGATATGTGCCTACATTTTCTGATTGTAATTGTGGCACCTAGCTTTAAGACTATATCTCCTATCAGCGCACGCCTCTATTTTAGCCATATGTAAACTATATTTGTTCCATTTAGGGCTGGTTGGTGGTTGGGCTTCCAAGAGGGAAGGGTTAAATCAGGGATCTAAAGTCTGACCTTCGAGGGCCTCTGTCCTGCAAGTTTTAGATGCTAGTCTGCTTCATCACACCTGATTCAAATTAAATGGATCCATTTATTTGAAGCTGGTGTGCTGAAGAAGGCAAACATCTAAAATCTGCAGGACAGTTACTCATGAGGTCTTAGGTGGAGATGAAATTGCAGGAACAGATCAGGATTGGTTGATGATGAAAGATTTGTTTTAAATAATTGACCAAGGATCATAATGGAGCTGCTCAAAAGTGGACTTGTTCAGATCAATGACAATAAAAAGAAAGAAAACAAACAAACAAACAAACAAACAAAAACAAAACAAGAGGAGTGAATATTTACAACCAGTAACTCTTATGTGCAAATGAAGAATAGAGAAAGAAATGATGAAATCCTAGTTCACCTACAGTAATAAAAGACTGTTATGTGTTATTGTTACAACCCATTTGAAAACAGGAGGAGTGTATCCAGTGGAGTAGGTTCAGTAAGTCAAAAAATCTTTCACCTCATTTGAAAGAGCATATAAAATTGGCTAAAGACACCTGGCACAAGCTTTCAAATAAACTACAAATATAAGTTTTTCTAAAATGGACCAATGACTCATTATTCTTAAGTCACACAGCAGAAAAGACTTTTGAGAAGATTAGTTGCAGTCGTGAACCATCTGGCAGAACTTAATCTTACATTTCATGGATGAGAGAAAGAGATAAGCTACAAACATTTATTAGATAAGTAAGAGTTTCCAGGATAACAACACCCCATCCATAGTGCTTGTAGAAAAATGATTTAAATCATATTGTACATTATATCAGATCTCAAAGCTTGTAGGAGAGTTTGGAGTAGGTTTTGTCTCATATCTCCAGCTGACTCACAGAATTAATGTCAAGGATCAAGAATAAAGACTCATGTCTGTCAAGATCTTACAGGAAGACTTTATGTTGAACTTATCTTTTCATTTATTTCTGGTATTTTTTATTTATTTATTATTTTGCAAAGCAATGTCACCTGAGTCAAAACAGACTTTGAGAAATAACCTGAACTGTAGAGTTAGAAATAACTGGAGTTATATAACGTCCATAACAAAAGACTCTGGTTATCACATCTGAATTTGCCGCTAAAATAAATAAAATACTGACACATTTTCTACTTGTTGATTCTACATCTTTTTTAAAATTCCTTTTAGCTATATTATTTATTCCTTTTTCTGTTTTATATTTCTGTTAATGTAAACCAGAAATCAGGAACAGATGAGATGAACAGAGGCTTAAACTGTGGAAAACTTCTGCTTTGAAAATAATTCTTCACTTTGATCTTACTGATCTTTGAACATAAAAGCAAATCTGAGCAGTCAGGAACTCTTCAATATCTTTAAACTCTACAACGTACAGAAGAGTACAAATCTTCACAGCTAAATGGATGGTTTGAAAGGAGAGCAAATGAGGAGGAATGGAGTGAGGATTTGGATTAAGCTTTTCATGTCTTTGTACCTTCCATTTCCTCTGGTCGCAGATCTCTGTCCTGCAGTGGCATGGGCAGGAGAGAGGGCAGAAATAAAAAGAAATAAAAAGTCAGCAAGGTCAGACTTTTAGCCTCACTCTCCTGCATCCTGCTCAGTCACAGAAACAAACAAAAATCTGTACTGTTGTGCTTCTCCTCCATCTTTCATTCCTGTGAAGCATCTTTTTCTTTCACTTTCATCCACTCTTTTCCAGAATCTTTTTTTAAGCATTGTGTGGTTTTTTTCTGACTGACCTTACCAACCTTTTTAGATGAGCTGCTGTGTCGAAAAAATCATTCTGCACCACCTAAAGCCTGCTGGAAATGTGCTCCACAACATGCATTTGAAAAGTACAAGTAAAAGCATCAGGTTCTCTTTGGCCTTTTGCCGGAAAGCTGATGATGCTCATGTTGCTGAAATGAACCAAACCCGACCTTAAAAATTAAACACTGAGAAATCCTGAAAGGAACAACCATAAAAGAGCAATAAAAGACAAACTCATACCAAAATTCTGATGTTGAAGTGGCTTCAGAGAGTGCTGGTGAGGATAAAAGTTGACCCCAGGATAAGTCTGTTCACTACATGTTCTGCGAGGCTGTGACATCAGCAGAGGAATAATACAGGCCTGGATTAGAGGATGCAGGGGAGACTGCAGTGGCATGGAGATTACAGCAGTAAATTGTATTACAAATCATGGAGGCTTATGGGTTTATCATTTCCCTATCTGAAGCTGATTTTTATCTGCATCTGCGGAGCAGTTTGGCCTGCTTTTGTTTCAACAGAAATTAACATACCTGCACAGGTTGAATGAATGAACACAACCACTATTGTTAAGTAAATGTAAAAGTGTGACAGGTTGATAACCACACAGGAAAGGACTCTTCTTTTTCTTCCTGTTTTGGTTTTTCATTCCCAAACTCTGATTGCTACTGTCCATTGTAATTAAAGACAAAGATTTTTGTAAAATCATTTGGTGTCATAATTTGTTTACAAAAAGAGAAAAAAGTCTAAGAAGCAGGAAAATTCATTACCAAGAAGTTCACCAAAAATCAAACAGTGTGTACTAAAACCAACCTGGAGCCAGCCCTATGAGCATCCATTTACACAGCTTACTTTTGCTTTTGTTTTTGTCAGACAAAGGGTATTAGGAGAGATTAAAATCCAGGAAAGGTCATGACTCTTAACATATACTAATCTGTGCATGTTATTGAGGAATCCCCAAACTTTTCTCTTTCTAAGACTTTAAAACCAGGAAGTCATTCAACATGTTCATGTCTGCGATGACTCAGGAAGTATGATGAACAACTAAACTACATAGCTTCACAACTATCCTTTGATTTTAAAACTAGCATTGCTACTAATGACATGGTCAACACTAACAACATTATCCAGCTGAAGCTGATGGATAATTTTTTACTTTTTTTATATGATCGAATATTTACACATTATAATAAAAGAAGGTAAGTTGTTTATAGATAAGAAAATACCTTATTTACAGCAAAGTTTCTCTCACAGATGCATTGCTTTTAAAGAGAACAGTTGCAATACCTTGGAAGTGTAACACATACATTTGTAATTGAGTGTTAGATAATCAGGTGGTGAAGGGTCCATTATTTGAACTGTCTGACGCTGGGGACAGATGCTGATAAACTACTTCAAAACGTGCACTCAAAACACAGAATAAACAAATAACTGCTGACTAACATACTTTAAACATGTGCAAAGCTTCAGGTTCAGTTTTGTCTCTCTTCTCTGGACTTTAGTAGTCTGCACAGCACCAGTCCAGAGCACAGTCAGGAAATGAATGATACTGATCTCTGCCATCTTTCTGTAACACATTTGAAATAAGAAGCATGAATGAGTTCTCCTGCACCATTAGCATAGATTAAAGATTCTCTTTTTACATCTCAGCTCGTTTATAAATCCTATAATATACATCTTTGTTTCTTTTTTCTTTGCACAGCAGTTTTACTCAAATATGAACATAAAGGACTGATTGAGGGGCGACAGAAAGAAGCTGAAGATGTCATGGATGGAGATGGGATGGGCTGAAGTAACTGAATAGAAGACTTTGACTTCACCTTCCTTAGGACAGTCAGATCACTATGAAAATGCTTGTGTGTGTGTGTGTGTGTGTGTGTTGTAAGTAGTCATGTGTTTGCAGTTGAATGTCATACATACAAGCTGACTTTGTGCGAAGCCTTGTCTGAGGAAGATACAAGCAGGCCCCACTATGTTGTGCAGCATGTTGCAGTTTTTAACCAGAGCACAAAGGGGCTCATCGAACACTCGCTCGTTCCCTCCCTCCTCCTCCTCGTCTGTGTCCACCTCCCCTGCACCACCCAGTGACCCCAGCATTGCGGTAGCCAATGGGGTGTCACTTCCTTCTACGGATGATATTCCCTTAGAGAAAAGGAACCAACCGGATTAATTAACACATAGTTATTACTTTAATTTCACTGACTACAACAAAATTGTATTATTCACACTTTTCTTACAGGCAAAAATCAAAATGTAAACTTGAGATTATTCATTAAGAAGAAAACTGATTTTGAAAGACTTTGCTTCTTTTTAAATGAATTGTTTCCTTACCTTCTCCTTTTTACTGTTCTTTTTAGAAGCCTTGTTGATGTTTCCCATCACCCTGACCTCCAGTTTTCCTCCTACCTCTCGTCCCAATAAGTCTTCCAGGTTTCTCCTCTTTTTCCTCTTATTCTCCTCCTTTGCTCAAACGTCACATAAAAGTCCAAAATCCATGTTAATGATATCCCAGGGGGCAGTGCCGTTCAACACTCAGTGAGGCAAAGTCAAGTGGTTCATTCGCACCACTACTAAACTACATATCGCGACTCCTGTCAGTACATGTGCTCTAGTCTCAGATCCTATTGGTCCACTGAGAGCTAAGGCAGGTACATGATTCCACATTAATTCCTTAAGTCCTGGGCTGTCTTGATAAGCTACGAGACGTTTAGTGTGACATTATGGAAGAGCAGCAGGGTGATGGAGATTGACGAGGTGGAGTTGGAGCACTAGGTCATATCTGGACTAAAACAACCTGCTGCTGTCAGGCTCTGGCTCTGATTGCAGGGATCTACTATTTTCTCTCTCCCTTTCTATCTCATTCTGCACTTCTCTCTCTCTCTCTCTCTCTCTCACACACACACACACACACAAAAAAAAAAACACACACACAAACATGGACACTCATTATTTTACTGTTTATCTGTCACTCCCTCTTTTCACAAGTGATTCCTTGAATTTAGACCAAGTTAATCTAATCCATCCAACCCACCTTCCCCACTCTGCCTCTCACATATTGTACTTATGGTCTCAAAATGACGAGTCTGGCAGAACTCTGAGGGTTTAAATGTGTGTCTATGTGCGTGCTGGAGAGAGCGTGACAGCGGGAGGGGATGGTAGAATTATGGATGGAGAGTTGGCTGCCTGTTTAATCCGTGGAATTTCAGATTAGAGGGAAAAGAGCGATGTTGACAGACCATGGGCGTAATGGGGCTGCCAGTGGAAAAAAACAGGAGGAACGTTTAAATTAGTCAGCACTTTTTAAAGGGAAGAATTGTTGAAGAGAAAGGAAATAACCTCAAAAGTGTGACATACATAGTATGTCATGTACTGTTTTCATCTTGGTTGTATTTGTCTAATTTTTAGATTCGGTGTCTGAAACATATGTAGATTTCTTTTGTACATAACTCCATATCCCACCCCAGTGGCTGATTTCAATTTTAGTATCTCCTAAGTAATTTTTGACCTTTTGGTTTTTATGTTCATTTTCTTAGGTTTGACCTCAGTGACCTTGATTAAATACAATCTACAAATCCCCCAGATGGCACTGAGGATGGAGACATGATGTAAACAAATAATACTCCTTTTGCTAAATCTTTTCTTTAGAGGTTTACTTTTCAAGAACCTGCAACGTTTTATTGTTATTATTATTATAGTGCATTTATGCAGAATGCCTCTATTATTTATTACAAATGTCTTTTTAACATTATACTTTAACTGTAAAATACAATATTTCTGGAAAACATGCAGACATTTGTCCTTATTCCAAGAATCAGCACTGTGCAAGTATTCATGGTGACAGTATATGATTAATCATTTGCACACAGTAAGCCTTTTCATAATCTAATTTTGTGAGTGTATGGTGTGTTTCATGTGTTGATGTCCATTGTGGCACAACTCCTGCCAAGCCATGTGTGTGTGCCAGAGATTAGCAGATGTAAGGCCAAAGCTGCAACGCTAATCCTCAGTGGTCAGTTAACAACTAGCATGTTTTGTGTGTCTGTCTACATCTCCCAACATTCGTTATCTCTACAGCTCATTGCTTTAATTTTCTGTGGTAATTGCCTTTGTTGTTTCCATTGCTTTTACAGATAAGAACAGGGGTCCCAAAGTCTGGTCCTCGAAATCTACCCTCCTGCAACTTTTAGAGGCCTCCCTTCTCCAACACTTCTCAGTCAAATGGCTGAATTCTGCCATCCACAAGTCATTTAGCTCTGCAGAGGCCTGATAAAGAGCCACTCATTTGGTTCAAGTGTGTTGGAGAAGTTTTGTAAAAGTTTTGTACGATAGCAGATATTGAGGACTGGATTTGGACACCTCTGGATAAGAACAAATGATTTCCTCAGATAAGACCTACTCATTTTCATGTGATATTTTTTGTGGGGACTTTAATGTCACTGGATCGCCAGCAGAGTGCAGCAAAGCTCAACCTGTTTACAGCTGAAAAAATGACCCTATGATGAGTAGTAACACTCATGCACAACCACCAGATGTCAGCCTGAAGCTTTCCTACAAGAGACAGCAGTCGTTTCTTATAAAAGGCTGAATTATTTGAAATGTTTTTGACTTACTTATCTATTCATTCACTAAGCTTCGGGTTAGCTAGCCTTATTACTTCATTGTATTTTTTAGCTGTGTTTTTACTGTCAAGTTATTATGTGCAAGTTACATGGCAGCATCATAGGTCAGAACAGTGTGTATGTACATATGACCAAGTGACAATAAAGAAACTTGATTAGACTTGACTTATGCTTCTGATACAAAGCAGAATTTGAGTATGGACATGCTATATGTGAAAGTATGTTTTAATAATCATGGTGGCTAAGTCCCCCAAGTCCCTTCTAACTAAAAGGACACATTTCTTTTTCTTATCCGGCAGCCGGACCTTCATCATGATTTTAAAGGAAAGTAATGTTTTTCCTTGGAAAATGATTACAGTAAAGAATACAGAGAAAAACGAGATGGCGTGCATCAAAGGATTTGAATCTACAGTCTCGTAGTTACATAATAGTAAGTGCCCTGACCACTGATCCAGCTGGACTCTCTACAGACTGATTTAAAATGAAAGACTGTCATGTAATGGACTTTTCCCAGCATTACTTTCACTCATATATTTTGCAAACACACATAGAATCTTTCAAATTAACATGAACAAAGGCTCCAGGTGGTATTAGGTGGAGTCATTACACCATGCAGAGTTGCACAGGGAATAAAAGCACTTCTACACAGCAAGATAAAAGATGAACAGCTTGCGTTTTGTTTGTGTGAGAATGATAAAAATTAAAAAAAGAGAGAAAAGCACAGACATCCTGCTTCATTCAACAGCCTGCTGTGAACAAAAATCTTTGCAGCCAAAAACCGAAAACAAAGCATCTGGGTGAGAATTTGTGCTTCATCCCTCGACAACAGTACACGCCTCAACAGTAATCACATTAAATGCCTGAAAAGCACAGAAGATATGCCAACAGAAATCCTGAGCTAAGGCAGCACACACAAAAAAAAAATGGATGCTTTCCAAAAGTCAGGATTTTTCATGCCCTGCTAATAGCTTTGCTGTAGGTCAGGACAGTTTTTCTAGATTGGATGTTTGGGCGTGTTTATGCGTCGACACAAACATGCATTTACAGCACAATCTGTAATTAAGTTCACATAAGGCAAATGGAGCGGTTTACAAGCTTTGATGCCATTCATTTTGACTTGAAACCACATAAAACTGAAGGCGGTTTTGTGGCCATCATCGCATCCACCGACAGCAGTATCACTGTCTTAATCTGCATTTCCTGTACAGTTGGAAGCGTAATCCCAGTGCATTAAAGACTTAGGTGAAGTATACTAACCCTGTTTGATGGTAACATAAAGAGCTCATCCGCTCAGTCTTTGTCTGTTTCCTCGGCACCAACTTGATTTCTACCCTTAAATGTCAGATAACCTCTCCAGAAATGTAACTTTTATACAGTTTATATAAAAACCATGGCACACAGCTCTGTGATGTATTCTAAACAGTATTTTTTTTTTTATTTAACCTTTATTTAACCAGGTAAAAAATGTTTGAGAACCAGTTCTCATTTACAAACATTACCAAAGTATCTTTTTTCTGTCTCATTAAAAATTCACACCACACAGTGATGCTTTTTTCTTCGTGTAAATGGCATGTTAAACGTGAAGCAACCCTATGTTACTGCAAGAAATGAAAGACCGCCCATTAAAGAAGCAAAAATTAAAAACCAAGAACTGCAGCACAGCTTCCATCTCTGTTGAACTGGATCTCTCACTGTTCTGCTTCAGTTGCTCTTGTTGTTTCACATACTGGTATCATAGCACAGAACACATAAGGAAATCCCCTAACTGCTATCAGTTTTAGGTGTTTCTCGTTTCATCTGCAAATCCAACCGATCTGTTATCCGACAGACATTATTCTTTTGTTTTAAATGAGCGTCACACACAATCTTATTTTTCCTTAGCTGCATCAGTGAAGTCTGGTCTCTCCACCTGCACAAGCTACATCCAAGGAGGGAAGCTAGCTGCCTTTGGTTGGGAAAATTATGGAAAGACTGTGTTACTGCAACCTACGCTCAGACTACATTCACAGTGACAAAACTTAGCAATAAATAAATGAATAAATATGCATCAACCTAATCAAAACTACAAAAAAATATATAAAAGTAAATGGAAATAAAAATATTACATTATATAATTAAATTATACTATAAGATTGTTCAGACAGGCTTAAGGGAACCCTCTGAGAGGGTGAGGAGATCAGTCATTTGTTAGGGGCTCAGAGAAGAGCCACTGGTCAATGAAAGAAGCTTGTTAAGATTATTTGGAAAAGAGTCCTCTAAGCTAAGGGGTCTTAGTTATGTCAGACTAGAGAAAGAAAACAGGGAAAAACCAGCACATGTTGCTAAGGTTATGCCTCTCAGGTGACTTGATCAGGTCTTTTAATTTGGCCAGAAAACCTGGGACGGTCTGGGGTCATGTTGCTACCTTAGACCGACATTTAGTTAGGTTTTCCTAAACCTAACTAAATACCAAACCTAACAAAGTGGTTTAGTTGCCTGAATTTAACAATTTAGAGCATATCAGCAGCTGAAAACAAAACACAAATCTTAAATGAAATTAAATTTTCAATGAATGAAGTTGACTGCATCTCCCAAACTTGGATCTCTTTAGTTTTTCAATGTATTTATTTATTGCAATTATATGTAATTGTAGTTTGATGAAAAGCTATTATGTAGCCATTTTAATATTTTCATCAGAATAATTAAATCACATCTCATGATAGATTGCCTAATTCCCTTTAGCTCTTGTTGAGTTAAAATATAAAAGCTGAAAAGAAGGGTATGTGTTGCTGAATAGCAGCTGATGCATATTCAAAGTCATTGTCCATGTTTCTCCAGAAACTATCCAAGGCAAACAAAAACATTAAGTGGAGAAATAAACAGGAAAAATCTGTGTTGCAAACAGCGTTTGATCTGAAATGAAATATGATTAAAAAAGCTTCATTAGTAAGACTCAAGAGAAAGAAAAGGGTGCTATTACAATCAGTATTTCCATTTAACCTGACATTGTTTTTCAGACTGCAGCCACATATGGCTGTCGGGATTGTCCTACATTCCCTGCCCTCATTCTCGCCCACCTACCCACCAGCAGGATAATGCTTTTTGCACCTGTCCAGATTTTGTTGATGCATTTTCATGTGATATAAAAGTTATATTTGAGTTCCTTTTGAGGTCCCTGATGTCCAGTGGATTATTCTGTTCGGAAATAGGATGAAGAGATATAATATCACAGAGAAGCCAGAACTGCATGTTCTTTATCTCTATATTCAGCAGTATAGAGCACAACTGTTGCTGCACAGTGCCCCACTCATAATGGTCCATCAACTAACCTACTTTTAAATCTGTCTATGAAATCTGCTCTTGTTTTTATAACAACGCCCTCACTACACTGTGTGCATTGTCAAGGATAATTATGATCTGACTTGCTAAGGTTTATTTAACAGTTAATTAGAGTTTAGGTTTTAATGTGAAGTGCAGTAATGTTTGTTTTTGTTAATCGTTGTTATTATTATTGCAAATTATAATGGTTATATGTTTCTTTCCGTTTTTATGTCCAAATGTACATGGACATTGACATATTTCAAATACAGTATATTATTACAATATATATTATAGGTATTATTAATTTTAATCTAACCACCTTACCTTTATTTATTAAATAGTGATTTTTTTTTAAGACAGAAAGACTTTTTTCAGAGTTAGGATTGGAGATTGGAGTTTCCTCGGCAGCAGCAGTAAGCACTCGTCTAAGCTCTAATCTGCCTGTTCATTGCAATCAATCTCTTCTTTTCTTTATAATATTTAGCCATCAAATCCTCCTCCCAGCCCCCCCTTTCTTCAGTTTCTCATCAGTCCATCTGCTGCTGAGTGTATGGATGACTAATCTGAACAATGAGAGCTGGAAAAAAAAACAACACAGTGTTCTTTTCATCTTAGTGGGCCTTTGGTATATTTTGTGATGTTTGTTTAAAAGCAGCAACCTGAAAGTGACATTTTGGAAGACATGTGACCTGAGCTGACCGCTGGCTGAACCCACACACAACCTGTTACCGTCAGGCTTTCTGTTCTCGCTCAGCACATTTGCATTTGTGATGATAACTATGTAAGATTTACCACAAACTTAATGATTACTGAGGAATTGAGACTTTCTTTTCCGAAACGAGTACATACAACAAGATTTACTACAGCCGTTGGTTTTATAAATTTAACTGAACCCGTTTGGCAGCTTTAGCTTATTTGAATAATGAAAATAATAGTTGCAAAATCAAGCTGCAAACATGTAGGGACATGGAGACAAAGAGATAATGCCATAATAACAGATATGGTGTTTCTAAGATAACATAAGTAATAACATACTTATCTAATAATAAGCTGCTTGGCCTTAGAAGCAAAGCTGGTGTATTAGCCGTGCAGGTATGATACCGCTTCTCAGCCTTGGGGCTAATTTCCCCACATATTAAATACTTAAACCAGTATTAAATGTACTGGATAATGTACTGGATAACACATCGAGATTGCATTAAGTTTAAAATGAGTGTAAAACCACCTCAAAGCCAGGAAAGTGTAATATAATCCCAACTGAAATCTTTTGCAGAGGAACCAGATTCAGACTATCATGCCTTTACAAGTTTGTTTTTTTCTTTCTTTTTTTTTTTTTAAACAATATCAGCTCTTTAAATCAAAATGTTTCAATGTTATGTCTTAGGTTTCTTTCTTTCTTTCTTTCTTTCTTTCTTTCTTTCTTTCTTTCTTTCTTTCTTTCTTTCTTTCTTTCTTTCTTT
>JBAFTA010000005.1:30757171-30767347 GCA_036919975.1 Melanotaenia parkinsoni | reverse complement strand
TATATATTGTATGTAGTACGAAAACAGTCCACAAAGTTTCTTATGACTACTTAAATAACCAAAAACTTCACAGCTTTTGTGCAACCTCCCCAATTCCATGTTTTTTGCAGCGTCAGACCTGAATTTTGAGAACATGCAAGTTTCCCAGCAGACAAACAAGATGCATGGGGAAGTAACACCTCTGATGGGAGGTTACCTGACATGGGAGAACATTATCCTCTGTCGTTCTGTAAGTACTCAGCTCTGATCTGAATGTTATCAACATAATCTTAGTAAAATAATCTGGAGGCGTCATCAAGTTTTTGTCTTAAAATCATAAAACATAAGTCACGTAAATATTATCAGGACATTTGGGTTCATTTGCCTCCATTTTTTCTGTACTTGTAAACAGAAAATCTTTTTTGATTGATCATATATTTGACCAGTATTGGCCAATTATATTATGCTTAGTGTAATTTTTACACATTGGGGGTTTTTCAGCCTACCATTCCCAGCATCCTCATGTTAAGATGTCATTATTCTTGCAACATTTAAACATTTCCCAACAAAATATCTCTGGGTGTTTAACACAACAGCTGCACATCACAGCAAAATGTTTAACAGCACCAACAGTCCACTGCTGGAAACATGTCTGCTTCATTATCAAAGTAAAACACAATGGATTTTATCCAAAATGTCACTTTAATTATCACATTAATAATTAATCAAATAATCTATCTGGTTGTTCTATAAAAATGTCCTGACTAAATATTCTCTGGCTCCAAAAGACTCATTTATTCACCAAAAAGGCTTTTCCTCCATAAATTATGACATTTTAAGCTAAATTATAGAGTGTAAGATTGAGGATGATTGATTGTCAGATGTACAATAAAATATCTATAATAATTCACGATTCCTGATGTGTGGGATCAACACAAAATAAAAACAATTGTATCTTTGCTGTCTTAAAAAGAGTAGCTTGTATCCAAAGATACTGGAGGTTAACCTCTTCATTCTCTGCCATGCTTTGCTGCCATTGTGCTACAGTAACCCAGAAGGGACAAACCAAATGCCAGCTCCAGTATGCTGTTTGTGCCTATAGGTGTCAACAAATTATCTCCTATATACTTGAATTTAAAGTGTGTAGAGTTTAGTCACTTGTAATAACATAGTATAAAATAAAATGTTTCTCAAACCAATAATAGTGACATCCAATAAATAAATAAATAAATGTAATGCATAATCACTTACATTTGCAATTCAACCCATGGGTTTCCATTCTAATTTTTACCTTAATGCACCAAAACTGTAATGTTTCTAAGAAAGAAGAAGAAGAAGAAGAAGAAGAAGAAGAAGAAGAAGAAGAAGAAGAAGAAGAAGAAGAAGAAGAAGAAGAAAAAGACCGAGATGTCTAGATGAGCTCGGATAAAAGGTCAAATCTAAGGTGTTTTCATTTTTGTCGGGCTGTTGCGTGTATTTGTCAGGAGGTAATAAGCATGCTGTCATGTCAGACAAGCAAGTTAAAAAATCCTACATAAGCACAGAAATGCCGTCTTGAGTGCTACTGTTGCAAATGTAGTGGACATCCTACCTGTCCAAAGACAGAGTCAACAATGGGGCGCAGTTTCTTCTTGTCTCCCTCTTCCAACCAGAGTTGATCGGGGCCTTCAACAGGAGATGACAGACTCAAGGTCTTGGCTTTAGGCTTTGGTGGCCTTTTCATGCTCGCTGAACTCCATCGTCTGAGTGACTCAATCTTTTTCTTTATAGAACCCTGGAGGATGGAGTGTGAACAGAGTTTATGAATGAACGAACGGACGAATGGCTGGTGAAGGTTACATTCAATACATTCACCAAACCCTTATAAATGTGATTAAAATACAATATAATATCAGCTTTAGCAACAGTGGAAACTTCATGATGTAATAATGTAAAAAAAGAAGAAGAAAAAGACTGAATAAGTCGCTTAACAATCTGTCTTACACCAAACTGAAGCTGTTTTTGAATGAATTAAAAAGCATAACTTCAGAAAGTAAAACTTGTGCCACCACAGCTGACCATGTGGAGGCTGTAAGAGCATCAGCGCCAGGACTGAGCTTCATATTTTGGCTTTTACGTCCACTGACCTTCTTCAATAACTTCCCCTCTGACACGTCCACAGACGGAGTTCTTTTCATCTCAGTCATCTTTGCAGTCCGGCTGGCATACACAGACGTCTTCTATCTCTCTGCGTCTTGGTCTCGTCTAGTCTTCCTCTTTATCTGCCTCTAGAGCATCTGACTCCAGCTCATAATCTGAGGCATATCTCCCATCGCTGTTGCTCCTCCTTCTCTCATCCCTCTCAGCCTCCTCCTGTCTCTGCATCCATCAGTCACTTTGTCATCTGTCTGTTTCTAGCCATCTTTTATCTTTTTACTTATTTCTCTAATTATTGCTGCCATACGCATACCTATTCATTCATACATCATAGACATTTAGGGTGTAAAGGAGTAACAATTTTTGGTTTTGGTCTTTTTCAGAATTACAACATGCTTATGCAAGTCTCTTCCTATTTGACCAACACATAAAAAAAAAGAAAAAAAACAAAACAAACAAAAAAAAAAAAAACTGAAAGTCACATATTTTGCAGAAGTGGGTCAGTGACAGTTCACACGTCTTGCCTATTACCAGCCTGGCACATTTTCTATTTTCTATCCACGTATTTTACATCTCCAATAATCCCGTATTTATTTCCTGACTCGTTCTCTGATCTTGTCTGCTCGGATGCTAATGTTGGCTTGTCCTCAATCCCCTGCACTTTATGGTACCTCCATTGTTTCCCATATGAGAGCTTACGTTGCATATATGCATGCATGTTTGCTTGCACACACACACATGCACACTCACACAATCCAAGTGAATGGAGATTAGTTCGATGTTACCATAAAACAGTAAAAAATGTAAAAAAAAGACAGGAGGGATGAGTTAAACAGAACAAGAGATGATACGAAGACAGAAAAAAAGGAAATAAGGATGATCTTCTGTTCCAGATTTTGTTTGCAGTCCTGAATTAAAGTTAATAAAATAGTAGACATTTCTGTCTGTACACTCAGGATTAATTTAGCATTAATTGTCTTGTCATTCTGTTGTTTTTATGTAGATTTTTGAACACAGAAAACATTAGAATAAAATCAAGACATCTAAGCATGATGAATTCACTTCAGCTGCTTTTGTATTGATTGTCGCTTACAGGCATATTTAAATGAAAGCCTTCAGCTATGTTTTCATGTTTTCTAAATTTGTTTGTTGTAGAATTGCTTCCTCTCATAAAGACAAAGCAAAGAACTACCCGGAAGGTTCAAGTCACATAAATTAAGCAGATACCTTCATTCATGTTTCGCTCCAGCTCTCCCCCTGTTACTTGACATTCATCGACCACCTAAACACTGTGCAACATTTTCTGATGACTTTACTGGACTGCTGTGAAATATCTGTGTTGTTATTGTTAACATTCAAGCTGATAGCCCTCAGGACAGAGAGACCAAAGAATTGTGCTGCGTTCTTGATAGCTTTGGTCCAACTCATGTGAAGGAAGAACACGTACAACAGAGGACGCTGTCTGGATCTGGTCATCTCTAAAGGTCTAAATAATTTTAAAGTTGTGGTGATGGATGTTGTTCTGTCAGATTATTCCTGTGTTTTCTTTGAGATGCTGTTATTGTCAACAAAAAAGTTATTAAGAAACGGAACATTGGTGAAAATACTATTGAAATGTTTACACAAGCTTTCTCTCCATCACCCCCCCTCCCCTCCCCTGGCCTTCAGTTGATGCGCTTGTGGATCATTTAAATAAAAGTAAAACTACAAGCATTACTGATGTCACTGCTCCCACCAAGTTGAAAGTGATCGCTGCCAAAAAGAGAGTTTCATGTAAGAATGCCACGTTGGTAGGAGCACGTAAGCACAAATGTCGAAAAAGCTGCGGAAAACAAAACTTTTAGGTTCACTATGAGATCTAAAAAGAGAGACTGAGGATTTATAATCCGGAGATGAGAAGTGCAAGACGATCTTTCTTTTCTGACATCATTGCTAAGAACAGCAATAATGATCGTGCCTTGTTTGTTACTGTTCACAGGCTATCTAATCCTCCTGTGTCAGGAACACAGCTGACATATGTCCCGGTGTCCACTCAGAGACATGAACACCATGACACACTTTTCTTCAGTCAGTCCTAAAAAGTTTGAACGAGATTGTTGGCCAATGAAAACCACCACTTGCTGTCTTGATGGTTTTTAAAGAATGTTTCAGGATGCATGGCCTTCGATATCTCTGCTTTGAGGTGTCTTCCCTCAGACCCTAAAAACAGCCATTATCAAGCCACAATTGAAAAAGAAAAATTAGACTTGTCACCCATGAGCAGCTACAGACCGATATTCAACCTCCTCTTTCTTAGTAAGATTATAGATAAAGCTGTATTTAAACAGCTACACAACCTCCTGACACTAAATAACTGTTTTGATGTCTATCAGTCAGGTTTTTGTCCGCACCGCAGCACTGAGACTGCTCTAGTTAAGGTTACATTCAGTACTCAGCTCTGGGAACGTACTGGCTCCTGGTAAACCTGTTAAACCTGTCCATGGTGTAAATAATTACAGCGAGTAAAAAAGTGTAAAATGAACAAGTGTGTAATCTGACCCTCACCTAAAAGCAGTTGGGACTTGTTCCAGCCTTGCATTGGAATAAGCAGATGCAAACCCTGGATGGATGTTAATCAGACAATCAGGAAAAATGGGTTCAAAAAATAAAGGAGGACATTAAAAAAATCAGTTTGCTTAATTTTTACTTTGTATCATCATCTTAAACCTTTTTAAAAAATATATATCAATATAGCTAAATATTGGTTATCCGCCATAGCAACAATATTAATGTCGGATATCGTATCGGCCAAAATTTTCATATCTGTGAATCTGCAGTTAAAAGACAGAAACTTAAAAATTTTAACTGAACAAGCTTCTCATTCTGACCTCATAGAGTGCAAAACGCATAAGGTGTAATGTTTATTCACAAACATGCCCCCTTTAAAAACTTTAGGGTAACAAAAATCTGGTTCTTTGGAGCTCAATAATACTGCTTGATAAATACATTTGCTATGCTTTCATTATTTAGGTGATGATGACAACCAAATTATTGAAGTGAATTCATGAAATACTAGTTAAACAGTTCACCCTACAGACCTTTAACGTTGTAGTTATCAGGGAAGCACTTGAACCAGCTGTGGAGAAAATGGGCAAAGTTCTGTCTGGTGTGGGGATGAGCAGTACAACAGCACTGCTGTGTCATCTTCATTCTTTTTCACCCCTCTGCTAGCCCAGATGACTCGTTCACCTTGTAAACCTCTGACTTCCAGTACAACTCCGGCTCAGTCCACTTGCAGAATGCAAGAAGGTCTTTGATGACTAAGAATAATCACAGTATTCAGAATTTGGAGAAGGCCAAGTAGATGGTGACTGACTTCAGGAAAAGAAAGGGCTCTGTATCCTGGAAGAGGAAAGTAACAGGGGGTAAAGGACATGCAGACTCTTTTCCTGAGGAAGCTCAGATCTTTCAACATGTGCAGGAAGACGTTAGAAATTCCCTTCAGTCTGTTTCCATTGTACATACATAGCTTTGGTATTGGAGACAGCAACAAGATAAACTGATTAGAAAGGCTGGCACTGTCAACTGTGGACTTTAGAGATGGTGGTCAGGTGGAGTTCTCGGTACAAACTCTTTGGAAAAGCAACAGAACCACTTTTCCAGCAGACAGACCCAGCACCACTGCCACAAGGACAAATACAGGAAGTCTTTCCTGTCATGGGCAAAAATTCATCACAACACATCTTATCAGTTCAAGCTCTGCTGTCTCCTTTCTGCTTTTTTCACACTGGATTGCATATACTTTTTAATTCCTACTCACTCTCATCACATTGGGGAATATATGTATTAAAGTTTGTTATCTGGGCATTTAATGCGTTTTTATCACACGTTAATGCAGTTTTTTTTTTTTTTTTTTGAATGTTTGTTGCTCTCTGGGTCTGAACACACAGAAACCAAAATGCAGAAGAGCCCACTTGCCAATATTCAAATGATTGGGATCCAGAGCCAGAATGAATTTTCTAAGGGGCAACCAGCTTTGACTCGCTACAGAGCTGTGACAATGCGCAGAGTTTGCATTTAGAGTAGTCAACCGGAGCACAACTTCAACCCTTCCTCCATATTGTGGTCTTGCTACAACTAACGGTGCATTTAAAACAAACAGAAGAAGGTGGGTTTAACAAAATAAAGAGACGTTTTCTGCCTGGAACTGCCTAAAGAAAGTAAGAAGAAAAAGAAGAACAAAACAAACAGATCAAGACAGTGGTAAGTAGTGCAGATAATTTAGCTCAGAGCTCAGTTTGTTCTTCGGAGTTCCTGGGTGTCAGGATGCTGAAAATAAAAAGCATGGACAATAAGCAAAGCAAGGCAAGTTTACTGGGACGTGTTTGGGGCTTTGTTGAAAAGCAACAGAGACTTAAAATACCCAAATAAATGGATAAGGACTTCCTTTCTAGGATTAGGCATCTGAAATCATGCTCTTCCTGACTCTAAAACAGTAACACAAAGTCAAGACTTTCTGCCACACTATGAGAATATAGACCTGTTTTAAGAAAGTGTTGAAAGGTGTGTAAGGCAAGGCAAGTTTATATCTATAGCACATTTCATGTACAAGACAATTCAAAGAGCTTTAGATAAAACATTAAAAGCATTACAGCGAGGTGCAGCAAGCAATGAGTGTATTAAAAACAAACTTTAAAAAAAATAAAAAAAAGAATAAAAAAGTAGACAAAATGCAAGAAATAAAGTTCCAGTGTGGAGAATTTAACAAGTTGTTTTGATAAAAGGCAATAAATAGAAAGGTTTTTAACCCTGATTTAAAACTGCTGAGAGTTTAAGCAGACCAGCAGTTTTCTGGGAGTTTGTTCCACATGTGAGGAGCATAAAAGATGAATGCTGCCTCTACATGTTTAGTTCTGACTCTAAACAGAGAACAGAAAGTAGACCTGACCCCGATGACCTGATGGATCTGGTTGGTTCATAACGAACCACAAGACCATTCAGGTCTTTGTAAACTAACATCAGGATTTTGAGGTCAATTCTTGACAGACAGGAAGCCAGTGTGAAGCTCTGAGGACTGGAGTTCTAGGATCTACTTTCTTGGTCTTAGTGAGGACTGGAGCAGCAGCGTTCTGGACTAATTGCAGCTGTCTGATGGACTTTTTAGGGAGACCTGTGAGGACAGCATTACAGTAGTCCAGTCTACTAAAGACAAATGCAAGGACAAGGGTTTGTAAATCCTGCTGAGTCATCAGTCCTTTAATCCTCGATATGTTCTTTAAGTGATAATAGGCCAACTTCACAACCATCTTAATATAACTGCTAAAATTCTGGTCTGAGTCCATGACAACTCCCAGATTTCTGGCTTTGTTGTTAACTTGGAAATTTGCTGTTTGAAGCTGATACTGACTTTTAATCTTGCTTCCTTGGCTCCAAAAATGATTATTTCAGTTTTGTCTTCATTTAACTGAAGGAAGTTCTGAAACATTCAATTTTAAATTTGATCAGTGCAGTTGGTCAGAGTTTGGATTGGACGGTAGTCTCCTGGTTAGATGTGTATGTAGATTTGTGTGTCATCAGCATAACTGTGGTAATATATTTTGTTGTTTTCATAATTTGGGCGAGTGGAAGCTGGTAGATGCTGAACAGCAGTGGATCCAGGATGGAGCCTTGGGGAACTTCACAGGTTATGTTGGTTCACTCAAATACAGTGGTACCAGGAATGAAATGTTTCTGCTATCTGTGCTCAAGCAGATGTCATTAAAGACCTTAACTAGAGTAGTCTTGTGGTGTGTCTGACAACCTGACTGATAGGCATCAAAACAGATATATATAGTGTCAGGAAGTTGTGTAGCTGTTTAAATAAAGCTTTTTCTATACTCCTACTAAGAAAGGCTAAAAAGGGAAACATGACACATCATCCAATTGCCATTAATAAGCAATGAGCCTTTAATGTCACAAGTTATTTGTTTCAGCTTACCGGCAGCTCAGTATCTTTCCAGATGGACTCAGAACAGCACGGTTCTCCCACCACATAGCCAATCAGTTAATTAGAAAATTTTTTACATCCTTCAAGGGGACCAATAATAAACAGATAACTCAAAAGTTTAACAGAATAACAAGTTAGGTTTTCTCTCTCTTCACATGCAGCATTGTTTTCCCACACTTTACCATTCAGGGTAATCAGAAAACAGATAACTCACATTTATAAAACAATGAAATTACTTTCAAACAAGAAAAATATAGAGTTACTGAACAGAAATAACCCAGGGGTTACAGTTTTAATATCTTTAGATCTTTAGATTTTTTTCTTTTGAAAAGTGAGAGTTAATTGTGCTTTTTTCTTCTTTTATAAGTCATTGTGTCTGATGACTCATTGATGGTGGTTGGACGATAACAAAGACATCTTTGTAAGTGGCTGAGCTGACTCAATAGATGAGTAATATCTGTGTAGTAATTATAATTTATGCCGCACTGTCTAATGACTTTATCAAACGGAAGCATGTACATGCAACCTGAATTTAGTAAGTGCCACCTCAGAGTCACATGCAACGTGGGGAATTTGTGTGTATTACAGGTTTCTGCAATCTGTGAATACATGCTCATAAAAGTACATTGTGTAACTTGTGTTGTAGAAAAATGACCAAGAGTCTGGAATGAGTAAAAGTATATAAGGTTTATTTACAGGAGAAGTATTGAATAAAGAATTACTTGCAAGTAAAGAGAGTGGTAGTCCCGACTCGCATGGAGTCGGGAGAGACTGATGATTCATCAGAGGGAAACAGTTTTATTCAGCTGGTCCGAAGGTGAAGGTCAAACAGCAAAATAATAAACGAGGAATAGAAGACTGAGTGGCACCACTTTCTTCCAGTTTTCAGACAAAGCCCACATATATATTGCTATCTAGCAGGTCAAAAAACAGTCTCAACTCTGCCATATCAGAGCTCTGGGAAGAAAGTGGTCAGTCTGACCTCACACACGCATACACAATAAAAACTAGAATGAGAACACACAACATGAAAATGTAAAAGTGAATTAATTAACAATAATAAATGAATAAAGAAAACTGAATATACATGTGATTATTATATGATTATATATGAGTGATTGCCATATGCAGCAAAATTTCTTTCACACTTGACAGTTGATTTATTTTACAAATACAAGCTTTTTCTACACATGCACATATTTCAAAAAGTGACAAAACTGCATTTACAACTAAAACTCTGGAATCATTTGTGTGCAGACCAAACAGCAACCAATGGATTTAGGTGCCAACACACAAACTACTTTCTGCAAACCATTTTGATCTAATTTTAAAAACCTCATAATCAAAATCATCCAAATTGATTGTATTTAACTAATATTTGAAGAGTAATTTCTAAAGTTGCTGTTTTTGTGGAGTGTGTGTTTGTCAGGGTGTGAGATTAGTTAGAGTTTGAGGGGAAATAGATACTGGGTCCTTTTAAAATATAATTCCAACTAAGCAGAACGCCCACACTCACACTTTTTTGTTATTTTTTGTTTTTAGTCAGAAAGAAAAGAAGTTTTATTTATTCTGAACTGTTAAGGACAGTGCGGTACCAAAGGAAAGGAAAATAAGTCCACTCTGATTTCTAACAGCAGTATGTTAAAGAAAATTCTTTAATCAAACAGGAAGCCAGTGTAAAGATCTGAGGACTGGGGTTCTAGGATCTACTTTCCTGGTCTTAGTGAGGACTAAACGTTCTGGACTAACTGCAGCTGTCTGATGGACTTTTTAGGGAGACCTGTGAGGACAGCATTGCACTAGTCCAGTCTACAAAAGATAAATACATGGACAAGGCTTTCTAAATTCTGCTGAGTCATCAGTCCTTTAATCCTCGATATGTTATTTAAGTGGTAATAGGCCAACTTCACAACCATCTAACTACTTTTTTAAAGCAATATGCCCAACACTGATAGCAACAGTGACCAGATCCTTCATCACTAGGACTGTAATCTATCAGTGATGTGGCATGTAGGGGTTTAGAATAGAATAGAATAGAATAGAAGTACTTTATTCATCCCAGTTGGGAAATTTAGGTGTTGCAGCAGTACAGTTGT
>JBAFTA010000005.1:30715699-30739844 GCA_036919975.1 Melanotaenia parkinsoni | reverse complement strand
GTTTCAAACTCTGAATTTCAGAGGCAGTCAACAACCCAGATGTCCATTTCCAAAGTGAATATCCAGGTCTGTCCTTTAACCTCTGCTTCACATCCTCACACATGATTTGCTGGACTGATGTCAGATTGAATATGAATATTTAAATCTAAGTTTTACTGAATTAATTGTGAAATGACATTAAACATAAAGGTATATAAAAATAATATTGGCTGAATTAACCGGCTTATTTTTTTTATGCTGTCTAAGGCTGTGGTGGGCAGCAGTTTGGCACCAGGTGAGGCCTTCCGGCTCCCCTTCAGCGTAATGACCCAAGGTGCCGGGGGTACATACACCATCTATGCCAGAAATGACAGAGACTATCCCATGACCTACCCAACCAGGTGAGATGAAGCTGCCACCAATCATTCGTGTTAGAATCTGAAATGATGACAACCATTTTATGTGGCAGGAAGTTAGCATAGTTTAATGAAAATCCAGCTAAGAGCAGAAAAATGGTGGCTTAACAGACGTGACCAATGTCAGTTACAACCATGTGGAAAAAGAAAGAAAAAGTAGAGCCTTTCTCAGGTTTTATGTATGTGAGTCTCTTGATGTCCAGCCACAGCATTCTCTTGATTCAAAGATTTTTTTCCAGAAAAGTGTTCACTATTAGGAAGTTATTGCTCTTAGTCAAGACAAAGTTTGCCCCATGACCAACAGCCATCCATCCATCTCCACCACTCCTCTGGGGTCAGGTCAAGAGGGGCAGTCTAAAAGAAAGGCCCAGCCTTCCCTCTTGAGGTGGAGGAGGTGCGGCTCAACTCTGAACCCCTCCCAGATAACAGAGCTTCTTGTCCTTTTTCTAAGGCAGAGCCCAGCCGCCCTGCAGAGGAAACCCTTTTTAGCCTCACCGACACTGATATGTGATATACTTCACTATGTATTTGTCTACACGTTGCACAGTTTTGCGTAAAAATGTATTATTACATTGTGTTGCTGTCACCTTCTCCATTTCTCCATTTCATAAATGGAGTTGGAGTAAATTCTGAAAAGCTTTTTCTGCTCTCCTGGCAGTCTCACCTTGTCAACTGGACAATATGCTCATGATACGTTGATGATCACGCCTCTTCCAACCACAGCATCCGGCACTGATGTCACTCTGACTATCGAAGCCAAGTCTCCCAGTGGTGCTGACTCCAACTACATCATTCTGAGATTGTCTGTTGTCACTAAGGTAACCAGGGTTGTCCTCGGCTGCTTTTTAAAAAACCCCTATGGAACTTCATCTGTAACGCACTCCCTAATGATGGCTAATCCAGCTTGCATTCTTAGCTCTCTCCAGCCAGTAAAAGACTCAATTTTTCTCTTTCTTGTCCTGAATTCCTCCAAAAATCCTTCCTTACTTTTCTTTTATGAATCAACCACAGTGCACATTCAAAATGGCCAGTGTGTTGAGTTGTGGGCATGTGACACAGTGCAAAAGCAAAAATCAGCTTAAAACCAAAATGAATGTCCGGTTCCAGACTGGAACCCAAATTTGTGATGTGTAGTTTCTCAGTCTTTGCATGCTGCTGGGCAATGGGGACTCAGGAATGTACATAATAACATAATATCACTGCGCCATCAAAATGAGTTAAAAACACACATTTTTAATGTCAAGAAGTCACATAGTGCTACTTTAAAGGCCACATCAACAACTTCATCTTGAGTTTCTTTCTTTTCTTTTCTTCTTTCCTTATTTCTTTCTTTCTGAGGATCTTTTGTGGCCAGATATGGGTTGTGATTTGCTTTTGCAATTCCACAATTCCATTGAAAAGTTCTATTGTTTTCTTTTTTGTAATTTTTTCTTTTTTTGGACATTTGGTCGTCAATACAAATAGATAACATATAGTCAGACACCTGGCATATATAGCATAGAAGCAAGGGAAGAGAAAAACATAGGGAGGGGGGTTACAGTAATATACAATTACATGTCATATTTCAGAGGTCTTTGTAATTTCTAAGGCAAGACCTCAGTACACGTATAACTCCCTTTAATCCATCATACATATAAAAAAAAGGGTATGGCAAGAGGCCATGTTAAATAAAATAATACGCAGAGAGTGGCCACTAATATACATCTTTAAGCAAAGTAACAGATACAGTTACAGTTGCATTGCAGTGGGCAGTAAGTTTCCACTCAATCAATAAAAGTCTGAACGTGCAGGCTCAACACCCTCTGACCACTTGGACCAGATGCAGAACAACCAAAGTGTAAAATCAGTTTATCCATAATATACAATATATGTATGTAGTTATGTCGACCCATTCATCTGCAGTAGGCAGTTCCAGCTTTAACCGTTTTCTTGTCATGGTCTTATGTTTGTAATAGATAAGACTCGGTCATATTTGTCCCACCCTTCCAAGGAAGTGGTTCCTAAATATAGGGAATCAAATTTAAAGGCGAAGGTGGTCGCAAATGTAGCTTCCATGTGAGCAGGAATATCTTTCCAGTAAGAAAATAAGACCAGAATATTTGGCAGTGATTAGCCTCATTTTCCCCACAAAGTCTCTAACATCTCATGGTTATCTGTTTGTGTCGCTTTAGAAATGGTGTTATGAAAAATCTAGTGGGGTTTTTCCACCCAAATTCTCACCGCATTGGTGAACATGTTGACTCCCATTGTGACCTGCATAGTATTCCTCATTGTTCACGTGAAAGAGTGAAATTACCTTCTTTCTCCCACTTCTCTTATAAAGTCCTGTCTAATTTGGCTTGTTAGAAGCTGTTATACAATCTGGAGATCCAGTTCTATTGTTTTTAATACCCACGTTTGACTGTGGCTTTTACTCCATCTTTCTTCCCAGATCACAGATTTTACTGCACCACAATGTGAAGTGGTTTCTGTCCTGGAGGACTGCCCTCTGGATGTGTCCCAGTGTCACCCTTTCCAATGGCAACTCTCAGCTAACCTGACTGATGGAAACGGTACCGGGATACAGAGCATTGCCCTGAATCAGGGCAATGGAACCCTGACACACTCTTCACTGAGTCAACCGGTCGTCCAGGCAAACTACAACGCCTCCTGCTGCTCGCAGATTGTTGAATTTGTAGCTGTAGACGAAGTTGGCAATGTGGGGAAGTGTTATCATTCAATTGTTCACTCAGGTGGTCCTCCGGCCCTGACCCTGTCACTGCCACTGTGGCTCGCCCTGCTGGTTTCCACCTTCATCGTAAGGCCTTAAAGGCGTTAGGATTGTTGTCACTGAGTTATCAGTACTCTGAATAAATAGTTTAAAACAAGGTACTTTTAAATAAGAAGGAAACTGTGACTCTTTCCAAAAAGTCAGAGTATTTTAATGCATATTTGGAACAAATGTTCGGTTGCCTGCACATCTTTGGTAGAGAAGAACCGTTAAAAGGCACAACAATACTTCCCAATTCTTCTAGAGGAAGAAACCGAAGACTGAACATAATCTTCTTTTCATATTTTAAGATTTTTATGATGGCAAATTATGCATGCATATTCTTTCACTTTTTGCCTTTTGTAATGAAAATGTTAGCCAAAGACATCTTTTTCCTTTTACATACTTTGTTTTACATAATTTGTAGGGACTTTCTGACATATTGCATCTCAGGAAATACGAGGCAGTCAAATCCTCTGACTGTACATGTGTAAATGTTTCAAAACAGCTTTTAATACTTAAATATTAAAGAAATTCAGGAATTTCTCTATGTTTGTATTTGTGCTCTACAACATCTACAACAGATGTTGAATATATAAAATGGAAACACCACTTTGTTAAAGTCATTGGAGACAAATTGTGTATTCCTACCTGTGGACAACTACCTCGATTTTCAGTGACATATTACAGTTGCGACACCTGATAAATAATCTTCATTAAAACAAGTTATGTGATAAGCAGAAACGTTTCTGTTGTCTAAGTTGTTTTTAATGCCTAAACATAATCAAAATACCAGTGAATCTGCAAATAAACAGCAAATGCAGACTAAAGTGAGCATAAAAAGCAGCAGGCCATGAGAGATGGACTCTGACTCATGTCTTTAACTCCTCCACAAAAGCTCCTTTAGGGAAGTTAAGAAAGAAAAGAGGAAATCTGCAAAGAAACATGACAAACAGGTGTAGTGCTGAGAATCTGGCCAGTCACCAAAATCTACAGCTATCTGGAAATCGCTGCATGAAAAATGGCTTAGATATTAGTTTCATTGAATCTTTAAAATCGTGTAAATTAGTTCCATATAAAAATTAGGATTTGAAATTCAAATAGGAAAAATGTCATAAGACGCTCACATTCATGTCCTCGCATGAATCTCAGTATGACAAATAATTAACCACTTTTTAAAAGTTGAACCCTTTTCTTCTCATTTAAGATGACAGTTCTTATATTAAAGGAGATATAAACAGGTTTATTTAAAGAATTCATACGGCTGCTAATGCTGGTAATACTGCTTCATTTTTCTCGGAAATATTCAAAAGGGGAAAAAAATAAATGAAAAGAAATTACTTCAGACACAAGGTATTAAGTGGGATCAGATACAGATATTAGTGTTTTTATTATGAAATTAAGAACCAACAGCTGAGTTTACTGTCAAATACATCACAGGGTCACAGAGAAAATAAATCTATTCCACAAATTGCATGCTACTAAAGTCCTTTCAACTCACTTTGACTAACAGAATTATTTTACGTGGAACCTAGCTCAATGAGTGATTTCTAAGACTAAGAGTGTGAAGGATAACAACAGGCTAGCAGTGATGTTTAACAGTGAGAGGCAGCTGAGCCGCTCCTAGATGACCATAAAAAGAAAAGATGGAGAAAGTAATGCTTTGAATGACAAGTTAACTTTAGTTGATAGAAATTTCTTAGTTTTATAAGCAGTCGTGTTTTCTCTTGAGAACTTTTGCATTAGACACTGAAATAAATTGTCAATTTCTAGGACCTAAGTTTTATGAAGATCAGATGCTGTAAATTAACCACCTAACTTGTATTCAAACACATGAACAGTTTAGCTTTACTAGATTTCTTTCCATGTCCATGTTCAGCTGTCTTGGTACCACTCAGGTTAACGGACTTTAGACACATGCAGTTTATGGAATCAGTTTAACATTGTGGATGTTTGTGACCCTGCGATGGACCTCTGAAAGTTTGCTTACAGCTGTCCCTTCATAAAGTTTTAAATTTCATTTTGTGTTTGTATCCTGATTGTTTTAACTGTAATCTCACAAATAAACAGACGTCTGAGCAGCTCACCAGTCCATGAAACGGTAAAGGAAAATAAAACCTTCACACTCAACCCAAGTTCATTTAAATCCACCAGCTAACTATTCATTTAAATAAATGCCCGGAGAGTTCCTAACCACTATTCCATCTGCACATGTACTTTTCTAACAGGCGATAATTAAGTATTTACTTCTTTTAATACAATTAATTATTCAACTCAAAAAAGATCACACAGGGATATCTTTGACAATGATTTATTTATTTATTACCTGTTTTCTCAAAATAAACATCTGGAGTTTACTAATCAAATCAGTGAAATTTACAATTTGTACAATAACTTCAATGAAGTTCAGAATAATTGAAGTCGTTGCCATTTAGCATTTCCCTGTATACATGGCAATTTAAGCATCTGAGAGAGGAAAAAAAAAAAGGTTTTAACAAAGCAAAACTGACTTGTCAAGTCAAAACGTCTCATTTCCATGTTAAACAGGTGACTGCGGAAGCGGCACTCGAGTTCTTCCTGACCATTTCGGTAAGTATACAGAAAAGGAAAGCAAACGTAAACAAGGGCACGCTCTAATGATCAAATACCAGCAGAGGGTTGATCGGCTTAAAATGAAAATGCACCAATGAATGAAAATCAACAGGACCATTAACTGAGGTTTACAGGAGTTAAATAACAAAAACATTCGTCTCTCCATCACAATCCTTGCGTTAGGCGGTAAATCCTTGTACAAGGAGCATTATTTTTTAAACTGCCATTTGTCCCAAAAACAATGCAAAGCTATGTCATAACAGAAATTTTCACATAAATAACACAAGTAGCATCAATTCCTAAAAACATTTAAAATGTTCACATTTAAAAATAACACAATTTCCTATGTACTGTTCAATCCACGACCAGTAACATTCGTCAAAATATTTCCTTTCCACAACATCTAGACAAAAAAAGTGCAAAGGAAGTCAAATACTATTGATATGCTGAAAATGGTCAAATTTCAGTTAAAGAGAAGAGGGGGATAAAACTGTGGTATTTCCACAATATAGGTTGTGGCACATTAACGAAAGGAGCTTTATGTGCTTCACAAAAGATCTGGCTGAGCAGACATGAGAATTTTCCCCCCACACTACCAAGCAAATGGACTTCTATTAAAAACATTATTAATCTAAGAAATGTTCTGTTGCAGCTAGTTAAATACAAATCAGGAAGGATCAATTACAATCAATATATCACCTTAAACTTAACCATTCAAAAAATAAAATAATGGATAAATCTGCTCATAGCATTTACTAAGACCTAGAAAAAAGCTAAGTTCACTTTTCCTGTTCCGAACCCCTTTTTTCCTACGGGGGAGAAAGGAGAGCAACAAAAAAAAAAAAAAAAAAAAAAAAAAGTACAACATCCTTACTTTACATTAATTACAAAACAGATCAACCTATCATTAAACACCCTTCAAAATAGTTCAACACCAATGTAAATATTACAATGCGAAGCGTCATGCAGAATATTTCTAATATTTCCTGTTTGGCCATCTTCATAAACAGCAGGCTCTAAATCCAGTATTAAGCAGGAAGTTGCCAGGCAACCAGCGCACATGTAGCAGTTGGGCAAATCGAAAATCTGTAATCACATGAACATTAATTTCTTTAAAAAACATGTACCTTGTAAGCATAAATAAATCCCCCTCACCTCATTTTTAAATATATAAATGTGGCATTAGCTAACAACTAGCCTGCCCTGATGCATGAACATTTTTCTTTATGAGGAAAGAAAGATCAAAAAAGGGAGAAAAAAAACAAAAAAAAACATGACTTGTCATAAAAAGAAGTACCATATTTTCTAGACTTTAAGTCACACCTTTCTTTTTTTTAAATAGTTTGGCTGATCCTGCAACTTATATATAATTTAACATGTTTTAAAATGATAATTTACGCTGACTGACATGAACCACAGAGGTTGTTTTTGTTTTAATTGCTATAATGTCTGTTTTGGTGTATGAAAGCTTGTTTTCTTTTAATATGCATGAATTGCTTTTCTTATGTAAAGCACATTATGCTGCCTTTGGTATGAAAAGCGTTTTTAAAGCTTGATTTGATTTCATATAAATATTACCATCTACAACCAAGAGGGTGCGCTAGGCTTGCAATAACTACAATGTAAAAACTAATAACTGTCTTGACTGGCATTAATTACCAGCACTATGTTAATATCAACATATTAGTAGATTAGTTAGCAACTAAGAAAAACTAGTTGACTGTCTGGTTTTCTCTTAGAAATTGTTATAAACAATCACAAAGCTAACATCGCTAACACACTCTCTAAGCTAGCGCTAGGCTAATGTAGCAAAAAGCCCCATTGAGAGAGAGGGGGGAGAGAAAAATCCCTTCTAGTGCAACCTGGCATAAAAACAATGGCTCCTTGTTTAGAGCAACTAATTTTCTTTTTGTCGATTAAATATCCATTTAAAATGGCGCTACAAAGCACCGCCAAGACGAAAGAACACAAACTGTTGGATGGCTGCCATTCTCCTCCTTTGTTTCCGTGTCATGTTTTGGTTATATTTTTAGAGTATTTCAGAGTACAGAACGAGCGTTCATCACTCCGTCAGCTGCAGGTTGAGTGTATTTTAGGAGGAGATGTGAATGAAGAACTGAGGAGGCTTTCACTACTGCACCGAAAACTTATTACAGTCTGTCTCCCTTAGTTTTACTTTGTCAGAAAATACTAACATGATAGGCTGTAACAGTGACTCGCTATGTGTTACAATTAGTGCCAGAACATTTGTGACCATTATACAGTATATAAAATACAACTATCAAAGATGACATCTTTGACATTTGAGAAAAGCATATCTGGTTTTTATTTTGGTTCATATATGATACCCCCTGCAGGTTTATCTTTGTCATGATATATTTCAAGACAGAGAAAATATAGTAGTAAAGAAAATGTATTTTAACATTAAAGGGCATCAGAAGGCTGCATAAATAATGTTTATCTAACTTCACTCATGTTGGTTATATTAGGGCATACACCTTATATTGTTCTACCTGTGTTTTAACCTACTTCTAATTTGCATCAGCAAAAAGTACAAAACAAGATTTAATTCATTATTCATTTATACAATTTATTCATAGATTGACTTTAAGGTTATATATTTTAATTTCCCCATTGTTTAATGCTTTGTTGCATGTTTTTGGAAATTCTTCTGTTGTCAAGTTAAACATAAGGACAAAATGTTGTGAACCAGTAAAATGTTCTGCCTGTAATTCATATTTTTGTTGGTGTAAGCAGTAAAAACCCAAAAATTATTATATTTTTAAAAAAAAAAAAAAGAAAAAAAATCGGCCAATTAAACGGTAATCACATTTTTTTCTGCCAAATATCAGAATCTGTATCGGCCTCAAAAAAATCCATATCGGTCGGGCCCTAGTTACTGTTGGCTGTGGAAACTCAACAAGATTATAGTTTACAGACCATATCTGCACCCCGACTGCCCGACCAGCACCGGTTGGTGGAAACGAGGCTTTAATGAGTCGCTTTGCTTGAGCCATGTGTTTTAAATACGGGGTTTCATCCACAATGGGCCAAAACTAAGTTTAGAGGTCAGTTTCTGAATGATGGCTTTTAACCTGCTGAAAAATAAATTAATGGAAGAAATTCTTAATTTAAGTTCAGTTTTATTTACACTGTTATCTCAAGTCACTTTTACAGACACAGTCCACTGTATAAATAGATCCAAATGAACATAAAGTCCCTATTTGCACACATTTATAGACCATAATAATGGGCCAGTTGTTTTTAATCTGGATAAAAGCCATCTGGATTGAAGAACTGGTAGACGAGCCAATATGGGGTTAGTTTAACATTTTGGGACAACATACAAAAATCATAAACATCCACTTCTATTTATAATTGTGTGACTTATCTGAGCCACAAAAAAAAAAATAAAAAAAAAATGCATTAACTGCTACACTGTTGATAATTTGAAAACATCTTAATGTCCCTCTCTGTGATAATGTTAATTATTTACCTGAGGCCCATGCTGACGAGCAAGACCAACCTCTGCCACAAGAAGGGACTGACTCATGGGGTTAACCTACCAGATATTCAGCCTGTTTTTCCATGTGTTATTCTGTAGCTGAATAAATTCCCCTTCCAGATTAAAGGTTTGTTCTTGGTACTGGGTTTTGTGAAAAAAAAAATTCTAAATAAATGCGACTTAGTCCAGCGCAACATTTTTTTTTCTCTTCATGACAATTTACGACTGATGTGACTTATAGTTCAGAAAACATGGAACCGTCAATTTTTTTCCTTTACCCTCTTACAATAATGCAGTTGGTGTGGGAAGGGGTGGGACATGGTAAATCATGAAAAAATTCATCCTTTATTTAATTATTCATTAGACAACTCACCATAATTCAGTGGGTCAAGTTAGCCTCTTTAATGTCCACCCTTTTCTTTATGCACATTTCTAAGATGCTTTTTCAGGTGGGCACCCTGTGTGAATTTCTTGGGGCAGCGCGGGCATGAATGTGGTCTCTCCCCGGTGTGGGTATACTTGTGTCTCTTCAGGTTATTTAAGTCTAAGAAACCTTTTCCACAGTAAGGGCACCAGTGTCTCTTCTCCCCGTTATGCCACCGCAAATGCACATTTAGCTCTACTCTCCTTGCAAATTTCTTTTCACAAAGATGGCATTTGAATGGTTTCTCTCCGGTGTGGGTCCGTATGTGGACTTCAACATCTCGTCTAGTGACAAATCCCTTGTTGCATACCTGGCAGATGAAAGGTTTTATCCTGGTGTGGACCATCTGCAGATGTTTGCTGAGGCCATATCGGTAGACAAAGCCCTTCCCGCAGTGTCGACAGACGTGGATCCTACCATTGCGGTGCACTCGATGGTGCCGTTTGAAAGTCTTGGAGTCTGGGAAACACTTCCCACACAGCGAGCATGAAAAAAGCCTGTAACCTGCATGGAGACTCACATGGCTTTCCAGAGCAGCAATGCTGCTGAAGACACGACCACATTGCCCACACTGGTTCCTCAACAGATGCTTACCAATGACAGCTAATGGCTGCAAAGGTGATACAATAGGTGTTTGGTTGAAAGGTATAACAGGAATTTTGTCCTCTACCACTACAGGCTTGGGCTTCCTTATTTCTGTTGAAGGAACCTCATTGGGTGGCAGCGTAGGAGGATACCACACTTTCGCTCGACATGTTTTCAAAACTCCATTGTTGGCTTGGTTCTCTCCCAACTTTTTCTGCTTTTTTGAGTTATTAGACATTTTCCTTTTACCTCTCCTCTTGGCTTTTGCTGCTTTAGCCAACTGCATGGCCTTTACAACTTTGAAACTTGCTGTGGTAGCAGGACGACCTTTTGTTTGCCTGGGTTCCTCGTGAGCAGATGTGGACACTCCACCGCTTTCAGAAGTGTTTGTTGTGATTCTATGGCATCTGACACTTACGGTACGAGATTCACTATTAATTTTGTTTCCGATAAAACTAGCTGTGCTTAGATTTTGCCTTCCCGCGCTAAAAGTACTAGATGCCCTTTTAATGGACCCGTTGCTATGATCGCCTTTTTTGTTAGTGGAAGTAAAAGGGCTGCCAGGCATTTTAGGACTTGTGTCATTTCTAGTTAAAGTAGATGTTCTAAGACAAACAGGAGATTCAGACTTTTTAGGAATTACACCCTCTTTGGTTGATCCATTGGGACTCATAGAGGGGGATTTAGCAGTTTTTGGGCTAGAACCAAACCTAGAGGTTTTAGGACCAGTACTTGTTTTTATAGAGCTGGGCGTCTGAGGGCTTACAGACTTGGATTTCTTATTTCTTAAACTTACATTATCTTGATGTGAAGCACACCTCCTTCGACTAATAGAAACTAATTTAGACAGTTCTGGGCTTCCACTTGATTCTGCTGAAGTAGACTGCTTAGGATTTACAGATGTGGACTCAACACTGTTTGGGTCTACACCATCTCTACTTGTACTGGGCTTCTCCAAACTCTCAGCAGTGGAATCGCTTGGTGGCTCAGACCTACAACTGACAGAAGCTGGTTGACCAACACTGCTCATGGTTGCGACTGCATCTTCACACTGACTAGATTCCCCATGACTAATCAAAGAAGTGGTATTAACTTGATCTGTTGAAGCAATATTGTCAGTTTCATCTTGTTTTCTGTTGCAAACTGTTTTAGTTATGTTTTTATCATTTAGACCGTCCTCCTCTAATCTAGGTTTCTTGGGGCTTTTGGAAGTGGGCTCCATTTCCTTGTCTGCTTTTTGTCCCGCAGTTCTTCTAGCTTTCAAGCAATCTTTCAGGTGACTTCGCAGTCTGGTGACAATGGAGGCTTTCGGTGGGCCTTTCTTCCCACAGTTTCTGGTCTCTCTTGAATCTGCAGAGCTATTATTGCTGGTCTGTAATAACATGTAAAGAAGAAACATTAGTTGAGCAAATTATGCTAGAAATACAAACTATGACTATTAGTTGATCCCCACATTCTAAAAAGGTGTTTACCTCTTGTTCTTGGACTACTGGTGATACAGAGAGTTGTGCCAGGAACTGAGTTTTAGTCATCTTTAACTGAGGATAAGATGTATCCTTGGAAGTGATGGGAGTTAGCTGCAACCGACCACTTGATTGATTTTCTTCATTGCTGAAAAGCTGACTCAAATTAGAAGTTAGTTCATCAGATGCACTAGGCACAGGTGAGGGATCCATCATGCTGCCGACTACATCGGACATCTCCACCACCGACTCTGATACAGTGGATGACATTGATGGCTGCACATCTCTGCTAGCAGGTGACTCCTTTGATTTGGATGGCATTTCTGGCACAGAGGGGATTTTTACAGGGGTTACAACTGGCATGCCCAGAACTGACATTGTTGATTTTGAGGGCTTTTGACAGATACATTCTGAAAATTTGTTTGGAAACCATCTTGAAACTGAGATGGATTCTTTTGCTGATATTGGAAATGGAAGTCTAGTTAATCTGACCACTGCGCAGCGTTTTGGCTCAGCAGGGGCAGGTGGTAACACTTGAGTTGCAGATGTTGGTTCTTGTTCATCTGAAGTATCTGAATCTGAACAGGTTTCTGTAGGTGAGTCGATAGTTTCACAAACAGGGGTCTCTGGTTTGGATGAGTCTTGATTCTCAGCTGTATCATCTATTTTCTCTTCTACTGTATCATCTATTTTCTCTTCTACTGTATCATCTATTTTCCCTTCTACTGTATCATCTATTTTCTCTTCTACTGTATCATCTATTTTCTCTTCTACTCTATCATCTAAATTAGATGAACTTGACTCCTGAGACATGGAACTCAACTGTGTTGATGACTCTAATGAAGCAGGAGCAGTGGGTTCAGTGGTATTCTGCTTAGCTCTGAGAATGATTATCCCAGGTTTCCTTATTATCTCAGTTTCCACTTTTCCAGTATTAATAGTCATTTCTTTTTTTGGAACCATCTCTGAATGCTTATCTGTTGAGGCGGTGGTTGCCTGTAAAGGTTGGACAGAAGGCAGTGTATTGTATGTAATAGTGAATGTTTTCTGGGGAACAGAGCAACGCGAAGTTGTTCCAACAGGTGATTGTGAAGCTGAAGGTATTAGAAGCAACTTATTGTGTTGTGCTGTTAAGTCAGCTGTAGGAGACTGGGATGAAGGCAGTCCTGCACTGTTACAAAATGCAGGTGATGAGACAGGCTTTGGCACTATAATGATTGTACGGGGTGATTTACTGGGTACTCCCAGTGTTACCAGAAGACGTGGAAGTAACTGCTGAGCAGTCAGAGTTGCATCAGCCGATGACGCCACCGTTTGAGTAGTAGTGAGAGGAATGAGTATATTTTTTTGGACTGGTTTCAGAACCTTATTACAGGTCTGTACTTCACAGGTTGAAGTGGCATTTGTAATATGAGGAGGAACATCTAGTGATTTTGATGTGAGCTGAGTCTGTACAGAATCTGTCTGTGGTGTTACGCTCTTATCCCCCATTTCTGAGGAGCCCACGAGGGGAGCGCTTTGCGTCTGGGTTTCAGTGCCTTTCGGCTGAGCATTTTCCATGGTTGACTGATTCATGGCTTCAATTAGCAGCATTGCATCCTGAAGACTTACAGGGGTGTGGGGTTTATTTTGTTGACATGATGCTGTTTGCAGCGAGTCTGCTTGTGGAGCACTGTGCATTTCACTTGCAGCTAAAGCTCCAGAGGTTTGAGTCTTAGTTGCATCTTCTTTCACTTCCTTGGAAAGCTGTTTAGATTCAGAGGGGGTTTGCTCAACTGAAACAGATGAACCAACTTCTCCCTTCTCCTCCAAAGATTTATTTTGACTCTTACAGACCGATGGAGTGGTAACGGATGAAGTCTCTGTGGGCTCAACTGTAGTTTCCCCTGAAGGCTTTGGAAAAGAAACTTTTTCTGTACCAATTACAGGTGATAAACCAATCTTCTTCTCTCCTACTGATGGGGCACTTGCAGTTTCCTGGCCAGTTGGAACCTCAGTAGATGCTGATAGGATTTGCTTTTGCTTTCTTTTCTTTGGTGGGCGCCCTCTTCCACGTCGAACCGTCAAGTTAGGCTTGGAACAAGCTTCACCTTCTACCACGGCGTCTTTTAAACCTTCACATGCCACATCTTTGTTCACCACAAGAGACTCTGCTAGTGTTTTCTCTGTACAGTGCACACCTGTATGTTGCACAACATCTTCATTTTGCGTATTTACTGATGTTACACTGTTTGGATGACTTTCCTGAGGGTTTAAATGTTTTTCAGATGTCTGCTCTTCCTGTGTCGCAGTTTCTGCCATCTTCTGAGCAACTTCACACTCATCCTTAAAGTAACTCTTGAAAGCATCTTTCAATGAGATGACTAATGAATCTTGTGGGTTACAGGACTGGTTCTGGGCCTCTTTTAAACTGCTGTTCATTCCCAGGTTCGATGGTTCTAAAACCACTTGGGTTGCTTCATTTTTTGGAGTTGATTTAATTTCTTCTGATGAACATTCCTGGACCACAGGCCCTTTATTTCCAGGTCCACTAACAAAAGGCTCTTTTGAAACTGGCCCCAAAAAAAAGACAGGCATCAAAAGAAACATGAGAACCGCTGTTAAAAATGACAACATTAAAAGAACATTTCATGTCAGATTTACAAGATCTCAATCAATTGAGAAACAAATATTCTTCACCTGGATTATTAGTCATAACTTGTTCTGGTGTCACAGAAGATTCAATTTCCTCTTGCTTTAAGACATACTGCAGAGATGGATCACTGTAGGATTCCTGTGGGAAGGCGACAAAAATTCCAGTTTTGAACAGACATAAATGGGGAAAATATTTTATTTTTGTTGCCAAGACTCGCATACCTCCTGCTTGACAACTACAAAAGCTGTCTTAGAATTAGTCTCTTCTTTACTGACGTAGTTGTGCTCCAGCAGACTGTAGTTCATCCTCGCATTAGCATATTGTTGCTCTAAGTTTTGCATTTCAGCAGGCCGCGGTGTTTGACATTGCTCCACCAGAACTGTGCGGCAAGGTCCAAGATCTGTAAATTTAAAACCAAATAAGATATCAGGTTAATTTTTCAAGCGTCCTTCATTATGGCTGGGTTATATCTAACCAATGGACAAATGAAAACACATACAGAAAAGGAGTGAGATGGATGGTTCAGACACTGGAAGGTACCTTAGCTAGAGGCCTTAAGCTGACCTTTCTTAGTTCAGATTGCATTTTGTGCCTTTCTCTGCAACTTTAGGCTTCTTTTTTTACTTTATACAGTGGCGAAACTCATCAGTAAGCCGCTCTTAGACCTCTTATACAACGAAGTGACATTAGAAAAAAGTGCTGATGGCTCTACTGTCATCAACAGCATCTGAACAAACAAAAAGGCATTTAAACATGGGGTAAGGAGGGCAGAAGAGTATTCTACATGGTAAGGATTAGAAGATCACGTGTAAAAAAAGGAAAAATAATAGTAAATATCACAACAAGTGATTTGTTGTTCAGTGAAGTCCTAAACATGCCCATAATGTTGTGAAATGCTTATTTTGAAGAATGGAAGACATCAAATAAGAACAGATTGTGAAAGATATGTTGACTGTTAGTTTTCCATAAACCCTTATGTTTACGTTTTCATGCACTAATTAATGCACTAATTAACTACACTAAACAGTCAAGTCCTCTCTGCCTGCCTACCACGTAGCACATACAAATATCCCTATTCGGCAGGCAAGGATGGCTATGAAAACAACAGATCAGGGTTTACAGAAACAAACCGCAGTCCTCAGGCCTTAGTGGAAACGTGGCTATGAATTATGCTGTCTGTACATTAATGGCAGCTAAAGCTCACAAGCCTGACGCTGCAGGAAAAAGCTGCAATGTAGGCAGGAAGTTGGGCTGTTTTACAGAATTTCTGTTCTTTACAAGTTTGGTGCTAAAGCCGGTGTAAGCTGACGTATACACCACTAACTTAATTATATTTTTGTATATGTGTGTAATCTCCTGTATCATAGATTTGTCGTTTGTGCGATACTGTAAAAGTATGTGCAATTCCTGTAAATGTGCTCGATTTTAAGCAATGCCTATAAGTGGGGAGTATAAAAATAAAAAAAGTTGAATCGCACGAAATTTAATTGAGTCAATATCAAATGCACAAATACGAAAAGTGGGTACTCATCTAAGGCCTGGATAGAAATAACTATAAGAATAATAAAAACTCAGGTCAAAACCTGAGATAGAAGAAAAAAGGAATCAAACTAATATATGAAAAAAAATTACAAATGGTGACTTCGGAAGAAGATTAGAAAGTGCAGTCTTGTTTAAAAGAGACATAGCTGCCAAGTCACAACAAAAGTCATTTAAAGTCACCTCTATTCCTCTAGAATAGGTTTTGTAATGTCTTTAAGGCATTTGTTTATTATCTGTTGACATGATTCTCTTTTACTCAATCCTCTGTCAGTTGTTTTAGTTAAAAAGAGCAAAGTGGTTACAACTGAGTTTTACTTTGTCTGTACAGGAAGTTTTATTTTGAAAGAGCTTTTAAGACAGATATACCCCCTTTCTGATTTTTTTTTGCATGTTTGTCACACTTAAATGTTTCAGATCAAACAAATTTAAGCTTAATTTAATTTAATTAGTAAAAAAAAAATAAACAAAAAAGTAAACAAAATGCAGTTTTTGGTCATCTTCTCTAGATCGTGCATGTTCAGGAGGAGAAAGGCACACCCACAATAGTCAACAATAGAAATTGTGACAATGAATTTACCTGTCGACTATTGTTACAAAAAAACTTAAAACAAACAAAAAAAACCCACAAAGTGAGACAAACATTTTATTATCTCCCCACCAAGGGAAAAATATGGCAGCTTACCATGGAATAAAACAATGGCAGACGTCAAAAGTCTCAAATAACTTCACGTTAAACTTACAAAATAAATTAGATACATGTGAGATTTGTAAAACGGACCTTGAGTACATTTAAACATTTAAAGACAAGGCTCATCGGACTTATAACAACTTCATGCAAGATTTAAAAGCTGAAAGTGAAATAAGATCCATTTAACAATCATGAGATACATAATGTGATTGGTCGACTAGTCATTTTAATAGTCTGTGACTAATCGACCATCAGAATAGTCATTAGTTGCAGCCCTACCCACCTTCACTGATCAGTGTAAGATGGAAGACGCCGCAATGTTTTCAGCTTCGGCTGGGAGGAAAAGCTACATTTTGTTCAAACTCCTGATGGAAACAACAGTTACACGAAATGGATGGAGTTTGTTTTTGGGACCAAGCCACCAAGTTGCATCAATATTTGTATTTGTTACTAGCACTTCACTGAATACTGCTGGATGAATAAGGACCAGTACAATGAGGGATTTGTAACCAGGCTTTAGCTGAAAGGAGGGTCTGTTTTGTTTCAATAGTGTGTGAATTACGTTCAAACCAAAGGCTGGTACACAAATAAGGATTTTCTAAAGCTGAAAATATTTTTTTTTTATCTGTCAGAAACCTAACACATGAAGATTAAAAAAAATCAGGAATTTAACAGTTTTGATTGTACTAGGGATGATCTGATCAGATTTTTTGTTGCCGATTCCGATACAGATTACCCATGAGTGCCGATCACCGATAATCACATTGATTGGCTGTAATTTTTTTATAAGCACTGCCGACTATTTGATGTGGGAAAAGGAACCATAAAATCCTCTTAATTTAGACAACATACAATGTCCTATCTTTCAGTAATCAGTAGTACTATATTTTAACAGACTGAAAACACATTAAGGCTCTCATAAGGCTAAATAAGAAAGTAAAACAAAATCTCAATATTGCCCCCCCCCCCCAAAAAAAGTAAAATAAGAGGCGTCCTCCACCACTGAGAACGGTTGGTCGTCAAGGCCGATAATTCAATTATTTTTGTGGTTATTTGCTTGACTGTTCCGCTCATCCGGACGAGTGTTGGTAACTGTTGGCTGCGTTAGCTGTGCTCTGGCTGCACCGGCGTCTTCCTTTCATTCTGTGTAGTGAGCCTCGAAATTTCACCGTACTCCGTCAAGTGTTTGTTCTTTAAATGCCATATTAGATTCATTGAAGGATTTTGACGTACTTCCCCTGCGAGGTACTTTTGTGTTGCACGTGTTGCAGGATGCAAACTTCACATCACTCACACACACTGTGTAAAACTTCCACACGGCAGACATGTTTGTTTTGGATTTGCAACCGCGCGCATGCACATTGTGGAGGAAAGCGGGAGCTCCATGACACTGCACGCAGTGCTTCTGCAGGTTGCAGAGTATAAAATATAGGTGGTCAGATTTTGTGATCGACAACAAAAGGCATTGATCGGCGAACACCGATCACATACTTTTTTACGGATATCGGCCGAGAATGATTGGCGTCCGATCGATCAGAACACTACTAGATTGTACTGATCGTGTGGGGTGTGCTCTGATAATCTCAGCGCAGAAAACACACACACGATTTGGTCACGCAGCCGATCCGAGTCAGAAATCTTGCGTGATCAAATGTGATCTAACAAAATCGAAGAAGAAACATAGCAACAACTGGAACAACGAAGAACCATGGCAACAACTAAAAAACACCCAGCATGGCAGAGGACATACATAATGAAGTAATGATGGTAGTCTTGCGACAATAACAAAAAAATCCAGAAGTGAAAGAAAATAACGGCCTGGAGACAGCGTGAACACGGACTTGATATTCTTCCTTGCTCCCTAATCAGTTCGCTCTCTGGAGTGGCTACATTATGTTTCACGTCAGACTTCACACAGTCTTAACTCATGAGTCGTCAGCTTTCCCCACACACACAAAGATTTTTGGTCATAAATATTGAATAAGTTCAATAACTGTGATTATCGGCCACAACCAGTTTCAGAGCCGATTGTCGGGACGAATTCGCTCTTAACACACTTCAGACCAAATGATAGTTTTATAAGCTGATCTTATAAGACTTAAGATAACCGGGTGTTTGCCGTCCTTGGTCTGGACGGGGCAAAATTGGGCCAAAATCAGCCCGATAATCTAAATGTGCTATTAGGCCACACTTTACCCGATCACGACCAGCAGGTAACACACATGTAACGATGACCAGAAAGTTAGTGATCAACACTGAAGATGGAAATGCTACAAAAGTAACAACCAGGTTAAAAACACTTAGCTGATTAACCACATTAAACAATAGGTGTACATGGAGTAGCTAGAAATACAGCTAACTACAGTGTAACGACACATGAAAGTGTTAGCAAATAGCATCATCCCTGTATCCCAGAGGAAATGTGACTTTAAATGCCCAAATCAAATTTATTTTAAACATGCATGTTGAAATCACTTCCTGTTGTTGAACGTGACTGCTCCCGTTAGCATTAGCTGCTAAGAGGAGTGCTGCAGTCTTAGGCTGTGTCTGAATGTGCACCCTACTCCCGACATAGTGCCCTACTTAGGGGTCACGCCATTTTGTAGGGGTGTCCCAATGTCCAGAGAGAAAAAAGTAGGGCACTCAAAATTACCCACAATGCATCGTGAAAAGTAGTGAGCATCGATGGTCACTAGACGGGCCAAAATAGACAACAATGCATTGCGGGCAGAAGCTCAACATGCCGCAAGGAGGCGAAAAAATTGAGCTGCGCGAAATTACCTATAAGCAAACAAAAAAAAATAAAAAAAATACAACATAAGGAATAAAAATAAAAATATTTACACACAACTTTGGATTGGATTTGGAATTACATCTTGACGCGGGTTGTGGTTGCCGGCGGCAGTCACGTGATTTGCGGTGACGAAAAAAATAGGCAGCTTCATGTCCGATTCGCCAAGAGAATGAGTCACTATGTAGTGTGCTATATAGTGCAGTCCTATGTAGTGAACGAGGGATTGGGGAGTAGGGTGGACATTCGGACACAGCCTTATTGTTAGTTGCTAATGTCAGCGGTAATACGCTGCAACAGACTTTATAGGTGAATGTTCTAAGTTTTATGAACTGATATTGGATTTATTTCATTTGAATCGATAAAAAATTTTTTTTAACCCAGCCATAGTCTTTGTGTGCTCACTGACGTGGACTAGGGCTGCACAATTATGACCAAAATAATAATCACGGCTATTTTAATCAATATTGTAATCATGATTATTAATCACGATCGATCAGTGTTTGGAAAAACATGTATTTTTATTGCACCAATTAGAATCAAACTAGGTGGCAGCATTTTTTTGTGAAAATTTAAACTTTAAATTAGAATAGTGTTTCATTTCAACCAATTAAAATCAATAAAACATTTTAAACCCAGCCCTACTGTGACCTGTTCGGTGTTAATTGGTCAGTATTGCCCCAAGGACTCGGCTTGAAAGGCCACCCACCTCGTTTACATTGCGGCAGAAATGCATACAGAAATGTTTGCTTCAAAAAAATAAATAGAAGAAAAAGCAAGATTGGAGATAATGAGAACATAAGAATGACTGAAAAAAATGGCAAATAAATGAATAAAATGTTAGATGAAAGTAATATACAAAATATTATTTGGGGGATAAGAAAATGTAAAAGGAAACTACAGAAATACAGGCATTAAAAAAATATGAAAATGTCAAATGAAATTGAAATTATTCACGTTTTATAGCGTGTTCTTAAATTGAAAAACCTTTAGTATAATTTATTGGCACACCGATTTCTTTATTGGGCCATTTAACGTTTTTGTATTTATTTTTTATTTTGGCAGTTTCGGTCCGCCATACATACTCTTGCAGTATATTTATAATCAAGCTGTGTAATGAAATACAACCAACCCGTGTTTATAATAAGTGGGACATTACATTTAGATGCTCCTTTTTCTTCTCATTACTTTCGTATCATAAACTGTCCTACAGTACCGACATTGCGGTTGAATCATTATTTCTCACCCGATCTTTTCACCAAGGCGCTACAGTATGGTTTCCCTCACATTCTGGATCTCACGCTCTAGATAAGACTAGGCCAACGGAGTGATTACATAAACGGACTTTAAAAAAGGCACCAGATAATACACTTTATCTACCATAATATACTGGGAACTATGGTTAAAATACAGAGTAACATTACTGATTCATATTACTTAGTTTATGGCGACTAACAGGAAGTATTACTCACCACATTGTATGGCTGTGTCGCATTTTTCAGAGGCGTCGCTTTGCTCTGGTGCATGACTCCTGTCTCTGGTCTGTTTTACTGGTTGGCTTTTAGAGATTTCATAGTGGATACATTTTGTTTTGAGGTCCTCGTTCTCCTTTTTGATTTGGGATATTTCTGCCTTCAGCTCGTCGACCATAGTTTCGAAAAGTTTCGTTGTTTCTGCAATAGCACTCTTCAGCATGCTCTCCATGACGGAGGCATATTTGCTCTGAAAGTCGTCTGCCGACATCTTGATATCAACGCTAAAAGCTCCTTCGAATTACGAAATCGTCTCTCAACTTTGCCGCGCCGTTAATTAAAGCAGGGCAGGCTAGGCCAAAATGGCTCCTTCACATGGACAGACGCCACCGTCTTAGCTTTGTCGGTGACGCACTGACGACCAAAGTTCTGTAAATATCCGGAGGGCGACGCATTCTCTGAAAACTATGTCATTTATGAACATTTAACTGGCAGACAAAAATAATTTGTTTCAATGACGTATTACTAACGACTTTCAATCTACTGCTACAGAACAACGTGCGCCATTCTTTGTCACACGCTACAGAATGTTCTTTCCTGCTTCCTCTTCTTCTTTGGGTTATATCGGCGCACATGACCTCGCCCCAACCAGCTTTTAGGGGCATTACCGCCACCTGCTGGTCTGGAGTGTGGGAGAATTAACCGAACACCCGTACACCTTGGAAGTGTTATATTAAAACTCTCTACACACACCTGTTAAAAAAAAGAGAGAAAAGCTTGGTCTTGATTTCAGGAATTAATTTAGTGATTAATATAAGAATCGAGATTATCTAATATAAAAATTAAAGCAAATTTTGTAAAAACCAACATGATTTTTAAACACAGAGTTATTACTTAGGAAAATTCTGAATTATATGGGTTTAATATGCTGCACAAACACATAAAGGGGTAGTGCAGCCAAAAATGTGTTTTTTGAGTTGTAAACAACACAGACTTACTAAATTGTAATAAAAAAACACCTATAGTGTTGATAAAATTAGTCATTTTTAAATTTATTTTAAAAACGGGATGTTGTGGTTAAAAATGGCTTATAACGTCCTGTACAGAGTAAAACCAGGTTATGTTTTTCGTAACATAAAGAGATTATCTACGTCATCATGCGAAAATTTTAAAAACCCCACAGCCCCTCCCTCCAGATGCAAACAGATGGGTCCTCACAGAGCCTTCGATATACTCAGAGTTGCAACATCTGTTGACTTCGCTGTAAGAGCAGACACATGGGTCATGAAGCTTTCAATAGTTCCAAACAAACTCCGCGCTGCCAGACTCTACTATGGAACAGACAGCAGTGATCAGATTACTGAAGTTGAAAACTAAATAAACATACCATTGCTGCACACACACGTTTGTCACTGAATCCATTATTATGTTAATGTGATGATCAAGTCATGTTTGACAATAGATTAAATAGGTTTAACCAGCACAATAATTTCATATATTTTTGGAGAAAAATATTCATACCAACCAATGAGCTAGCATTTATTAAAGATCAGACATGATGGTCCTCATAAGCCTCTATATTTCTTACTGCTAACCCTCCTTACAATTCACTTTTGTAAGGTTAAATGATTAGGTTGTTACGGCTTGCTTTCATCTAATTATTAAAGCCAGCCATGTGGTAGCATGCAATGTCTCGCCAGTATGAACTGTACTTAAAGACACAATGCATAAACACCCTTTCAGACAGTTCTCTGTCTCTCAGCTGCATTTCAATGTTTTGTATTTAAAAGTCCAAATCTGTACTGTCTCACTTAAGTTGGATCTTTTTAAAACTCATTCATGCTTAGTTTATGTTCTTCCCTTTTAAATTATACATCATATATTCTTATGTTTTTAATGTTTTTATAAAGCCCTTTGACTCACCATGTTGTTAAATTCTTCTGTACAAATAAGGTTGCTTTGCCTTTAATGTAAAAGGAAATGTTTCACTGAGTGACAACTTGGTTTAAATAGAAACTCACCTGACCTACTGGTGGGACTGGCACCGACAGGCACAAGAAAAGAAGTGACCTTTCAAAAAACAAACTTTTAATGACATAAGACAATAGAGCAAGGCAGTAAAGTAAATATATCAGTTACAGTGTGCATAATGAAATGATAAAAATAAACCTTGGGGAAAGGAAAAATGACAGACTGATTGATATCAGTGTTCCTGCCTGCTGCTCCTGAATAAAGATTTTTTTTTTAATGACAGTAATGGCTAAATTAGCTAGCTAAAGAACATAAATGTAGAAAAGCTGTACGGGTACAACATGAGCTAATATCAATAAGTGTTAGCAGCTTCACAAACTTGTTAATATGTTTGGTACATATAAAACACGTATTTTAGGGCTACTGAATGACTCGTTAATTAGAGTCAGATGTGTAGGAGGAGGGATACAATGAAAACCTGCAGGACTTCGTAGGTCAGAATTGAGAAGCCCTGAAATATTTCATGCAAACCCCTGGGAAGCTGCTCGACACGGAGCCAAAACTTGATGTGATGCAAATCTGTCACACGTGTTTCTGCACCAGAAACAGATGTGAAGCTGCTGATCGTCCTCTTCATCAGGTCCACCTTCTAGTACCGGGTCGTCTTCTTCATCAGGTCCACCTTCTAGTACCGGGTCGTCCTCTTCATCGGGACCACCTTCTAATACTGGGTCATCTTCTTCATCAGGTCCACCTTCTAGTACCGCGTCGTACTCTTCATCGGGTCCACCTTCTAGTACCGGGTCGTCCTCTTCATCGGGACCACCTTCTAATACTGGGTCGTCTTCTTCATCAGGTCCACCTTCTAGTACCGGGTCATCCTCTTCATCGGGACCACCTTCTAGTACTGGGTCATCTTCTTCATCAGGTCCACCTTCTAGTACCGCGTCGTACTCTTCATCGGGTCCACCTTCTAGTACCGGGTCGTCCTCTTCATCGGGACCGCCTTCTAGTACTGGGTCGTCTTCTTCATCAGGTCCACCTTCTAGTACCGCATCGTCCTCTTCATCAGGACCGCCTTCTAGTACCGGGTCGTTCTCTTCATCGAGTCCACCTTCTAGTACCGGGTCGTCCTCTTCATCGGGTCCACCTTCTAGTACTGGGCCGTCCTCTTCATCGGGACCGCCTTCTAGTACCGGGTCGTCTTCTTCATCAGGACCACCTTCTAGTACCGGGTCGTCCTCTTCATCAGGACCGCCTTCTAGTACTGGGTCGTCTTCTTCATCAGGTCCACCTTCTAGTACCGCGTCGTACTCTTCATCAGGACCGCCTT
>JBAFTA010000005.1:30700398-30712109 GCA_036919975.1 Melanotaenia parkinsoni | reverse complement strand
ACGCTGACCAAGAGTTTTTTTATGTCACACTTTCAGTCTGACCCGCCTGAAATTAACAACTGCAGGTGGCTCAGTCTATCTGCTGCGAATGGGCTCGCTATTCCATATTTGGGATATGTAGAGGTGGAGGTTACCGTTTTAGGTCAGGTGCTTCATGACTGTGGTGTCCTGATTGTGGAAGACCCACCCAGATCCACCTCCTTATTTAAGCAAAAGGCTGTGGTACCTGGGCTATTCGGAATGAACATCATACGTCAATTCTATACTGACCTTTATGGGGAATATGGCCCTTCTATGTTCTCCATTCCTCAGGTCACCCAGTCCGCCCCTGGTTGGCGAGAAGCACTACAAATGTGTCATTTAGTGGAGAGCGCGCAGAGTGAAGAGGGCCTGGGTAAACTGTGAGTGCATGCGCAAAGCCCGGTCCCGATTCCTGCAGGCACCACAGGGATGGTTCCTGCCACAACAGCCCAACATATTTATTCAGCTTCACGTGCACTCTCTCCCAACACACTTGGACTTCCTCTGGTGACTCAGTATTGGGTTTTGTTAAATTGGGTTGTGCTCCTTCTTTTGCGAGCAGATTTGGACTTTTCTGCATATGTGGCGAGGTGCCTAAGGCAACAAAGGATTTCTGTATTATTAAAAAAATAAAAGTGACAACGCCATCTGGGGGTGGCAAACCCCCAGAAAACCTAATATTAAAAGGTAGGTCCAAATAAAAATGCACTAGAGCAGATGGGTTCCCATACAACAATTACATCTTTATTTTAACAATTTATCTTCAAACACGATTAAAACATCTAAAACCTGACAATCTCTGAGTAACCCTATATGATGGAGTTGAGTCATATGGGTGCGTTCAGCCTTGTAACCAAAAAAAAGGGTTAAACGTGCAACAGAACATGCTTTAATTAAATCAAAATTAGAAGCAGGCAACCAAAAAGAAACCCAAACAATATTATAACCTTGGCTGCTCCCAGAATAATGATCAGTCCGTGCTTTACCCCTCACTAGGGTGCAAGAGTAAATTGTCAGTCGCAGAAGTTTGTCTCCACCCACCGATGCACTGAGTCATCAATTAGTCTAACATGCATGTCTTTGGACGGTGGGAGGAAGCCGGAGTATCCGGAGAGAATCCACGCATACATGGGGAGAACATGCAAACTCCACACAGCCGAGATTCAAACCAGCGACCTTCTTGCTGTGAGGGTCCGGAGAAATTTGTCCTTTTTCCCCATAACATTTTATTTATCTTTTCCACTTGTTGATTATTTTAATTTTTACTGTCCTTTTGCTTCAGTTTTTGTATGAGCCTCTATGATTTAAGCCATAATTTTCTCTAGTGTATTTACATAAACTATTGAAAATTAAATACTCAGTGGTACTATTATGCATTCATGTATTTTACCATTTGATCAGTTTTACTTAGGCATTAATGTAAAGTCAGGATTTTATTGGTGCATTTAGTCTTACTAAGCTAAAAATCCAGATCTGAAGATTTTGATAAAAGGAACTTACTCATCTTCTGCTGTTTAGGTTCATGTTGGCATTGCAGCCCCATGATTTTTCTCTAAAAAAAAAAAGTTTTTACTTGATGTGCACATGTACATGGATGTATTTGCTGCATTATTATCTGTGTAAGTATGCTGAAGATAAAAAAACAAAACACATGCATAGGATCTTCATATTCAGTCCATATTTACCAATTTGAAAACTATTGTTTTTAGTGTGAGACATTTCATTTAAATTTCAACAGACATTTCATTTGAGAAATAGATGATGTGCCACATAAAGTTCTTTAAGCAAGTAGAAGCGCTATAGGTAGAAATACAATTTATGATTTATTACATCTTAACTCAGTTAGGTCAAATTCATTCACTCCACAACAACCTGTGTAGGAAATAGTGACAAGAAGCTAAATGTTTGGATGTAAAATGCCACATGCAGACTGACCAACAATGCAAGTGTTAAAACCTTGAGTGCCTCCTAAAAAATAAAAAATAAGACATTATTTGAAATAAAAGACTATAGATGAAAACTAGAGTGCAAAATAGAAAACCGAGATGAAACTTTTAACATAATATCAAAACAGCTGGTAGCCAGCTGACCTCATTGTTTGGACACACGAAGTTGCTGAACCTGAACCTAGACCTGACCCACTGCAGCAACCCCAGATCATAGACTGCCCACACAGGCTTGTACAGTAGGCACTAGGCCTGATGGCTGCATCACTTCATCTGCCTCTCTTCTTACCCTGATGCTCCCATCACTCTGGAACAGGGTAAATCTGGACTCATCAGACCACATGACCTTCTTGATTGTGCTCACAAGCATTTGCACTACTGGGATCTTTGATCTTTGGGATCTCTCTGCTGCTTTTCAGTATTTCAGTTTATTGTTGTTATTTTGTGTAATAACAGTTATTTGGTCAGTTTGATGAAAATGAAATTAAAAAAGTTGTTACAATAAATTAATGATTTTAACTTAAAGGTACAGGATCATTTGCCTTCATTGGTTACATTACACATCCCATAAAGAGTTGGTGTCAGCTTTGCAATAAATAAATTTTGCCACAAATCTCATCAGTTCAGCAAATCTCTTACTACTGAAAAACTGCATCACTATACAGCCAAACTGTGAAGCCACTAGTAGGTAGTTTCTGTGTATTATATTGTATATTATTTACACATTTCTCAAGTGCATCTCTTATATAATTAAAGCTAAAGAGAAATTCCCTTAAAAACAAGATTAAAGTAATGAAACTGTACTTATACTGCAGTTATCAGTTCTTTTTATTGCAAGTTGCAATGTCAATTAAACAGACACTTTAGCATCCAGCACCTTCTCCCAAACTGAGTGAGATTGAACATGTAATGTATAACTTTGAAATGACTACAGTCAAATTAAATATTAAATATCAGCGTATTTCACCTATCAAAACATCATATGTCTTCTTAAAAAACTGTATTCTAAAACAACAGACAAGGCTATGGTTTGCTACTCTAAGACATTGGTTTATCAAAGTTGTTCAGCCATGACCCTAAGATAACATATGTTGGGGTCCATGAAACACCCCAACAACGAACTGGTTAATTGTGTGATATATCAAATGGGTCATTCAGTGGTCATCCTCTAAATGTAAGGCTTGAAACTATCAGAATCTTCACAAATAAGGGGAATAAATGTGCTTTTGGTGGATTATGTTAACAGCTGTAACAAAACACCTATATGCTGAAATTCAGCTTTACCTGCTGACATAGGTCAAATTCAGATCTTTATAATTGCACCCATAATAACATTGTTTCTGGACAACTGATGATGGAAAATGTTAAATGTAAGGCTTGAAAACAATTGGAATCTTCATAAGGGAAAATAAAGTGTTTTTAGGGGATTTGGGTCACGGTTGTAATAAATCCTGCCCAAAATAAGCTTTTCTTGCTGACATAATGCAAAATTAGGATTTTTAATATGGTATGAGTAATACCTGGGTTGTTTATGTGTTAACGTGTTAAAAAAACATAAACTAACACATTAATTTTACAGATTAATATCTTTGCATTAACACGTTAATTTTGACACCCTTAATAAAAATACCAAATTTATATGATAAATGTGGGCTATATTTGTTTTTAGAATCAACTATCGACCCCTGAAACATTGGCGTTTGGGGATCACTCCTCTGGAAAGACACAGGGGAGGGACTGTGAAGTTTGTCCCAATTCACGACCCGTAGTTTAAGAGCGGAAGTGTGGTTGTTGAGGGAATCAGGAGGAGATGCTACAGCCCTAGGATAAAACACAAACCGTGACGTTATTGAGAGCTGTTGAGTTACTTTTGTTGCAAATGTATAGTGTATGTATATCATATATGCGTAAAAAATGTGTCAGTTTTCTTTGTTTATCAAGTAGTGGTCAATTAACGGTAACTGTGAACGGGAATTAGAGCAGGAAGCTAGTTAGCTAGCGCTAACTTAAGTGATCCTACAGTTCCTTTATCTACAGGTTTAGTGTAAGAGAAGCACAAAACATTAATCTAGATACTGTTTAGTACTGATATAACAACAAACAACCTGCTGCGGAGTTTGAAGTACCAGTCGAAAGATTTTTTCCTCATCAATCTGCTTAAAAAGGCTGTTCGGCTTATTTATAAGACAAAAGATACTTGGTGAGATGGGCGACGCTATTATAACGTTTCAGACCCAACTTTCTGGTGTAATGGAAACGGTTTTTAAGGCTGCCATGTATGAAATCACCCGGCTGGTGGAAGACAGCTTTCTGGACGAGCTAACGCGATGCAGAGAGCAAGTAGAGACCCTGAAAAGGCGGCTTAAGTGGGCGGAGAGTCGACGTAAAGAAAGGCAAGACGACAGGAGGGAGAGATGCGTTGACTGTGGACGAGTCGGGATGTCTGATGGAGACACCCCCACAGCAACAACAGGTGGGTCATGTCACATAGTATTTCACTTTGTTACGTTGCCATCTTGATGCACATTTGCTTTCTTTATACACCTTGTTAGGTCATATGTTGTCGCTCCGGTAATTACTCATAAATAACATTGCAAAATATTAGTTGGAGAGATTGTAAAACCAAATTATTTGTATAAAATTTAGCCCACATTTGGGGTATAATAGCAAACTTGATTTCAGTTAAGTGCAACTGCTTAAACTTCTGAAATAGCAGAATTGTAATGTCTACAAAGACTGGCTCATGACATTTGACACATATGGCCCTCACAAAACTTACAGGCCAAAGGTAGCTAATATTAGGTCCAACTATACATGTTTTTTGGGAAGGATGCTCTACAACTGTATAATATTTATGGATGAAATTACTCAATTATACCATTCAGCTCTTTATTAGTTTTACAGCTCCCATATCTTGACCATGCATTTTAGTGGTATGTGATGTTTAGGTAAAAATAAACAATGAAGTTAAAATCAATAACAACTAATAAGATTGTGATAGGCTTTAATATGTCCTAATTATTCTCTTCGGCTAAAATATTTTACAAAAAACACACAAAATATCTTATTTAATTCAAAATAATCAATATTTATCACATATCAGTACTATATTTATTACTTGCAATGCATTTTGGGTTGCATTAGGGAACTGATTCAGTGCAACATTGTGCTGTTTTATTTTTTCCCCCTTTCCAGTTGATATGAAAAATGTGACGTAAAAGTAATGCTTGTCCAGCCCCGTGATTAAAACACTGACTCAGTCTCACAGTTTTCAAATGAGAACCCCCAGTTGTGGTTAGTTGTGTTATTTGGTTTTTATTTTTTATCTTTTATAAATTCAAAGCTCTTTTCAGCACTTTAAACCATGAAAACCACAAGAATCAAAATTCACACACAAGCACACTGAGCCACAAATGCATCTCAACTAGACAATTTGGACTTTATTATTACGATAGACCATCAGATGATCCATTAAACGTGGCCCATTTGATGCTGAAGTCTTTGTAATAGAAAAGATAAATGCTGAATCCTTCACTTCTACATATATGATCTCTGTTTTTTGCAACAGAAAGAAGTCTGAAACAGGAGAATGTGATGCAAGAAGTACATGAATCCTTGGGTGCTGCTGAAGAGGCCACCAGTCATGAAATGGGAAGCGTAAAACCAGATCAGCCCAGTGTCACCAAGCTAACACAGGTAGGATCACTTTCTACACCATTTACAATTCATAAACAGGACTAAATGTGTACAATCGGTCAGTAATAATGTCATTGTGAGGATATTACTGTAATATAAATAATATGTAATAATATTGTAATATAAATAATCTTTTTTTATTTTTTAATTTTTTGTATGGATGTGTTCTATGACCCCCAAATTCACCTTAGAAACACCATGAGGATACAGAAAGAAGTGAAGCCCAAGATAGTATATCATTGGAAGAATTAATACTTCATTATGAAACCCACTTCATCGTCATAGAAACCAGGACTCTCTTGATTTATTTCCTATGCCCCGATTCTCCTGACTGACCATCAGTAGAAGTGTTCATTAACAAAATCCTCTGGTGGGTTTCTTAGATATTTACCTGCATAACACGCCTATTAAAACATCAGTAAACTAGTCAGGTTAATGATTTTTAGCTCCTGTTTCTGAACACTTCCTCATCAGACATTACTCATTCCTATCAATACTGTAGTAATCTCACATGTCTCAGCTTTCTTTTGACACCAAGACTACAGCCCTTGTAGTTTCATCAAGAAGAGTTTAGACATTAAATCAGTAGCCACAACTGCTCTCAACCAAAAGGACTGTTACTTTGGGGTAATTGTGACTTAAACAGCTTTTCATTTTAAGATGAAGTCAAGTTCTAAAGCTACAAAAATGAGTAAAGATGCAGTTTTTTCATACATGCGTACAGACTATAAGCCGACTTTGTTTGACAATAACAATAAAAACTGAACGTGCATGTTGTCTTCCTGCTTGTCTGCCAGGTGTCAGGGGTGCAGGCCAATCATTTTGAAGGATTTCTCAAGGAGGAAGTTCTTCCAAGCACACCGGAAATCAATGAGTCACAAAGCTGGGTCATCAATGCAGATGGTGAGGTTTTATAATATTAAAAAAGAAATAATTGCTAGTGATTTACAGATCTTTGCTTTAATATGGTTTATATAAGGTTTCCAGCTAAGTTTATTTTGTATCGTTTTCTAAGAAATTTGACTTCATTCACTTGTTCTACTTTAGTGTCGTTTATTATTAATTTTCTGTCCACGATTTCCAAAAATTTGAAATTTAGTTTTGTTTAAATTTAAAGTTAATATTTTTAAATCAAACCATTTTTTAAACTCTGTTAACTCTTTTGCGACTGTGTCTATCAATGTTTCTAAGTTCTGACCACAGCAAAGTATATTAGTATCATCAGTAAATAAGACAAAATGTTACTTTTTTAAAACTAAACATATGTCATTTATACACAAAATAAACAACAGAGGACCCGACACTGACCCCTGTGGGAGACCGCAGGTCACTGCCAGCAGCTGGGAACCAGTACCATTAATGTGGACATACTGGGGTCTGTTCTCCAAATAGCCTCTGATCCAAGAAAATGCTACACCTCTAATACCATACCTGTACGTTTTTTTAATAATAATTCATGATCACGGTATAAAAAGCTTTGGTTAAATCTAGAAATACACCAATAGCATATTGTTTGTTTTCTATTGCTTTTTAAATATTTTCTACTAGATCCACTAACGCTCAGGTAGTGGTCCTGTTGGGTCTGAAGCCATATTAGTATTCGCAAAGTATGTTATGTAATTCTCTATAAGCGTATAGTCTTTTATGGAATAACTTCTCCAATATCTTAGAAAACTGTGACAAAATGGAAATAGGTCTATAATTAGTAAATTCCTGTGTATCACCAGCCTTGTGAACAGGAATTACTTTTGCGATCTTCATCCCTTCTGGAAATACACCTGACTCTAGGGACAGGTTAAAATATAGGTGATGGGTTTAACAAGAAAAAAGTGCTTTACAACTAGAGACCAGGTGAGTTTGATCAGATGGATGTTCACAACAACAGAAAATTACAAAGCTGTGATAAATGCATAAGACATCGCCAAAGACTTTTACAAAGAGGACAGTCTTTGCATAAATAAACATGATATCAGGCCTCAAAGTATTCCATCACCATGTCAGATCTCTGGCAGTAAAGACACAGAACAGTTTTATAGCCTGTGTGTGTGCTAATGTGAGCGTTTGTCATGTTGAGTTAATTTATCTACGGTTTGGTTAATGCAGCTTTTCTCTCAAACACTTTATGTCGACCACATCAGGTCTTTAAGATTATTGTATACGGAACACGCAAATAGATCGCACATGTTGTTTGTTTATGATTTGTGGGTGATCAACTAAGAATGCTGGCACAACTGATAACTGCTCTTGTTGGCACCCACGCTCCAAAAAAAATGTGTAAAGCTGCTTGATTCGGATTCTGATGCTGAACAGGCGCAAACAGCAGTATTCAAATGAGTATTTAGCATACGTTGTGGCGTTGTCGTTGTGAGATCGTTTCACTATTATTTGTGTTTTTTATATTCATTTCAGTATAATAATGGCTTAATGGTTAAGAGTCAGCATTCAGTAGATTTCTGTTAAAAGAAGGTGGCTGCAGAAGTGAGTGGTTATCTTTAGAAGGGCTGACTAGTAGACAAAACAAGAAATACCAGTCATGCTGAAACACTCACACCCGTGAGAAGTGACCTTGGGACAGCTGCTAACACTCTAGTTATGGGTGGTACATAGAGTGTAAGAAATCACAGCCTTAAGGAAATAGACTCAGACTCTTACTGGTTTTCACAGCGCTTGCTTTGTGCTGAGTGGAGTCTCCAAATATATCTATATATATCTGCAGGGAATTGCTCATGCAATCTCTTTGCTTCTAATTAAATATCCTGAAATTGGAATTGAGGACTTCAACATGGAGGAGTATTTGCTAAACAGTAAATGCAGTCGGCAAGATGGGGTACAGGCGGTGGTGAGGGCTCTGAATGCCAGCAGACGCAGAGCGCAGCAGTAACAACCCATCCTGCATAACGTAGCACCCAACACCGAAACACAGCCATGTTTCAATGATCTTTTAAAGCAGATAATTTTGCTATAAAATAGTGGCCTGTAAGTAGAGAATTTAGAGAAAATAGTTCAGGCTTGGGATATTTTTTTTCTTTGTAATCATACACAGTGAAGTTCACACTTCATGAAGTGATTGTGTCCTTGTAGTCTGTGAAAATCCTCTTCTCTCATGTTCCAGAAACATCAAGTCTGCCAGGACCCAGTAAACATTTCAGCGAGCAGAAGATCTCAAAGTGTGCTATGAACTGGGAAACTGGGTTTGGCCAGAGACCAGGCTCAAGCCAAGATGGACAGTCAGGTGATCCTTCTGAACCTCTGTTCCAGAGCAGGTATGGCATGGATGAGTTAACTGGCTTTGACAAGACTGGATATGGAGACAGCAGCATGATAAACATGGATAACTTTGATGGATTACAAGGTTCACCGTCCCACCTGGCTGATGATCTAAGATACGTGGATCAATATGATGAGGATGTGGACGTGCCAGATGAAGAGGAACATCAGTGTTACCCATCAGACAGCCAACAAAATGGAAAGGCTGCAGAAGGTTCGCCCACAGGTTCCCCCTCAAGTACTAACATTACTGTGAGTGGCGAGTTCGGCTGCTTGTTGATAAATGAGGAAGGGTATCTGCAGGCCCCAAATGTCACATATGCTGATCAAGTGCCTGGTGATCCAGGCAGCAGATCGAGCTTACGTGGACAGGGCATTCGATTTGACTCCGCTCAAGACAGCACTAAGGACATGTGTGAACCTCCAGATACATTTAGTGACACTGTAAACTTGGGAGATAGGTTACAACATCCAACTGCTGGGAGAGGAGGAAGGAGATACACCTGTAACCAGTGCTCCATGTCCTTCCCTGATTCTTTTTCTCTCAAGGCCCACAAACAGACTCACAAAGGTACCGGACAAGAGCCCCCATACTCCTGCAATCAGTGCGGAAAGACCTTCTCTCAACCTTGTAATCTCAAAGTCCACCAGCGGATTCATTCAGGGCAGGGGCTTCACCTGTGCAGCCACTGTGGTAAAGGTTTCCCTTCCTTCGCAGACCTAAAGACACACAAATGTGGCCAAACAGGGGACAAACCTTATTGCTGCACTGTTTGTGGGAACAAGTTCAGCCGTCTGTGGAATCTGAAGCTGCACCGGAGAATTCACACGCAGGAAAAGCCTCATCGGTGCAACATGTGCGATAAGAGCTTCACAAGGGCGGATATATTAAAGGTTCATCAGCGTACGCACACAGGGGAAAGACCATACTGCTGCACTGTTTGTGGTCTCAGCTTCAAACGTCTGGATCATCTGAAATCACACCAGCGTAAACATATAGTGGACCTGTAAGAGAGGAGGAAAAGAAGCAGGCGATTCAATAGTCTGCCATATAAAGGGGTTCAAAAATGTATTATTAAGTGTTAATGAGCTACGGATGCTTCCAGTTTAGATGCATTATCATCTTTTTAACTGTTAAATACTTTTTGTCAAATATATATCTATAGAGATATAGATATATTTATAAACTTTTATAAAAAATTTTTTTGAATATACACTATTAGTAAAATTGGTTAAAAGAAAAGGATATCACTATTCCAGTTGTTAGCTAGATAAGTCAATCCGGTTTTTCTGACTCTGAAAATGTGTGCATTAGGTGACCATTCCCAATCACATGTCTAACAAAAATGACCAAAAAAAATCTTGAATTAAAAAGAATTTTTAGATTCGACTGAAAGCAAAACAGCAGCTGTGATCAAAGCAAGAAAGTTGGGACATAAAAGTAGTAAAACCAAAAAGAACGCTGGATTTGTGTGTAATGTAAGAAATGTATGAATATTGCAGAAACTTCATTAAAGCAAATGTTGGTCTAATTGTGTACTTTACTATATCCACGTGTTGCAGGCGTGTTTGAAGCATGTAAGAGAGCGTGAACCCTGACTCTTTTTACATAGACATTACACCAAATAAAACACAAACAAAAACTGGTAAGTTGACTTTTTGCAAATGTAAAAGGTCCATTACCTGTTATCTTTACATTCATTAACAGAAAGTTTTCTAGTTGTTTACTCAATTTAAACGTTTAGTAAAATGGGCGTAGACATGAATGTACCAATATCAAGTCATCAGAGCTTTTTCACTTTTTTCTGGGAGAATTTGAATGAAATGTGGATGAAGTGAAATAGCTAGGTCATCAGGGATGGCCTTCGTGACGACGATGATATTCAGAGAATGTATTGTAAATTGTATGCACAGGTAAATATGCTGGCACGTAAATTTAGCATGTGGTCTTATGTTAAAATTGCAATGTTTAAAGCTTACTGCACACCTCTGTGCACTGCTCACTTGTGGTGCAGCTATAATAAAGCTAAATTTAATAAGCTGCAAGTTGCATTTAATGATGGAGGAGTGCCAGCCAGCTGTTTTCTGTGCCCACTTTACATGCTGGATTCTAAAAATGATATTATTATGGTTTTAACTTTGTTTTGTTGTTTTTTTCTGTTTTGTTTTGTGTTTGTTTTATATGGACCAAATTGTGAGTCTGAAATAAAGAATTGAATTGAATTAATTTGAATATACTAAAGCTTTTTAGCAGAGTACAACATTACAACGACAGCCTCAGACTATTTAGTGGATGTTTTAGACAAAAACACATCATTTAAGTTTGTATGCGTGTATTTTTCATGTTAAGACGCATTATGTAACTTTCTGACCTTAATACTCAGTTACACCTACCATGCATTTCTGGAGCCAGAGGTTGAGAAACCAAACTATACAACTTCAATCTGGGACACCGAGTTCACTTCACATGCTAGCAAACGGATAGAAACATGCTGGCTGGTTTGAATGTGCACTGTGACTGGTTCAGCAAAGAAAGAAAGAAAGAAAGAAAGAAGGAAAGAAAGAAAGAAAGAGACAGAACAAGAGTCAAGATACTGCAAGTCTTTTACTGACTGGAGAGAGGTCACCGTCCAGGATGGAAGATGGATGCCGAAGTAGTTTACAACAACCTGGTTGTCTGTGTCTGTCACACAGAGACGCTAAGCAGGGGTGTCAAACTCTGGTCCTCAAGGGCTGCTATCATGCAGGTTTTAGTTATTTCCTTGCTTCAACACACCTGAA
>JBAFTA010000005.1:30654667-30671532 GCA_036919975.1 Melanotaenia parkinsoni | reverse complement strand
TTTTTTTGTTGGGGGAGGAAGCGCCTTCTTATTGTTCGGAAAAAGGAAAGAAAAAAAAAGGAAAAGGAAAAAAAGGAAGGGGTTCCTAAAAAAAAAAAAAAAAAAAAAAAAAAAAAAAAAAACATGCTTGTACGAAACAGAATCTAAACCTCTATTAAAATCTTGTTTTTGAGAAGACTACTTTTGTTATCGGTGCTGTCTCAGATTTCTGGGCATTTTCAGGAAATGAGAGGTTTTCAGCTCCCCGAGCAGCTGCAGAGCTCTCCAACATGCTCTGGGGTCTGTACAAAATGTCAGAAAGTATATAGAGGAAAAACTGTTTGACTTTGGATTAAATTGTCCATCGTACATGCTAATCCAAAAATCACAATTTAACAGTCATCCACCTCAGCTTCTCCGTTTCTCCCATTTGGTTTTTCCCCTCCAAAATTTCCTTGCTCTCCTCCCTTTCTGGTAGTGGTCTTGTATATGGTTAATAATTGTTTGCTAATGAGAATGATTGGGGGCTCATTATTCATTATATCATTAACATTTAATCACTACGTGCTAATCCTAATAACCATCTCACACAGTTTAATCGGTTGTCACTTTCTTGCACGACCGCAACGTCAGTGTGGTTTGACATGAAGTGTCCCGTGTGGCCGAGGTTAGGTTCATTACCATGATTAAAGTTTTTAAATGTATTTAAATGAATTGCAGCTTTAGAGGTAATTAACTTGTGGAGCCCCTTGTAATAAACGACAGACAAAATCCCATCTCGTTGCTGGTGACTGCCAGCTGTGGCTTCCTCTTCTTTTCCCTCATTCTCCTTCTATCCAGCCATTGTATTCTTGTCCTTCTTTATCCATCTAACTACATGTCTGCTTGTTTCTCTGTCTTGTTGTTTCTCTTCCTCTCCTATTCCATGCTGGTTTCTATGAATTGTTCAGGGGCCAAATAGAGGAGATTTGACATTCTTAAGGGCAGGAAGGAAGCTCAGAGGCAAGACCAAGCGGCCCTTCATCACTCATTGGTGAAGAAAATAAGGGAGACTTGAACATGTATGTGAATGGAGGATGGACAAAGAGTGAGGTTAGAAGGAAGAGACAAAGACAGAAGTGCTGTGTAGGGAGGGCTGAGGAGGGAAATAGAAAGGGAGTGAGCAGCCACCCAACACAGTCATCTACTCCCTTCCATCCATCATGTCCCAGCCCAAAGGCTGCCGCTGCCTCATCAGCGTCAGCCCCTTGTACATAACGTGCATGTGAGCGTGCACATAAAGATGGAGGTTTATGAATATTTGTGAAAGTATGAATGCCTCAATGGTCCCTCCCTTTGTTTTTTGTATTTAACACACAATTCAATTTATGGCAAATAGAAATGACAAAGGCACAGCAAGACAACAGCCCACCACACCGTTTCATTCAGACATGTATGTCACCGATTCAGTCTTTAGTTTGTGGCTGAGTCGAGTATTCGTGGTTCTACCTGCAAATTTGTAAAATGCATTGAGATTCAAGAAAATATTACAAAACAAAACAAAAAAGATAATCCTCATAACGCTATCTGAGATCTACAATGTCTGAGGCCATACACAATGAGTGAAAGCTCTTGCTAGACAAAGACATTTAAAGAAGCAACATCCAAGCTTATTCCTTCTGGGAAGTAGAGCCTAACTCAGAATGCATTAAGCAAAATATATGAAAACAGCTCCTGCAGAGCAGAAACAGTTCCAGTTCACCTGGGTTTCATGTCTCATTCATGAACTGCTGCAAAGAACCAAAAGGAAAACAAAACATCCAAACACCAAGCCAAGATGACTCATACATATGCCAAACTAGGATCTTAATTGAATTTAAACATTTCTTCCTGCTGAAACTGTAATTAAAACCCGTCAAAACACCTCAAAACAACAAAGTAAAAATATAAAACTTTCATGTTATTTTTCTGCACTTGGTTGCAAACCATTTTTTCAAGACATCAAAGCAATAAAATAGTTCTTATGTTTGCCTACAAACATTTAGCTTATCTCCAAAGGGACTTTGGATCAATCCTGTTCAGTTTGTAGGGCTCCTTTCGCTCGCTCTAGTCTTTAATTCCTTCTTAAGATTCTGGTCTGGACTCTGACAAATTTAAAGTTTTCACACCTAAAAGTCCTCTGGACTTGGAACGAGTTGGGGGTTGCGATATTTGGTCAGTCTGAGTTTGCTTTCACACCATACTTAGGTAAAGGAACCAAACCTTTTGAGTAAATGATTCCCCTCCTCGCCTGAGGTAGTGTTGCATTGAGAATTACTGAGAGAGAAGACATGACAAACAACAAACAAGAAAACAAGGAAGCAAGTTCTGTTTTAGCTACATAAGTTGTTGTCCACTTCCTGCATTTGGTTGACTGGAAGCAAACAGACCTATGGTTCTAGGCACCCTGACATGTTTATTACCTGCATTTCCACTGTTGGAACCACAAGCTGAACAAAGAACCAGGGTCATATTTTTGCCTCTAACTTTAGAGTAATTCAGGTGTATTTTGCACATCGTAATTTTTAATCTCAGGTGTGGCATCATATTTTTGACAGTGACTATTTATTTCAGTCACTGGATTAAGTGAAAAGGTGGGAAGCCATCAAATCAGACTTAAGCCCCATTTCCACCAGCGGGTGTGGGGAAGGTTGGGAGGCATTTTTGTGTGTTTTCATATGGAAAAACTGGGAAAGGTACCTTAATATTTGACCTGACACGTCCTACTGTTTTAGGATCCTTCCGTTGAGATACCAATCTAACCAATGTGACCCAAAAGGGTGGAGTTTGACACACTGCATTCTGTTGATTGGATAAAAAAAGTCACTTCCCGTGTGACCACGTTTCCTTGTTTAGAGCAACAGATTTTCTTTTTGTTGATTAAATCACTGTTTAAAAGGCCGTTACAAAGCACCGCCAAGAACAAAAAACACAAACTGCTGGATGACCTCCATTCTCCTCTTTTGTTTCTGAGTTGTGTTTATAAATATATTTACTACAGATTACAGTTTACAAACTACATCTGCACCCTAACCATCCCGACCCACACCTATTGGTGGAATCGAGGCATTAAGGCGCTTTCACTCTGGCACTGTTAGGTCCCCGGTCCTCTTCCATGCATAGTAAGGTTCCTTTGGAGCAGTCTGAATGCTCATTTGCATCCTGGTGTGGACCAAAGGAGCAAACTTGATAACTAAATCTTCACTGCACACTTATGAATCCTTCTCACATATTTTATGACCCCTCAGTCCTGGAAAATTTATGTGTGTAGATCCATTTAGGTATTGCTGAGCACATGTGTGTAATGTTATTATCCAAGTGTGTTAGTCCAACTTTAAGCTTCAAATTTCATTTGGATTAAAATATTTACTTCCGATTCCAAAGTCTGCTTTTGCTCTGACTGAAAGTAATTATTTATTTCTTTTTATGGTCGTACTAATGTGCTGAGGATGAGGTGTGATAAGAAGTGGGAACAAAACACTGAACACCAGATATGGCTCAATCAAAAACTTTGCACCCTCCTGAAAAATAGAACGGTGGTGATAAAATTCATTCCTTCCTAACAACCTTTACAAGGTTTGTCTCTCATTAAATGTGAGCTAAAAATGAAACTTAAAAAAAAGTCTATACAACTAATTTTGCAAATGACATTAACGTAGATTAGAATGAAGCAGCACCAATTCAGACAAAACGAATGGACTAAAAAGTTATGTTTCCTAAAATGTGTGCTCCACTCAGCTTTACCTCTATGCTTCTTTTTTTATTTATCTCCCTGAGCTCTGGCATGCCTTTCTTTCCTCTCTCCTGTAGTCGTAGGCACTAAGTTTCCAATTCCTTTAAAAGGAAGATCTAATTGTGCAGAAAGAAATCAGTGCTAGGAAAATAATCCTTCGCTTCTAGCCAGTAGTTAATGCTTTCATTTACAAGCTAGTAAAGGTGATTTTTTTAAACCTGGGACTCAGTTATTAAGGTTAGAAATCTTTATTTCCTCTAACAGCCTGGTGGCTTATATACTTGCATGGTTTATAGTGTGTATGCACTCCTGCAAAACTTCTCAGCTTTATCATATTTGTTGCCTCTTCCTCCCTTCAGACAGTCAACAAAGGCAGCCAAACTTCCCATAACACTGTCACTGCTTCATCCATCCATCTCCTCCTCCTCCTCTGAAGAAAGGGCAACTGAATAATGCCAACTGTGTCTACACAAAACTTTCCCCCTAGTCTTCTCCCTCTTTGCTAATGAGCAGCTATATTGACCTATTTGTGGATTTAAAAGAAATTCAATCACAAATGCCTCGAGTCGCTTTCTTCCCACTTTGGGAGATTAAAAGATTCAATCCTCCTTGCCTATCCACACTCATCATCATCATTTCTCCTTCCTCTGCTTTCGTCTAGCCTATGCGTTGCTTTGTCTGCTCCCCCAGCGCCACCCCCTCACCTGACCGTCACTTGTTCTTTTTCCTCCTCCTTCCTCCTAAACAAGTTTACAGACTCTTACAAACTTGCGCCTTGTCTTTTCTATTTAAATGCGATGCGAGCAGAGTGCAGCCTTGCAGATAATTATCAGCAGGAGACAAAGGTGCGATGGGAACAGAATGAAGGAGGCAGCCACAGTCTGATCTAGTCCCCCGCTCAGGGACAATGAATCAGTGGCCACAGGACATCTGCAGCATCACCACGCCAAGCAGAACAAATAAAGTAACAAGCACATCTCTCTCTCATATTCATACACTTTATAAACACACACACACACACACACACGTAGCTTGATGTAGTTATTGGAAAAAATTCTTTTACTTCCCTTGATTATCCCAAATCCAAGCATGCACGGGAAAGGCCCCGTGCTGTGCCTTAAATGGCAGCAGGGCGCTGAGAAACCATTTGCTTTGTCTTTTGGTGCTGTATTTGTTTGTTTTTAATGCATACTGCTCGGTAATGGAACGCAGTGACCCAGGCACAAAAGGGGGTCTGCTAACAAACAGACTTCACTGTGAATACACAGGCTCTCTGTGGGGTACAAAACACACTATACGCAGATGATATTCATGTGGCTCATATGCTTGAAGTTGTGCACAAAGATGAAACTGTGCCTCATTTTATCCTATTGCCCGTTAGATATTTTTTCTTTTTTTGTGCACTGAATCAGTTTTCATACCAATAAAGAAATGCCTTTTATGGAAGATGGATAAACAACAAAACCAATAAGAAACTTGACAGATGTTTTTATATGGTGGGTGGCCATGGCATTAACGTAAAAAATGAACTTCAAAGTGTCTTGATAGAAGCTGCAACAGACCCAATAAACAAAAATGCCTCATTATTCCATTATTTTCAAATCATGACAGGTCCAGAGCAGGATCCAGCAGTCCTCTGTTGTGAGAAAGTCTGAGGGAGCTTACAAACTAATATTGTAACTCTGTCTAAAGATTATTTAAAAATATACAAGAAAAAAAAGTCTTGAGTGACCCTTAATTTCTTCATAATTTTCTTTTAATGAGACATTTTATTTTAAAGGGGTAGCTGACATCTCTGTGTCATGGTCTGTGGTTCTGTGTTCTGTCTGATTCCTCTCATTTCTATCTTTTGCTAAATTCTTAATTTCCTTTATGTTAGCGTTCACTTCCTGTTTTATTTTGTAGAGTTACTCGTATTTACTTCCTGCTCTCCTGTTACACCTGGTTCTTAGCAGCTGATGACCACACCTGCTCCTCATTTTTTATCATCCCCTCAGTGTCTTATATAACTGTTTGTTCTCCGCCAGGTCATTGTTTGTCACTATTGTCATGTAGTTTAGTGGTCCCCACCCCTGGCCCTCAAGACCCACTATCTTGCAGGTATTAGATGGTTCCCTGCTGCAACACACCTGGTTAAAAAACACGGGTCTCTGCACAAGTCTGCTAATAAGCCATTTATATCAAGTGTGTTGAAGCAGGGAAAGTCTGCAGAGCAGTGGGCCTTGAGAACCAGAGTTGGGTATCTCAGATTTACTTAATTAGTCCATCAAGTTTTTGATTGTGCCTTCCTTTAATTTTGGTCCTTAGTCATATAGAATAAAGCCTTAGTTTGAAAGCCCAAGTTTTTTTTGAGCAGCTGTCGTCTGCATAATGAGCCTGTGTTTGTTTGGATCCTTCTTTGTCACACCTCTATACCAGAGATCACAACAATCTGACCACTTTATTGATGTCCTCAAATATATTTAAGAAATTAGACCACTGGAGGATAGAGGAAGTGTTGAGTCTAAACAGACAGCCTGGCTAGCTCTGAGAATGAGGATATGTTGTGTCAGCTCTGGCCCAGTAATGAATGACAGAGCTTTAGATGCTCTGACTTTGGCCAGTCTGGACCGATGAGTGGCAAATCTAGCAATGGGGCCTACTATGCATCAAGTTGTGACCCATGGGCAAAATACAATTCAAGTTTCATCTCAATACTGTGTACTAATATACTGGGAGCTGATTATTTCTTCAGGCCTGGTGACAAAATTACATCTTTTTTGTTACCTCTTCAGAAAAATAAGTCCAGAAATAAACCCTTTAAAAGAGTCCCAGCTGTTGAAGCAAGCTCCATTTCAGTTGATTAAACCAGCTGTGTATGCCCTGCACACAAGCCCACAAATAAGGGGAAAGTGAGCTACATTCTCATGGTAATGTAATCAGAGTGCTTTGCCTGTATGAGCAGCAGGTAAATCTGTGGTTCACTTTATCCGCCGTTTTTTGCTGTTTCAGCAGCTGCAGCAGCAGGAGATGAGCATGGGTTGATTTTAGGTGATCAGAATCCTGGTAAAAGTTTCTTGATTCTTTTGGGAAAACTAAGTTTAATTCTTATTTATCTTCCCAATATAAACCCACCCAAGAGTAATTCATTATTTTATTGTTTTTATGTTTGTTCATATACATGCATTTTGAATATTTTGTCAAGCAACATGTCTATCTTAACGTGACATATGGAGCCTGTCTGGTGACATCAACTGTGTTCATGGCCACAGATTTAATTGTGAATAAGGCAAATGAATTGATCTGTTGAATCTATTTTTTGCATTATACTGTGAGACTTCTTTATCTTAGGGATACCAACATGTATGAACCACAGATAAACTAATTTTATATCAATTTATTTGAACCTTGGATCTTCATTAGTTAAAAGCAGCCTGATCATGAAATTACGTTTTAACAGATGTAGTCACAACATGATAAAACATTATTTAAACTATGTAAAATTCCAAAATGGTGGTATTGATTTCATGTCTAACATGGGATCATGCATCCACAAGACATGTAGAACAGATAAAATAGTCCACATGTCCATAACATAACAGTATTAAAATGAAGGTGCAGAAAGGATGAAATAGTAGCGGGGGCTGCAAAAACCTTGACCATTGTCAAATGTGGAAATTGCAATCATTGTGAAAATGTGGTGAAAACCACTTATTTTCAGGTTTTGAACATATCACAAGTATGTCTGATGGCATTTTTTTCCAGTTGCAACACCACATGTGCTGATTGTAGACTGGGCTGTCCATGTACATAAATGTAGATAATTCTGTAGGGGATGCACCAGAAAATGAGATAGAGTTGCTGAACACAAAAATATCTTCTGGACAAAAAAATGCAGATTATGCAATGGAACAGTGTATTACATGCAAATGGGACATGTAATGTTAGTACTTTAAAAGCTTTAGTGTTGGAAGTAATTTGACGATTTTTTCACTTGTACTGCAAAAATGCCCCCTTGCACTGTATGTTTTCACTGGTTCATGTTACGTTTATGCTCTCAATATTTACTACGTGTGTGCTCCATTTTGATACGTGCGGTTGGTTTTCTAGTAGACTGGTTTGTAAGTAAATAAACATCATACATATGGAACTAGGAACAAGTCAATGTGCCCATACTAACCCATATCAACCACTGAAAGCCCAACAAGAGCATTAGAACTGGACCTTGGAGTAAAATAGAGTGGCATACGATTCATATTTTCTTTCACATTTATTTAAATGGATGAGTTTGTGTGTCATTTAAGAAATGGCACCACGATGCCAAATCAAAAGGGGGTCAGTGGAATACATTGGGTGGGAGTTCTTCTGGTACCCCGGTGGTTCAAATGGGGCTTATCATAACCTGTAACACCACAAAAATAGTTTTAGAATGTCTTGACAAACAAAAATAAGCTGTTGACCTTGACTCCAAATTCTCCAAATATCAAATTGGATGTGCTGGACACACAAGTTTGATTATTTGAATCCCCATCTTTTTCAGCTTTCCGAACTTACAGGCTCTCCTGCTGTAGCTTGGTGTCAGATACCATAGCATACCTTCAGAGGTCTAGTGGAGTCCCTACCTCAGTGGGTTGAACCTGCTTTGACATCAAATTGGGAACCTAATCAATATTATGTGGGTGGTTTTAAAGTTATGGCTGATTAGTGTCATTTTGTGCTCTTTGGACACTGGTGTTGCAGTGAAGATCAGGTGGGATATTTGTGATGCGCCACAAGAAAACCAGGAACAAGTCGGCCTGACAGAAGTCCGTAAAAAACAAAAAATGTCTTTTTTCTGAAAAATTTGTGGTTTCACTTTTTTGCAAAATATGCTAATTGAATATATGAAGAAGGCACTCCTTGCTTCAAATTACAGTATGGGGGGTTTTAAAACCGTAAACTTTGTATTTGAATTTGGGTTGTTTTAGAGGGCAATCCCCCGGCAACCGCTTCTTGTTTTCGGGGGTGGGCATACCACAGCAGATAAACATATCGGCTTTGCTTAACCAATCACCAGCACATTCAAGTGAAAGCACGTGGCTACTTAAGCAGCTGTTCGAGCCAGGAGCTTGTGTTACTATTCATCTGTTTGTGTTTACATTGTTGAATAAAGATGGACCAGGAGGAACGCATTGCACAAGAACAGAATCGTGCCGTTACAGCACATTTTGGGAGTACTTATTCTAGAAGACAGATTCTTCCGACCATGCCGATGCTGATCTCACTTCTGTATCTGAATCCAAATTAGATGATAAAGCTGAAGAAATCGATGAGAGCGACTGCATTACACTGGAGAACATTCCTAATCTACAGCTGACCTTAGCTGAAGATGAGGAAGACGAAGAATCCATTGGACCCGTGGTGGAGGAGCTGGACCGTAAGAGTGGCAGGACATGAGAATAACAGGACATCTTGAAGCTAACAGACGGACAGTGGTTGTTGCAGAGATGACTACATCCACCAAGAAGCCCCCAACGAAAAGAAAGTATCCCAGAACCTCTCATATGATTGGAGGCAATAAAGTCTGCAGGAATACTTTTCAGCTTCTCATGGGGTGAGTTTCACAATGCAAAATTATGCACACATTGAAACTGCAATCACATGAGTGTTAATGGGATGTTTAGGTGTGAAAATGTGAGCTACTGCTATTAATTTGAATAAGAGAAAACCGTGATGATGTGCAAACACACTCATGTACCAAAGAAAAGTGTTGACTGTAATGATGTAGCAAGGTATTTAGGTGTCATGTAAACGTAATCCCTTTAGTAGAAGTACAGATTCTTTATTAGAAAATGGCCCAAGTAAAAGTTAAAGTCACTCCGAGTGCTAGTACAAGTCAGGGCCATACTTAATGCATGTTTTATTTTGTGGGGTATACTGTTATATAACCAGTTGTAAAGTGAAGACAAACAACAAACCAGTCACTCTAATGAGGGTTCCCAAAGCACCTTATGGCAACCACTGTGGGAGATTGTGTTTATGCAAAGTAATGCAAATGGCAGCTTTTCTTACCACTCCTACCTGGCTCCCCAGGGAAGGTGAAAATCTTTGGAAAGTTTGAGGCTCTTTTTCTCAGAAAACTAGTCTGAGAATGCCAACATCTAAATGGTCACATTTTCTTCAAATATTTGCTGATTACCATGTGTTAAACATCATTAGAAAGCTTAGAATCCACACTTTCAGAATCTGTAAATAACTCAAAATGCCCCTCGGGGGACTTGTTCCTGGTTTTTCCATGGCTGGTCACATTTCTGTATGTGTCTGAACTGCAAACACATTTATTTTTTTTAAGCCGTAACTTCTGGAATTTCTTTAGTTCAGAAATGGAATCGGAAGAAAGAGACATACGTGAAATGAGACAAGACGGGAAAATCCTCTCTGACTTTATTTGATGCTGCTTTTCTTACTCTTACCCATGTTTGTCTGTCTTTCCCTGGAAAACAGCAGCACAGAACTTAACAGAAGTAAAAAATCACCCTTTAGTGGTATGAGTAAAACAACAATGTGAGATGGATAAATAAGAAATAAAACCACAACAAATAGTCTTGTATATATTCTTCTGCTTTAAGAATTGATTTAAAAAAATTGACACTCAACAATTAAAAAGGTAGAAATTCTTGTTTTTCCCTCTTCATCCAACGTTCTTGGTTTGCTCAGACTTTCACTGGACCCACTTATTTTTATAGCTCAACTCAAAAAGTGTATCAACTTGCCCTTATCAAGGAAAGAGTTTCACATCTCGCCCTTTGACAAGTACTCTTTTCTGAGAAATAAGTGGCAGGACACAGCCAAATAAATTATATTAGAAAAATCCCAACATGTCTGTGCCCAGCGCTGCTCTCTTTGAGCCAAATAAAAGGGACGAACTGCACTCTTCTGCTGTCCTCGCCTCTTAATAATTTTCTTTTTCCAGAGCAAGACTGAAAGATTGTGCAGCTTAAGTGCATTTGTGCTCCCCAGTGCCTGTTCACAATGGTGAACAGGCATGCTTGCTTTTGTCTTGTGTTTTGTTATCTGATTGATCCATGGACCTTTGCACCGCTCATCTACGGTAAGTGCAAGAATGGCCTTAGCTAGATTGTCTGTGTGTGTGTGTGTGTGTGTGCGGGCTTCTTTCAATACTGTTCTATAAAAGTAGTCAAAATGGTTTGACTATAGGCCTACTCTGGGGAGTTGCTCTGTTTTCAAGTAGTAACAAAAATCAATATGACCAAGTGCCTTAAATGCATTTTTGTTCTGGTGAATCCAGGTGTTTGAAGGTGAAGGACAGAATAGGTTGTTTTGATGGGGATAAAGTCATATTTGTAGGTTTGTAATATTTTCTTTCTTTGAGAATAGCCTAGATTTGTATAAACAACGAAGTAAAACTTCACAGCTGTTGTGGACTACTTGAAGTAGGTGATGTGACAAAAATACTTCCAGGTAAAAAGAAGCGCTCCGGACGCCATCTTGATGGATAAAAAATGATGGTTTATTACAAAATGTGACATCTTTAACAGATCTGCAGAATCAGTGAGGTTTCTGGGCAATCTTGAGAATCCCACTGAAAACATATGTAACATGTCTTACAGACGTGGACAAAATTGTTGGTACCCTTCGGTTAATGAAAGAAAAACTTACAATGGTCACAGAAATAACTTGAATCTGACAAAAGTAATAATGAATAAAAATTCTATGAAATTTAACCAATGAAAGTCAGACATTGCTTTTCAACCATGCTTCAACAGAATTATTAAAAAAAATAAACTCATGAAACAGGCCTGGACAAAAATGATGGTACCCTTAACTTAATATTTTGTTGCAACACCTTTTGAGGCAATCACTGCAATCAAATTATTCCTGTAACTGTCAGTGAGATTTCTGCACTTCTCAGCAGGTATTTTGATCCACTCCTCATAAGCAAACTGCTCCAGTTGTCTCAGGTTTGAAGGGACCCTTTTCCAGACGGTATGTTTCAGCTCCTTCCAAAGATGCTCAATAGGATTTAGGTCAGGGCTCATAGAAGGTCACTTAGAGTTTGTTCATGTGAGCATCCACTTCCATGCAGTTTCCAAAGTCATGTAATATTGGCTAAGCTCTGGAAAATGTCATAGTTAGGAGTACAAAACAAAGTTATTGATGACAACAATGATGATGAGCTCCATGACAGATTATCCTGTTTAATGACAGGTACCCTCAACTTGTACCCATTTAGCTACATTTCTACCTTCTCCACAGTGAGAAAACCCAAGACGACCTGTATCTACTCACTTAAAGATTTGCTTTGTCACGTGTTTTTTTTGTCACCAGATTTTGGTTCTCTAATGTGCTGATGAAAAGGATGTCATCAAACTTTACACTCCTTTTGTTATTATCAATCTTTACTCTTCGGTGCACACTAAGGCTAAAAATAAATAAATAAAAATTAAAAAATGACAACAGTATCTTCACCTTTAAGTATGATAATAAAAAACTTTTCTTGAGATGGGGTGTATATATCCTCATTTAAATTTTCTTCCTCTCCTTGCATCTTACCTATCATATTTGTGCTTCAAACACAAAACATGAGGAAAAGGTTGATGACCGAGGTTCACCTGCAATAGATAACTAAATTTACATTTATGCTTTGGAGCCATCATTTTAAAGATCCGCTGAATATTACGTGTAGCACAGTTGCATCCGCTTTGCTTATAAAACTATATTTTACTGTTTTTCTAGCCTACAATTTAGGAAGAAGTGTCTACTGAATCACTTCGGTCTCAGCATGACAATGAGAAGAGCTGGAGGACCACTATAACACAGGCTTGTCTAAAGGTCGGTTGATGTTGCGCATCAGAATACTGCAGTCAGATTGACATGTTTAAATATTTATCTGTAAAATATCAAAACACAATCACTCATCAACAAGATCATGAGATTCTTACACTCACCTTCTGGAGTTGAGGATTGATTCCAAACCTGGAAGGTGATATCCTTCCTTTTCTGTTTAGCCTTGTTTCCAGAGTGGTTTTGTTTTGCTATTTTGTGTTTCCATTATAAAAGGGGCCCATACAAATGAACCATACCGCACCATTTATGGACCCCCTTTAGTTGTTGGTCCATGAGAAAATGCTACGGTATAGTTAAGGGAGAACTACTGGCCTCTAATGATAAAATCTGTTGATTGGTGGACAGAAAAACGTCACTGCCAACGACAAAAGCAAGTGCAAAACAACACAAGGATGTCTGCAAACAACAATAAGGTCTAGTCGTACAAAAAACCAAAAGCCAAGCAGAACAAAGCGAGCTGCTGATTGGTCTTTATTGTTGCAGTGTCCCATTTGTTGTTGTCACCCTAGTATGATGCCATGCTAGGCATTTGATCTAAACCCCACATGCCCAGTGACAGTCCGACTTGCAGTGGAAACGCTCATCTGAACTGGCTGGACTATTATAAAACTTCCGAACTGTAGCAGCCCTGACTGAACCGCTCAGTGAAAACGAGGTTTTTGAGAACCAAGCGTCAGATTTGGAGGGGTTGACTTTCATCCCGACTGCTTCACTCTCAGCTGAAATGAGTTTCCTCGAGAACAGGGGTCTCCAAGCCTCGTTCTTGAGAGCTGCAGTCCTGCAACTTTAAGATACATCCGTTCTCCAACACACCTGGATCAATTGGCTGAATTCCCTTCTTTGCATGTCACTCAGCTCTGTAGAGGCCTGGTAATGAGCCATTCATTTGATTCAGGTGTGTTGGATCAGGGATACATCTAAAAGAAGAAAAAAGTAGCCAGTGTCAGCCTGAGAGATGAGGTGAAGCGCTCACACATCTGAAGGGAGCTTGGAATAAAGCGCCTCCTGATACCTGAGGTGTTACTGGTGAGAGGGGTGTCTAGGTCTCCCTCCTGGACCTGTTGCCTTTGGGACCCAACCTTGGGTAAGCAGAAGAAGATGGATGGATGGAGGGATGGATGGAGGGATGAATGGATGGATATAAAAACTGTCAATTGCAAGCGAATGTAACTGGTCTGAACATTTGTCCATGTGGACTCTCATCAGCTGCAGCACGTCAGCAGAGTGTCTTACAGTTTGTAGCTACGTTGGAAAAAAGCCCACATCCAGTTTTAAAGTGATAGTGTGCTGCCTGTCCATCTAAAGTACACAGCTTCCACTATCTTAATTGCCTCCCATGTGATAAACTGAACTGAAAATAAACTGAACTAGAGAAGTTTTTTTTTTCATTTAGGAATGGATAACTTAAAAGAAGCTTATTAGTGAGGCTGCCAATGTGAAATTTGAATCCTAAATATCTGTAATTGCTGCATAGTACTCTTTGCTGATGCAAGGTTGACTTAGAGTTTTTAAGTGGAATAAATTAATAGGTTCACTGAGAAATCTTTCACTCCTAGTTTGACACATCAAATAGACTAAAACAAAATGACTGAGCAGTATTAAATTAAATAGAATATGGCTTATGGATGCAATGATGTAGAAAATGAACAAAACCAAGAAATTTCCACTTAATATAATTTTATAGGAGCCTAAATGTTTTAAGTTAAAAGATAAAACTCTTTTTGAGCAATTGCACACTGCCAATCAAAAGTTTTAGTTAATATTTTATCAGTTTCATCTGTAAAATGGATTACCCTGAAATCAATTACAGCTTTTAATGGTCCCCCAGAAAATGACATTAATGATGATCTTCCTGCTACAAGGTCTGTATGAGCGTTTGTTTTTTGTGAGAACTTCAAGATAAATTGCTTGCATTTTGGCGCAGATATTTTGGAAAAGATGACATGTGTTGCTGACGAGGAGCCAGCTAACAGCACTATTTGATTGCCTCATGGGTAAAGCTGTCAGCAGCTGAGCTGTTAACTCCAACTCAGTCCTTAACACAAGAAAAAATGATGTAAATGGCTTCTGCCGTCAACATGGCATACTTTTAACAAGATCCTGGGACATCAGAATGATGTGTGAAAACAAATTGTTTGGCGAATGAACTAGTCGGCCTCATTGTTTGGCTGTATAGTAGCAGTGGTGAAGGAATGCCTGCCCAGTCTGAGATGAGCTCGTATATTATACACTCAATTAAACACCCCTGCAATGTTCAGGAGAGCACGCAAAAGAGAGAGCCAGTGTGGAAGTGATCATTTTGTTGTTCAGATTTTTACAAAGCGATACAAGAAATGTGTTAAAATGGTATATATTCATACTAGGTGGGACATGTGTAATGTGACTGAAGTAATACTTTCCCGTCTTCCAAAGACAGAATGTACATTTAGAAGCTGTTTGCTGAATGACACACAGTCTGATCTACACTGTGGCTGTGACAGTTCATCTTTTATTCAGAGGAAATATAGCACTGACATTTAAAATGTTGCTTCTTAAGGCCACATTATTATCTGTTATTTGAAGATCATCAGTTTCTAAGAAACAGAGATGAAATCCAACCTGGTGTCACATCAAAACTGTGCAACAGTACCAGAATGTAATATTTTGATTTGTGTTCAGAACATGTTTTATGGCTCGTTTTCATGGCAAAGGATTTAAATTAAATACCTATCCCACATGGAAACAGTTTTGTTAGACATATCTAGATGCTTGAGTGTTTCCTAAAGCTAACTCACTATGTCTGCAATACATTTTGCTCATGTGGACAAAAATACCTATGACATGTGTCATATAAAACTGGGCTGCAATGTCACCATGTTGTTCCTCATCAACATGATCTCATGACTTTTGCTTGTAATTTATATGCAGTTTAACCTTTCAGATTTCTTTTATGCTGTTAAGATGACACACCAAATGTTTAGGATTAGGACTAAAGCACAAGGCAGAGTGACAAAACAAGAGTTAAAAAAAAGTAATGCATACAGGGATGTTGTTGTTGTTACTCCCATTTTAGGAGGCAACACTATTTTCTGTCCTAATTATAATTACATTTTTCAACTGTAATAGTTGCTGGACATTAACAATGTAAGAATTAGAGGAAAAGATAAAATATTTCTCATTTTAGCTACTCTTATCAATATTAAATCCAGAATAGAATATAAAATTCCTCTCCTCACACACAGTATAAAGCTTGTAGTGACCAAGCTCTGTGGTGTTTCAAAGATCTCATAGTTTCACATTTTCCCAACAGAACACTCGACTCTCAGACTTCAGGTTCACTCGCGGTTTCTAAAGTTTCTAAATGTAGAATGGGAGGCAGAGCGTTCAGTTATCTGGTCCCTCTCTGTGGAACCAGTTTGGGTTCAGGAAGCACACACCCTTCATACCTTTAAGATGAAGCTTCAAACTTTTCTTTTAAAAAGCTTATAATTAAGTCTCGCTTTGTGACCCTTAGCCATCCCTTTAGTTGCTGTGATAGGCTCATACTGCTGGGAAATGTTCCATGGTGCGCTGAGTACTGAGTTCTCTTTCTACTCTTCCTACTCTTTCTTTTCTTCATTTAAGACATTGTTGTTATCATTAACTTGTGTTTCTCTTTCTTTCTCAGCAGCTAACCCTTGCTTGGAATTATGCTACTTGTTGACCAAAATACACGTCTGTTAAACTGAACTACCAAGTTCAAAACCCTGCCCTGGAAGAGATATTTTCAGATAAATTCAGTGTAAAATGTGACATTTTAAGATTGAGATGGTGCTTGCCTGACTTGACTGGCCAGTTTTGCATTCAGAGCTTTAAAAAAAAAAAACAGGACTAAGAATCTTTTTTACATTGATCCACATTAATCAAATTGATTTCTGAGATGTTCCCTAACTTCAGGTTAACGTGTTCCAGATCTCAGAGTCCCTGACTAAGGTTATCATAGACAAGTCTGATCATTAGGGCTGAGTTGATGTTGGCTAGTATCGGTATTGATCAATACTATGGTGATGTAACTGATATTTTTCTTGCAAAGGACTTTAGGGACAAAAAAGCCAATAAGAGCCAACCAATAGTAGGTTTTGCTTTTGTTTAAAAGTGTCTGGTAAATTTAAAAATAAAAGCCTATGTGCAGATTTGGACTTACAAACATTGCATCATTACTTGGTCACGGAGTCTAAGGGGCTGATGTATGACGAGGGCAAAACTGCTGCGCCATTCAATATTTGCTGCGCAGTTTTGCTCTGGTTATGTTTCTACGATTAGCGCCTGATCTATTAAGACTGCTCCTGTT
>JBAFTA010000005.1:30633322-30649388 GCA_036919975.1 Melanotaenia parkinsoni | reverse complement strand
ATGTTTGTACAGTGTCCTTGGGTGCTTTGATAAGGCGCTTTCTTTAAATAAAATGTATTATTATTATTATTATTATATCTAAACGGTTCCACAAAGTCTCCACTCACTAAAAAATCTATCTAGAGGGGGCGGGGCTAGCCCGTAGAGACCCGTGTAAAATAAACAAACTAATTTTAGATTTTTAAAGTTAGTAATAATAAGCATATTTTTCTAGGATGATGAAATGTTAATGGTACACTGGTGTGTGTTACAACATTTAATGCATTAAATAGTTAAAAGTTAAATTATAATTGTAGTCAAATCAAATTCTGGGGACAGTAAAGATTCTCAACTCTAATTTAGATTTACAGGGGCCGGTTCAAAAAATTTAGTCCGGATAAAAGTTATCTGGATTTGGGAATCCCATTTTTCAGGACGGAGGATCACATAATCCAGCTTACTTTTACCCCGGTTGTTCAAAGCAGCGTTGGATTGGATCCAGAATCGGTTTTTCAGGATCACCAAATCTGGATGTCCGGCATGTAAATCAATGTGGGCTCCCGGCTATGTAGAGAACAGCAGGTAGAAGAGACGGTATGGGTCACTTTTTTCCCTGAGGACTCTCCAAAGGGATTAATAAAGTATTTTCTATTCTATTCTATTCAAAGTACTTTTCCCTTTGCGACAACACACAGGAAATCATGAACATCCACTTCTAATATAATTAAAAACATATATAAAACTAATCCATTAACAACTACATTGTGGATATTTCAGGAATGTCCTAAATAAAAACAGTACAACGTTCCTCTCTGTGACAGTGTTAATGACACACCTGAGCCCCGGGTGGAGGAACTGGCCCAAAACTCTGGCATTCTAATGAGGGACGGACGGGACGTGTAGTGAGGAATGCAAGCGTTAGACATTATTTTTGACAGCTTCTTTTCTGATTAAGCCGTGCTGACTGACAGGAAGATTGATTATTGTTTGTGTGTTTGTTATAGAATTTGTTTGGGGGGTTATTTCGTGGGGATGAGATGATGTTATGTTTTATTCTTGCTTTACAATGCTGAAAGGCTTAATGGTAGCTTATAAATATTTCAACCACCCATTATTACTGTACCAGTTAAATAAGTCCGGTGCAAAATACAATAAAAAGTTCTGTTATTTGATCAACTGTTAGGTTGTTCCGCATGTTCTTCCTGAAATCCGCCTTGTAATCCTGCTCGCTGTTGGGATCAGGATAATCCTATTTCTTTTGGATCAAAGTTATCTGGCTCCTACTCAAAAGTTTTGAACAACCCAAACTGAGGGTTATGTCTGGATAACAACCGGGATTGGATTACATGATCCAAGCTGATTCCGGATTTCCCTTTTGAACAACCCATTTCCAACATTTGATTCTATCCAATAACCGAAATCTGATCGGATTACATTTGAACAACCGGTCCATATTATCTTTTCTTTCTTATTAAACAGCTGTTATAGTCCAGACATTCCCACTCGTGTTAAGGATGTATGGAATTTCAGTTTTTCTCGTATTATCACCTACATTATAAAAGGTGTGCTTTTGACAGCTTCTGAAAAAAATAAAAGGAAAGTGTTAAAAGGAAGAATCCTATGGCAAATTCCCAGAGTCGATTATCTCCCTAAACAAAAATAGTTTTGCATGTGTTTAAGCTGCAGAACTAAACTGCTAATTTATGCCTCATGGTTCTTGTTATACAAAGACATTATTGTAATTACAGCCATATACGATTCTTCAGCTGGATTATTTCTTCCAGGTACATGTCATTAACATTCTTCAAACGGCTTCAAATACACTCTGTTGACTGAACGCAGACTGCAGGAAGTGTGCATTTCTGTCAAGGAAGGAGAGACACGCTGAGTCTGTATGTGTCTGTGCTGAGTTTTCTGCCAAACAGATGTTCATCAGCATTTCAGAGTGTTCCTGTGAAGCCATTAGACTACATTACCAAGAACACACTAATTACGTAGGTGCATGGGGAGTAGAGAGAAAGCAGACCATACACACACATGCGCGCGCGCGCACACACACACGTACACAGACTTACACTCATTCAGAAAAATTTTATCATCATCATAAACATACGGGGTGAAGAACAAAACCATCCTGAAAACAAATAAAACTCACATTGAAAGCAACCAATGCAAATTTAAATTGCAGTAAAATATTTACCAACTATATCAATATGTGTATATATATATATTTATTTCTTTTTGACGCCTCACAGCAGCGGCTTATTTGGCCAGCTCTGACAACAGCTGTTGGTTTACTTTCTTGTGTGGTAATTCTCTCCTTAATGTGAACTGTTGGCCTCTTTCCTTGGGTTGAAGTGTGACAGTTAAAGTATTAACTACATTATTTACCTTATTATCAAGCAGCACAGTTACTTCTTCATCAGGATCAAGACTGAAAACTATCAATAGTTTGGAAAAGGTCATGACTTTACAACACATCTGATTATAGGTTGTGCATATTTCACTTGCAGTTTTTGCACATATTTTGTAGATTTTATAACCTGAAGCCTGAACCGGACCAGACAATGTTGCCAGAGAAATAATAGAAAATGTACTTTTACAGCAGGTGTGATGTGGAAAACAGCTCATTAACAAGCCTTGGTGAGGCGTAAAGTGGCATAAAAGCTGTTTTAAAGCATTTATTTATTTTTCTTTCAGTTCTGAATATCCCTACAGGAACATCCAATGCATGTATTAAAAAACAAAAGCAATTTTTTTTCTGTATTGTCTCCACTGTTAAGCTTTTTTCACAGTCTTTTCTTTTTAGACATGGCTGGAAGCTGTTGCTGATAGTGTGGTGAGTTTTAAAAGATTGTTTTGGATCATACTTTTTGTGTTAAACTTTTTCAAAGTGAGACTTTTTATTAAAAAAAGTGGTTTCCCAATGCTTAGAAAAATTGGTACGTGGTAGGCTCTGCATTGGTTTTAGGGATTAATTTGACCTTTTCAGAAAGGCATAGAGAGAATTTGCATTACCACTTTTTAGTTACAAAACTATATTACCCTACAATGACTGTATTATTCTTATATTAAGGTGTAGCATCTTCTGGTCTAAAGAGTCTTGTGATGGAATAAATTTAAAATGGGTCTAAAGTACAACTTGAATGGAATTGAACAGAGATTTTTTTGCTCAGGGTTTTGTTTAATTTAACACTGAACTACCTGGCAAAGAACTGGATGAAGTAAGAAATTAAACTGTGAGAGATCCTACATGTGCACTGTTATCTATAATTTTTTTGAGGCATTACTTATCCCAAATGGTGCTCTAGCGCCAATCAAAACAAGCCAGTACAGCAGCTTTACAGCTCAGAGGGTTCATCATTGTTTCACCAATTAGACACACGGCAGCTGCGATGCACGTAGACCCTTCGGCTAGTAAATTATATATAAAGACATATTTTACCAAAGCGATTATATACCAACAATAACAGTTTTTAATGATATTTTAAAATTTTGTTATTGACCTTCGATTTGTTTGCATGCTGCATCTTTAAAACATAACTACATTAATGCCATAACTGTGTGTATATTGCATTTTATTGTATAGTATTTACATAGTTTTTATTCAGATATTTTATACAATTCTTTTATATTCTTATTTCATTTGTTGTGACACTAAACAGTGAACTGTCTTAATTTCGTTCAGATGATTTTAAGTATCTATCTACAGGGGGGAAAATAAGTATTTGATATCCTACTGATATCACAAGTTCTGTAGTTTTCATTGTAGGTACACATCAACTGTGAAAGACAGAATCTAAAAAACGCCCAGAAAATCTGTTTTATTGCATGAGAGATGTATTTGATCGCCTACCAACAAGCAAGAATTCTGCCTCTCACAGACCTGTTAGTTTGTCTTTACGGAGCCATCCCGTCCTCCACTCGTTTCCTGTATTAATTGCACCTGTTTGAACTCGTTACCTGTATAAAAGACACCTGTCCACACAATCAATCAGTAAGACTCCAATCTGTCCACCATGGGCAAGACCAAAGAGCTGTCTAATGACACCAGGGACAAAATTGTAGACCTGCACAAGGCTGAGATGGGCTACAGGACAATAGTCAAGCAGCTTGGTGAGAACCCGACAACTGTTGGAGCAATTATAGATAATGGAAGAAACTCAAGATGACTGTTATTCTCTCTTGGACTGGGGCTCCATGCAAGACCTCACCTCGTGGTGTATCAATGATCATGAGAGAGATGAGAGATCAGCCAGAACTACATGGCAGGACTTGGCCAATGACCTGAAGAAAGCTGGGACCACAGTCTCATAGGTTACCATGGTAACACACAATGATGTCATGGATTAACAACTTGCTGTGTGCACTAGGTCCCTCTACTCATGCCAGCACATGTCCAGGCCCGTCTCAAGTTTGCCTTTAGAAATCTGGATGATCCAGAAAATATAAATGTGGGATGCACAAGATCAGGGCAAAAAGAGGGAAACTTATAATGTTACTCCAAAGTAACACAACTTCTGGTGTCAGGCAGAAATGTGGTGACATTACTGGTTCTGTGGGGGCAAAATGAATAGGTAAGAAGGAGCAAAGTGGAGGCCAGGCATGAAGAGAACGAGCAGAACAGCATTCCTGCAGGCAACACTAAATCATGTAATGACTGTTAAAAAACCTAACAGAGCCATGTCAGAAAGAGATTAATTTACAGAGCTTTCTGTGAATAATTTAGCATGTAGAAAGACTTTAAATAACATTCAATGCAGAACCTAAAGAATGTACTTTAAAAGAATATTTTTCAGTGCATGAAAGGCACCAAATTCTCATGATTCATATAAAAAAAAAACACTATGTTTTGTTCAGCTTTCACTATGAAAAATAATCCTTTTAGAGTTGGGATGAATGACTGGTAATCCACGGATCAAAGAACTGATGAACACGAGAAGCGCTCAACTTTGAGAATGTGCAGATGCATATCTAATAAGAGCTACAAAGGGGGAATAAAAAAGCTGTGGAATGATAATCAGACAACTATCACAAGAGAACAGGTATGACAGAATCACAAGTTATCAACGTTGTCGAAGTCAGTGGTAAGAGCGGACTGCACAGGAGGAGGGAAATTAGAGGGTGAGGGAGCATATAGTTTGGAAGATGCAACAGAAAATATCTGAACTTTTCTGGTGATTGTTCTTTCATACAGCAGATATGATACGTTTTCATGTAGTGTGAATTCATGCATTTACAGAAGCAGCACAGCTAAGAGGTCAGTGTGGGGAGCACTTGGCCTTAAAGCAATGTTTTATTATTGATCAGGATTGTTGTCCACAGAGATGACACATACACCCATTTACACCATCAGTTTAGCCGACTCTCTTATTGTTTCCCCAAGCCCCCTGGGAATAAATGAACTCAAATTAAAACCAAATGCTGTTACAGTTTGTGAAGTGAGATTGCAGTAAAATAAAAATTAGAAAGCAGATTGTGTCTTTGATTTGATAAGCTGTCCTTGGCCTTCAAGGTTTAGGTCCAAAATTTGGTCCCCAGCTGTGGCCTGTGATAGAAATGGACTCTTGAGCTCTAGTAATGGCCAGTATCCAGCAGGACTGGAATTATGAGTGACAAAAGGGTTGCAATGCTCTGCTGCCCTTCTCTGTGATATACTGACTCAGAAGAAGAGGCAGATGTGGACTCCGTTATCCTTCATCTCCCCCCTTCTTTTGCCCGTCCCTTCTATATCTGCTTTTCTTCCCTCCTCTTCCTCGCCTTCTTCAACTTCTCTGCCTGTTCTCATTCCTTCTCTTGCTTTCATGGACTGCTACAAACTCTGACTTTTGTTGTATTCCTTCCTTCTGAGCCAGCATCGGTCTACTTCAGCGATTCGCCTGTGGTTAGCAGCAGTATGGTTTTTATGATCACCCTCTGAGTACACACTGACCTTGGACATTATTCACTCACAATGGATGGAGCTGTCCACACTGGGGAGTGCTGCAATTGCTGTTGGCCACTGAGAGTGTGTCCCTGCATGAGGATGTGTGTGTATATGTGTGTGGGGTAGTGAGCGAGTGGGAGTCAGTAAGAGTGAGTGCACTAATTTAAAATGTGAGCATGGGAGACAGAATATAAACCAGAGAGAACATTGTTCCATTTCTGGTGGGATAACGACATAAAAAAGAGTGTGTAAGTGTGTGTGTGTGTTCTTTTAGGTTATGATAAAGGGTGTTACATTTAATCTACACTGTAGATCTCAACAAGTTTTGTTTTTGCCATTAGTATCACAGTGATTCTAGACAGGAAATATGCAGCATGTATAAACCCAATTTCTAGAGAAGTTGGGAAGTTTGTTTCTTTTTTTTTTTTTTTTTTCTTTGATTAAATTTTTTATTAATTACAATGTACATGACAAACATGAAAAGACAGAGTTTATGTGACAGAGAAAGTAACAGACAACAGTGGAGGAGTTTCAGTGTAAAAGCTGTGTGATGAGAATCTGAAGTATGATGCATTCTGTAGGTGACATGCATGAATGATCAAATAATTAAATTATTATTAATAATAAGACTACTACCAGTAATAATAATTAGGGATGCATCAATACCAATACCAGTATCGGATATTGGTCCGATACCATGTGGTTACTTGTATTGGGAATTCGTAAGTGTTCCGATACGACAGAACCTGATACCAATCTGAATTTGGCCTCGTCTCAGTGAGATGAGCTGATTTTGGGCAAATAGGTGCATGTCACAGTGGTGAACTGAATCCAGTAAAAACGACACTTTCCCTTCATTTTTATTTAGATTCAGATATTTTTCTAGCTTTATATTTTCATCATCGGTTGTTGCTAGTGCCATTTTAAAATCTGAATTTGGCCTTATCGGATGACGCATTTCATATATCACAATTAACCTCTCAGTCATCAAGTCTGACATTCTGGTCCGCACGCCTTACCTGTAAAATGTAATGGGATTTATTAGTAGGCCACTCATATTGGGACTCAGTATCTGAAAGTACTCAAATGTAAGTACTTAATTCGATTAAAGAAATATGAACAAATTCAGAATTAATGTCAGCGACACACTTAAAACGGTTTGGAGAAAAATAATAAAAACTTTCAGAATATACAACTAAAACCATTCCGTCACTTCCTACCAGAATAGATCCATTGGTGGCCGATATTCAATCTGGTGCTTGACTTATCAGTGTTCACACAGCTTGAAATGCATCATCTTCTTTGTGTTTGCCATTTTTCTTTTTGTTCTTGTCAAGAAAGATAAAACTCATTCTTGAGAAAGAGCATCAGGTACAGCCAACCTGTCAACCAATCAGGATTCAAGCTGCTCACAGTGCCTCTGCACAGAAGCTACATGCACTGTTTGTTTGAGGACTGCATGCAGATCTGTCTTGTAGTCTCAAGACAAATAATTTCCTATAATCCGTCACACTTTGCTGAGTCGAAGCTACTTGGATGAATACAGAAGTCCAATCATAGACAGGTCATTAAGGAGTCATTAGCCATGTTTACAAGAACAAATATTTCTTTAATCTGATTGAAATCGAACTGGTCAGAGATTCCAACTGTCACACTGACATTCATGCTAGATAAAGGGATCTGATCAGTTTTATGTTATTGGAGAGAATTATAGCCATTCATTTTATACTTTAGACATACACAATGAGTACTAATTTGAAAGATTTTCTCTGAACCACCTTTTGTTTGACTAAGTTTGGTGTGGAAGAACTTGACTAACTTGCACAGCACCCTGACCTTATCTCCAATCAACATCAATGCCAACTGTTTTCAGGCCTCATCATCTGACCTCAGTGCCTGGCCTCAGTAGGACCTTTGTGGCTTGATGGACCAAAGTCTTGCTGTTAGGCTTCACAGCAGCTTGTCTGAGCAAACACATTTATATTTTGGAAGGACGTAAGGATTCAGTGTATTGTTTGTAGAAACAAACACATAAGTAATTAAGCTTAATTACCTTCAGAAAAGCTGAAATAGTTTTAATTTAATTGTAAAATTATAGTAAGAAAGTCTATAGTACTGCCACACATAACTGACCACCACTTTTCATTTTAAGTGAATCACCAGATGTGGAATTTGCCTCTTGTGTCAGTGACTGAGGATATAGTAGTCAATACTCTTGCACGTTGGGCTAAATTAATTGCATTATAAAGCTTCTCTCTTTCTTTGGATCCACTGACATGTGAAGTAATAGACACATTGTTCGGTGCATGAGCACATGTGTAAGTCACCACATTCACACACGCACCTGCCTTGTTATAACACCAATCAGTCAGCTGTCAGAGGCAGACAAGGTTTATGGCAGCTTTATGGTAGGTGAAGCAGCACTCGGTAGTCCATTTGGCTGCCCATATAAATGACTCATCTTTGTGTGTGTGCATGTGTGTGTGCCATGCTGAGTGACTATATAGCTCACCACTGGGCATTTGTGCAAACAAAATATTTTTCACATAGCCATGCACAGCTCTGTGTTTGTCAGAGTGTGTATTCATGTGTGTGTGGAAGTTACAGCTGCATGTTGTGAGGGCGCATAACTGTCTGTTCTGTTGGGAAGCGGAGTAGATGAAGTGAACTGTGAGTCTGTCTCTGCACCATTTAAGGTGCAAGATACCAAGTAAGACTTTAGAGCGACAAAGAGCAGGGCAGACATGAGGGGGAGGAAGGGGTGTTGGCTTGAGATAAGAATAAAAAGAGAAGAAAAATGAAAGTAGAATGAAACAAACTTTTTGAATGTAGCTCATACATGTTTAACGGTATTTTGTTTTTGTTTTTACCTTAAAGTTGCAACATAGTGAAAAAATATTATCTTTCTCTCATCTGGTCGAGCTTCTCATCTTGATCCGACCTCTCCTCTGAAATGGCCAAAGCCCCAAACCAGCACTCGAAAGGGCATTGCAGGCATGGAAGTCAGGCATGGAAGTATCAGATGACCAAAAGATTGCAATATATAACAAAATGAAAGTGCCCTTCATTGTGTTTTGAAGCTACTGCTGTGTGCCACTGCTTTTCCAACATCTTTCTCTGTGTTGTTTTACTTGACAGCAACAACCAACACAAACATCCATCAGCCCAATCATAAATTTATTGCAGCAATCTGTTTTTGTTTACAGTTTTGGTCTTTCTCTGTACTTGGTTGCCATTAAAAGAGCAAGAACATTTTTTCCCAGACTCTCTGCAGCTGGAGAACCATCATCCTTCTCAGTCTACCACCAGGAAATACTGTAGATGTGGATTAATTGCAGGGAGTTGAGGAACTTTTTTATGAACGAAGAAAAATGCTTCTGACACTATATTTATAATACACTGAAATTTCTGTTGACATTAAAACTTTTCCATTTAAAATTTCAGAAGCTCCAATAAAAGCATTAGGCAGATGGTAAACACACCAAGTCAGAACCAAACAGGGACTAATCCTTGACAAAGACCATGAGACACAGAAGCTTTACCTCACAGTCTGGAGTTGGTGTTATATAGAGAAACACACAAACATGGATAAGCTACCAGCTCAACGAAGGCAGCTGGACTTGTTTAAGTTTCTGGAAGGATTGCTCATTTCTAACTGGTTGGAGTTGTAGAGGGTCACATGCGTTCAACCAACTATTGTCCACCCAGACATCAAGTGACTTTATTAACTTTAAGTTTAACAAGGAGTAGGTATTATGCAACGACTTAATATAATAGATGGATGTTTGTTCTGCATTCTTTCTTCTGGCTGGGAGAGGACGACTCTCCTGGTTGCAAACTGAAGTCTACGAGATTTCTCACAGGATTCATTACAATCATTAACACCTTCGGTTTGACTTTACGGTCTCTAGTTTTTGGCTTCACACATTCTCTATGATTGTTTTAAAAAAAAACAACAAAAAAAAAAACAAAACAAAAAAAAAAAAAACAACCAACTGGCAAAATGATGTCTTGTAAAAAAGTATACTAAATGTTTTCTTTTTATTTAAATATCACCTTTTTTTATTTATTTATCTTTTTTTTTTATAAAAAATATATTTTTAAAATAATTTCTTCAAGAGAAAACACGGAAATGAACATACTAAGAATAAGTTCACTTGGTATTGTTTTACTTATTTGTTATATCACTTTATGTCTGTCCTATTTGTCCCAGAGGCTCTTATAACTGACTTTCCTGTATGATCCAAATTTTTAGAAGAGTATTGTGTTGTGTTCTCAGACTGAAGTAATACGACACATCTGTACTGAAGAAGAAATAAGGAATCCTATTTTAAAATTGCTGGGGGGTATACATAGTTATGAGATGTCCTTTTCTATCAAATTAAATATCAAACACTAGGACCTTTAGAATAAAATCCTCTCTTATTGGACACACAATGAAATTTTCAATAAGGGAAAGTATAAAATATTTACATTGGTCTACAGAAAAACAAAAAATATTTACGAGCCTTACGATAAAGAGATAAAAACATGTGCATTACTTTTGTTTCGCATGTTCATGTTTACAATGTGATGGCATCAACAGCTGCCAGTTTTAATTCGGACAACAAATGCCTTACTGGGAAGGGGTTTGGGGTGGTGGATGGCCTTAAGTCATCAAATCCCAAATGAGAAATGGTTGAGAAAGATTTTTCTTAGTTTGTTCACTATGCTGTATTTACTGTTCTACGTCATTCCTACTTGCTACTTAATGGATATGTTTAGGAGTTAAAAAGAAAAAAAAAGCTACTTGGTCAAAGACGCCAAAGTTTTATACTCATTGGTCATAGTTACCATCACATGATGTGTTGTTTTCTGCCAGTAAACATCAATCTAAACCTAGAGCCTTGTCTCATAATTTAAATTTTTGGGACCTTTCTGTTGGGATACTACTCTAAACGATCCAACGACAAAGGGTGGAGTTTTACATGTTATATATGTTGACTGGTTGTAAGAACAACTTTCTGTGTGACTCTGCACTCTGCAAAGAAACAGCAGCTTGGTGTTTATATATACTGGGGATTTTTTGTTGTTTAAAGGTATGCAAAGAAGAAGAAAAAAAAAACACGTACTGCTGGATGTCCACTATTCTCTTTTTTTTCTGTGCCGTGTTCTTCTTTGTTATAGTTCAAGATAGACGTCAACATCACACTATTGCATAGCTGATGCATCTGTTGTTGTCTGGTTGATACACTGCCTACCAAGTAAAGATACAGCTGGCTGTGGAAATGCAATAAAGATCAGGGTTTACTAAACCAACCGTCCTTTTTCCAACCCTGGAAACAGGGCCTTAGAGACCTGAATCTCTTGTAAACTTCAATGACTTTTTTCATCTAAATCCCTCAAGATTAAGTTGTTGATCACATCCAGCTAAGGCTTTAGTACTGTGAGGTGTAATTAAGATTAGCATCCTAACAGCTTGATAGTGAAATCTTTAGAAAACATAATCTACCATTGACAAACATATTGCAAGTGAAAAGTAAAATCCTCAGTTTGTGCTTCTCTGCTGTGCAAATATAGGAGCTCTTTTTCATCTGTCAAAATAGGCAAAGCAGATACAAACAGGATAGACCCTGTTTGAAGCCCACCCCCCACAGATCTGTATTTGCATATGGTGGGTGTCAGGTGGCAGGGACTGCAATATAAACACAAGAATAAACAGGATTATTTGGTAGAATATGAGTTCTGGGCTCTGTGATACTGCAAACTTTGGTATCAATCCTATACTAAGTTAATTCAGGTCACGTATTGCTGATACCGATACCAAAACCAATACCAAAACTGATACCGATACTGATACTGATGCAGATACTATTTGCTTGAAATTTCTCAGTCATTTAATGAGTTTCCGTCTTTGATCATGTGGTAGGAAAGGCTTCCACCCTTTACTCTTCCTCCAATTTGCACCCATCAGGTATGACTCATCAGGGGTAATTGTAGGGTGGAGCAGACAGCTTTATAGCTTGTTTGGTGTCTGATTCTCAGCATGTGGCTTCTTCCCTTCTGTGGCGTATTGGCAGTTGGTGTGGCTGGTCCTGCGAGGTGACTCTGATCGCTGGTTAACCGTAAGTGTCACCTGTGTTCAGCAGAGGTTTCCTGTTCCTTGGTTATTACAACCGCTTCATTTTGTCTGCAGTGTGGCAGTTTGCTAGCCGTGGTTGGGGCAGCCTGCCTTGGTTCTGCCTTTGTCAGGTGGACCGACTTGCTCCTTCTCTCTCAGCTGCTGCAGAACTTGTTGTCAGACCAAACTGCCTTCCCCAGCAACCAAGAGTTTGGTGTCTGGTTGCGGTTCCCTTCCTCCTTCGGGTAGGTGAGGCTTCACTTACTGGTAGCTGCTCTTTTTTATGTCTTGAGTATTTAGGCAACCCTATCTATTGTCCTGGTGCATGTAAGAACCTGTGGGTCCTTTAATATTTACTCGGGTGAAATTCCCCAGTTGGCGTTGTCGTCTCACCCTCTCGCCTTTCTTTTTTTTTCAAAGAATACATTGTTATTAACAAACTAAATTTAAGCTTTTTTGTTTGTAAATATTATAAAATAACATCAACAATGCAACAAAACCATAAAATAACTCTTATTCCCTTTTATCACACACAATTGTTTGAGAAAAGTCAACAGTGCAAATGAGCTAAACAAATGCAAAACCCATTATTGGTTTGAGGTATCTCATATAGACATTATTTGGCTTTTTGACCAACACTGATCATCACTTTGGTATCAAACGATACTTTGGTATTAATGCTATCGAAATTTAGATCACATTCCTAGTAAGGGGCTCTCAGGATATTGTCTTAAGCGTAGAGAAGCAAAAGTTATTCAAGAAAATTGAAAATTCTGATTACTCCTTGTAATAACTTCTCAAGTGCATGACACAATATATTTGCACATGGACAGTATTGCTTTCATAGGTTTCTTCATTAAAACTGCAGACATCCTTCAGGCTTCTGCTAGCTTGGACTTGTATTTATCTTTTTAAGACCATTTATAAAAGAACAAAGACTAAATTATCTACCAGACGTTATGTCATGTTTTTGGTAAGTTCTGAACACTCTCCCAACAGTGGTTTACACTTTGTTAGCGGCTACTCCTGTCAACTGATCTGTGATTTTGCTGGCCAATTAGAAGTGGAGAGCAGTGTGTAAGAGCAGCCGGGCCCAAACCAAAGCTGACCCCAGGAGAGGAGGAAAACAGGAGAAACATACTGGCCTGCTGTTTGAGCTGCCAGAACAAATGAGCCACGTTGATTGGTCAGACAACCAGGTAGCAGAATGAAATTACAGGCTGCACTGGTTGCTTTTTGCCAAACATCATGGGAGCTGATAGACAGAGTGATATGAAAAGAGAGAAAAAATACAGAGATGAACCCCCCTGCAGAGGCTCTGATGAGGTAGAAAGAAAGGCATTTTTTTGTCCTTCTTTACCTTTTGGCCTCGTAAATGTTTCCCTCAAGGGGCTCCAGATTGCCAGAGTTAAGTAAAGACCAAAGAGAATTGTAGCACTTTTCAATCAAGAAAAGAAACTTTCTTAAAAAAAAAAAAAAAAAACTTTTTATTGAATTCTCAGATGTGTACTTATTTAGCTGTGTGCTCATGTGTACTTTAAGATACCTGCCTGTTCAGAATCACTGATAGTCAAGGCAAGACACGCTTCAAAGTTTGATTGCTCGGAGAGAACATGCTGATTTGTAATAGTGCCAGCATTATAACAGTCCTTAGGGTGAATTCTGCTGAATTAGCAATGATCCATTCCTCTCCCCTGTAGTTGTGGAGATTCAAATCTGAAAAAGATGTTGAATGGAGAAAAATGTCAATTGGGTACAATTTTTGTCATTTTCTTCATGAAGGGTTTAACCAGCTGCAGCCCGGTGAAGCTTTTTCTGTCTCCTTTTGGCCATAGAAGTAAAGCAAGGCTAGGTTCCAGGCTTTTGAAATGTCTGTGGTCTGTGGTCTGTGTGTGACATATTTGTCACATACAGTTTCTGAGACATTTTGCTTTACTTTATGGTATAAACTTTGCTCAAAATCCTGTCGAACACAATCTGATACCCGTCTTCTGTCCCCTAATAGACACCCAGAAGTAGAAAACCATATTATAATATTTTTAATGTAGCACATGGCAATAAATGGTCTGCACAAGTTATTTGTAAGGTATTCTGTATCATGTTGGACTTCCTGTTATCTTGATAACTGCCTTAATTCTTCATAGTATGGATTTAAAAAGGTATTAAACATTCTTCAGAGATTTTGCTCCATATTGACATGATAGCATCACACAGTTGCTGTTCATCCATGATAAGAATCAGAGGGTAAGTCACCAGTGTGACCAGTAACAGCTGAAGTTCCTCAGCCACTTTACTGGCACCATCCTGCATCCAGACTTCTTGTGCCTGAGAGAACCAAGCAAGCCGTTGTCCCTTGGAAAGACTGCCTGGCAGAGGCCTTTGAGAGGAAGTACATGGGATTGGTCAGTGACTGTCAGTAGGCTGAATGGCGAGCGAGGTGGCTCCCAGGGAGGTGGGATGCAGGGCATCAAGTAAGACAAGAAGAGGAGAGCCATTTGCAATACCACCGAAGTGGCAGAAAGGGCTTCAAGATGGCTATGGCTTAAGTGAGGAGATCTTTGGAGACAGGCTGAGGTCTGATCAGCCTTGGCTGGGTCACTTGGATGAGGATATATGATGTTGAAAGACACGAAACACCCAGTGAAGACGTGTCCAGAGGCATCAGGAGAAGTATTTTCAAAGTCCCGTTCCACTACATTCCAAAGGTGCTCTATTGGATTGAGATCTGGTGACTTTGGAGGTCACAGGAGTCCAGTGAACTCATTGTGTTCAAGAAAGCAGTTACAGATGATCTGAGCTTTGTGACATGGTTCATTACCTTGCTGGAAGTAGCCATCAGAGGATACTACACTGTGGTCATAAAGAGATGGACATGGTCAGCAACAACACGCAGGTAGGCTGTGGCGGTTAAACCAGGCCATGCTCTTCTGCTGCTGAAGCCCATCTGCTTCAAGGTTCAGCTTGTGTGTAAAGAGATGATTTTCTGCATTACTTGGTTGTAATAAGCGGTTATTTGTATTACAGTCGCCTTTCTATCATTTTCAACCAGTCCGCCCATTCATCCCTGCCCTTTAACATGAACAAGACATTTTGGTCCAGACAGCTGCTGCTCAATGGATACATTCTCTTCTTCTGACCATCCTCTGTAAATCCCTGGAGATGGTTGTGTGTGAAAATCTGTTTCTGAAATGCTCAGTCCAGCCCATCTGGCACTAACAACCATGTCATGTTCAAAGTCACTTAAATCCTCTTTCTTCCCCATTCTGATGCTAAGTTTGAACTTGACCACGTCTACATGACTAATCATTGGTTTGCTACCATGTGATTGGCTGATTAGATATTTGTGTTAACAAGCATTTGAACACATGAATCTGATGAAGTGGCCGATGAGTGTAGATTATTTTATATCACTGTGTGTGGCTATACTGTTAAAAAGACTCAACCACACCAGTGTTTTCCGGCAGCTTGTTTGAATTTAAAGTCAAAGTTATTTCATGTCAAGTAATCTTTGTATGAGTAACACATATTTTTTTGTTGTTTTGTGCTATGTACTGTCAACGGACAACACTCTGCCCTGTATTTTATCCTGACCCTAATAATTTGACATGTGATTTCAACTCTTTAACTGCCTGCTTTACTGTTTGGTAGAGCACAATTTTCAGTGACTAGAATGATTTATTTATTTTTTTTGACAACTTATGTAAAAGAACCCATGTGGCTTATTTTGGTTTAGTATGACTACCAAGAGACAGTGTTTATTATTCCACTGCTGTTTCAACTAATTTCATTAGTTATTATACTATTAACTTTCATCTATTTGTTTAAAAAATTATTCATATTATTATTTTCCAAAAGAACAGATAAAATCCAATTAAACTTTTTTTCTTACTTTTCTCTTCTTCAAGGGTTAAGGACATAAAATGACAGGGTAAAAGCTTAAAATACACATAAATGAAATGAAATGTGCAAAACAATACTGCAGTACAGATCAGATCAGATCAGAAATACTTTATTAATCCCTTTGCAGGGAAATTCATGTTTTCGGTACAACCTGTTCAAGA
>JBAFTA010000005.1:30608277-30622623 GCA_036919975.1 Melanotaenia parkinsoni | reverse complement strand
TTCTACACAACAAAACAACTGCATGAGCGCTCTTCCAAGACTGGTGATTCCACACTTTTTGCCAGGGGTTGTATTTCTGTATTCATTCATTCACAGAAAAATATACAAACAAAACAGCCTCCCAAACTGGCAGCAATGTTAAATGTATAAATTTACCTATACTCACATTTCATAACATTTCTTTATGTCACACACTGGAGATCACACAATCAGCAGTTTTTGCTATTCATTTGAGCACATGGCAGTCTCTAACCCACACCGCACAGAGCCTCCCTGCATGATTTATTTCACAAATACATCTCATTAAAATGCAGAGAGAGAAAAAATACTTCAAATGTAACTTCAGTTGCATATTCTAACAAGTTTTGTGTATATTTATCTATTCATCAGAAAAAGTTCCTCTGTTACATCAGAAAATTGTTTCTTACTAGCATCCCCGATGCATCTCCAACTATGTCCTACATACAGGAAGGAAGACTGGGGGTCTGGGTTCATCTCCAAGTGATTCCTGTTGCAGTTTGCCTGCAGTGTAAAAATAAATGGACCATTCAGAGGAAGAAATGTAAAATGTGTTGTAGAGTAAATATCATGGAAAGTTTGCTGCCTTCCACGCTGTTCATGATGGACAGTTTCTCCATTGCTTACTTACAATGAATGAGTCATTTTTGGTCTAGGTCAATCAATGGGCCTGATATTCTTCTTTCTTCTTAGTTAGTGGTTGTTCTTGGTTAGTATTGCCTCTAGTGAGCCATTGTTGTAACTGAGTGAAGTTGTTCAGGGGGATTGTTCCAATTGAATAAAGTGCAATGTGAAAGCAAATTGAGTCCTCCAAGCTATCCTGGTGCGTATGTGCCCTAAAGGCCCATTATGCTCCCCTTACATATGTAAATAGAGATATCCATTTCAAACAAATCACTTCTCTCATACTTCGATTTATCCTTAATGTTCGCAAGATCGTTAGCCAATACATCCACCAGTTCAACACGTTGAACTATTTGTAAACACCAAAAAGGGGTATCATCTATGACTAAGGGAGAAATTGTATTAATAATTTGGCTACATATTATTTACATGTGCTCCAAGTTTTCCTTTACTTTTACCACTCTGTCTGCAGTCTGTCTGGCAGAAAGGAGGTGGTACCTAGAATATGTTCCTGCAGCCATGTTCTAATTGAACCACATCATACTTCATTCCTCATAGTCCTGCTGGGTCATTTCTTTACTCTCTAAGTTTAAATCTGGAAAATCCACAATTGTGAAATGTGACATGCAGATATTCAAACTAAATTAGTCACATTTATACAGGGCTCAATTATACCAGAGCTTTTGGGAAAGCCTTTGTCAAGCGTGCACTTTGCAAGTCATGTGCATATATGTTAGTGCATGTACCGCATTAAAAAATATTGTTACTACAAAAAAAAAAAAAAAAAAAAAAACTTCTGCTGCTAATGTATGCAGCTTGTTTAATCAAAAACATGGATGGAAAGTTCTTTTCACAACCATAAAAGAAAGCATTTAAGTGTTTTTTGTATGGACGCTCACAGCAGGCTACAAACAAACAACACTGCTGTCCACAGTGCTGAAAGAAACAGAACGGATCACATCTGGAAGATTTAATTAATTAAATTAAATAAATAAAACACAAAGCTGACAAATTATTGCTATTCTTTTCAAGACACATCAGGAATATTTTTGAAAATTAAATGTAACCTAAATGTGAACTATTTTAGGGTACCCCCTCAACGTATCAGTTGAATGTCTTTAAGGGAGCGCCTGTTCCTTTCAGGGGAGCTGAGCTCCCCTTAGCTCCCCCGGAATTCGAACCCTGCATTAATAGTAAGAGCTCAGAAAAACTGACAGTGAGATCTGACTATGCTCGTTAATGTTGCTTAAAGCTTTCTTCAGGTCCCTTAGCTTTGGTGTTATGCTTATGCATTCCCTTACTTTAAAATACAAAGGAAATAGTAGATTTCAACTCTTTACTTGCTGTCAGCAAATGTTAATATGAATGTCAAGATTTCTGAATCATGTTCTCTACACTATAGAATATTCAGAGAATCCACAGTCTGTGCATAAAGTCCCTGGTGGCATTATTTTGCAGACAGTGAAAACATTATGCAGCATCACTCAGGTACATCTAATATTAGGTCTTACCGTGTCGGTAGTGGAAGAAAAATTCAAGGACTTGACTAACTACTTTAACTCAAATGTGCAAACTCTCCTTCACATATTATTCAATGCAAACTGCCCCCTGAGACGCCAACATTACATTTCTGTTATAATTTTATTCATGTAAGGATGTAATTTTAATGAATTAAAATCCCACTGCTCATTGTTAATATCATCACATGTCAGGCTGGAACTTATGATTATAATTTGCTGATTATTTTCTCGGTTGATTGATTCAAGATCCAGGAAAATCATTTTGAAGCCCAGAGAGACCTCGTCACAGTGGTTCATCCAAACATTTACTGAACTCAAGTTGGGAGGTGAAACAAAAGCAACCATTTCACCTCTACAGTGATGTAAGATTTAATCTTATACAAGTTAAATCACATTTCCTGAGCTCCTTGCATTTCTAATGTCAAAGTAACGAAATCTCACAGATAAATCAAGTAAAATTCTCTTGTGAAATATAGCAGTTGGAGACATCAGATATTTACAGTGGCTGAGGTCTTTACACCGCTGCATCAGAGGACAGATTTAAGGTTCTGCTGCTGGTCTATAAAGCTCTGCTTTAGGACTAAAATACATCAGTGACCCCTTGACCCAGTATGAACATACAGAACCTTCAGGTCATCTGGATCTGGTCTTTTATCAGTTCCCGGAGTCAGAGCCAGACATGCAAGCTGCATTCAGCTTCTATGCTCCATGTCTGGAACAAACTCCCAGAAAGCCTCAGAACAGCTGAAACACTCTCTGCTGCATTTCAGAAGTTTTTGTTTAGGTGTAAATCTGCACTGTTTCTTTTAAGCTTGAACTTTTAAACTTGATCATGTTTTAATACTGTTTTTATGTAATGTTCTTTCTTTTTTCATTCCTTCATTTGTTTTTCAGTTTAAATTTTGCTTCCTATTTTCTGATGTTTCAGTGTTTCTGTAAAGCCCAGTTACACTTTCATTGAACTGTACTATACAAATAAACTTTCCTTACCTATTTATTGTTTGTGTGTCAGTAATGAAATGGAGGTAGTTTAACTGGTTTATGCAGTTATAGCAATGTTCTTCAGAAATCACCCTGATGGGACTATTTTGCTCAAAGTTTAAGTTTCCTGTTGAACTGTCACTTCTCTGTATGCATGTTTTCTTTTCTCTATTTATTTCATTTATTGTGGTATATTGATTTTGTGTGCAACACTTTGGGAACATTTTGTTGTGAAATGCGTCGTATAAATAAAGTGATTGATTGATTGATGTGACTGCTATTTGATTAGAAAATCCAAAGAGAGAAAAATCATACAGGCAAAAACATGCAAAAAAACCTAGACCAGTCAGCTGTAAATATAGCATACAACATTGACCGTTTAACATGTCTCAAGCTGTTTTAGTCATGGGGAATTAGTTGTTTGTCATATGGTCATTTTTATTTTTCCATATTTAAAGTTTTCTCCACTTCTTTTTTGTAGCCATAAGATGCACGTATGATCCCATCCCATTATCCAATCTTCAATTTAAATATCACACATTATTTATTATAGGACATATTTCTCATCAAATTTTTTGACCAGCTTATACTTATCCCTGCCCTCCTGTCCGTTTTCACATTTTTCTCCAACCTCTCCCTCCTCTCAGTCCCCTCTGACTCACCTGTCTGCTCCGCCATAATTCCTGTCACCACTGCCACAGTGGCTGCATGGATCAGGGGGACAGCAGCTGTCACATGTAATTGAAAAGAGAGTTACACCTTGTGTCTGCGCGAGTGTGTGGATGTGTGTGTGTGTAAGTTTGTGAAGGCACCACCAAGCAAATCTTCTCTGATTTTAACGCCACTTTCCCCTTCCCTCGTTTTCCTCCCCTGCACTCTTCAGCTACCCGTTCTTCTTTCATCCCTCCATCCACAATTGGTTATAGATACAGCTTCTCATTTCTAACCCTACCTCCTACCTTCTTCTATTACTGATTTAGGGCCAGCATGGTGCTCTTCCTCCCCCAAGTCTCTCATTTTTCACTACATTTGTTTCCCTTCATCCAAGTCTTGCTCTTCTGCCCGACTCCTCTGTTTTTACCTCAACCTCTGAATCTCATTTCTTCATTTGTGTTTTACTGTAGATCTCATTTCATACACTATCTCCTCTACCCCTCGAACCTCATCTCTCCCTTATTCTACCCATCCTTCTTTCCTCCTTCTGTATTTCCTTTCCTAGCTGCTGTGATATGATAACCCCCCTGTCATGGATTCCCAGTCTCTGTCATCTGGTATGACAGATAGCACCTTTAGCCTTGGGCTGGGGACCCTCTGACAGATGGACTAAGCTCGCCAGCTATAACCAATCCCTGCTGTCAAAACACTCACACATACACACACAAAGGTGGCATATATCGGTGTCGTATATATCACCTTTGCCGTTGCTCACCATCCCATCCTCAAGCTGCCCCCACAGTACCAATTTGGGTGATTTAATTGGCGGATTTAGTGTCCCGATCAAGGTGAAAAGCTGTCTGAGAAACAAATTAAAGGCCTGTCAGAAGAGAGTGAAGCAGAGGAGGAGGAGGAAGAGGAGGAGGTGGAGGAGGAGAGGAGCAGAGTTTGATAATGAAAATCACTTCTTTCTTCTTTGAGATCTGAGAAACAACCAAAAAGAGGAAGACGGTAGGGGAGAAGGAGTGCTGGAGGACGAAAGAGAAAACTAAGGTTAGGCAGAGTTAAATAAAAAATAAAAGTGGAATGCAGTCAACAAAAAGAAAAAGAAGATAGCTGAGAATAAAGAATATCAGATGTGTCATTCTCCTCCTGCTGTCTCTCACTTCACTTCACTTTTTTTTTTTTTTTTTTTTTTCTGTGGTTGTGGAATAAAATCAGACAATATCCCCGTCTGACAAGTAAAAGACCAGTTGAGGGACGGAGCTCAACACAAACAAGATCCCATGTCAAAATTGAGGGATTTGTTTTTTAAAAAACAACTTGTCAATTTCTTTAAAGTCAAGGTATTGACTTGCATAGACGCTGTGACGGGGCTTTAACCTCATTTCAAGACTGTGAAAGGCAGCGGCCTCTCAGCATCTATCAATAAAAATAACACAGCCGGAGCTCTCAGACATGCGTCCTCAGTGTGTTCTGAGACAAAAATAAACCTGATTCTTTTAGACTTTTAAAACAGAAAGTCATGTGAGGTTCCGCTTTCAGTGCAGCGAGTGTACTCAGGGTTGGTCTCAAACTGCTGATAAGGTGGTCCTGTCAGAATTCATCACTGTGCTAAGATGGCTCAATGAAGGCAGCTGAACGACAGCTGTCACTTGTTACACAGCCTCATGCTGCTCTTTGTGCTGAGCAAGATCAACTCACAAACGTTAAAGCTGAATTTTCTTTATTTATTTTAGAAAAATACAGACTGTAATACAGCAGATCGTGTCCAAAATTTAACCATTCGACTCAAGTTGCACGTAGACCTCACACATCACTGTTTTAGTTACAGTAGTGGATACATGAATTATAGCCACCACCTACATCCCCTCCTCATCATTCTCCATTAGACAAAACAGTTTTCTATGATGTGAAGAAGCTCATCTGAGTTTATATAAGGACGTGACAAACTTCACCTCAAACTTCAGTGTGAGACACCTCGTGCCACCTCTAGGGCCTCTACTCTCTGCTGTACCTGAGGCTACAGTTTCAGGACCCCAGGTGCTGTTCCAGGACTGAGGTTCCAGGATCATCATTTTTAGTGCTACTTTAGCCAGTTTTTGTGTCATTTTATCTTTTTAGATTAATTTTTAGGTTTTGCAGAGTCATTTTACATTGTTGAATGGTTTGCATTAGAATAACAGTACAGAACGGGGTTAGCATTCTCTCTTAGGACATGGCGTGAACTCCATTCTCGCTAATTCACACTCCTGTGGAGTACTTAATGTAAAAAGTGAGTGACTTGAAAGTGAAGCCTTTGTTTCTGCAGCCATATGTTGCATTTAAGGGTAAACAAAATATCTATAGGTTTAGGGAAAAACAACTGCATTAGTGCTTTGATGCATAGTGTCCACAGTGGACGCCTAAAGGTTTCTAGTGTATGCATGAATTAGGTACCATTAGGTACCACTGAAGTTTACAGTGATAATCTGCACCATAAAACAGACTGAGGAAAGTTCTGTGGCCAGATGTGCCTGAGATCTTTGGCCAGAGGTTGTGTGCCTCAGCAGGTATTTCTAAGTTATTGTTTATCCCTCTTACTTATCCACTTCACCTCCAATTCAAGGCGATCTGTTGGTTTCGTTACTTTCGCAATGATTTGTTATAAAAATGGCTCATAGGAACACACTTGTAGTTTACTGTGGATCATGTATTTGTTTTAATTGGAAAATAATTGGATTGCAATGAACTGCTTTTATTTGCTGTGTACCCATAAAAGTATCTGTGAGGTAGACTGTTGTGAATTGGTGCTGTACAAATTAAGCTAAATTAAACTGAATGGAATTACTTGACTGTGTTGTTGGGTGGAATATTGAAAAAGAACATCCTCAGAATTCATCAGGATGAGTTCACGCCATGAAACCACAAGTCAAGTTGAGCTTTTTCCAATTCTGCCAAGAAAAGCTGTAAAATATCCGATCATAATTCTGCCTGAAGGTTGTAGAAGGAGCAGGAGGAGGAGACTTGAGGCATCTGATCAAGTCTTGCTAGTAAACCTTTAGTGAAATATGAGTTTGCAATATTTACATTTTTTGCAAATGTTATAATTTTGTGTTGAATTTAGGACGTCTGTTATAGATTTATGTGCTTTTTTATATTAAATTTAAAATCATTCTTCCCCCAGATAGTTAAAAACATAAATGAAGCTCATCTTTGCTGCATCATTACATTCATGTCCATGATGAGTAAACTGCATGTAAACCGACTGTAAGTATACAGGGATGCACTGTTTTCTTATTTCTTTGCAAAAATGAGTTTTAGTTCACTTGAAGACACAGTTCATTCTTCTGGCTGACAGTGCTGCTAGTTAATTTTTTTGCTGTGGATCTGTTGCTGTACACTTGTGTCATTTATTTGCATTAGTCCTTGCTTTCTCCTCATCTGATTATTTTCATTTGCTCTTTCCTTATTCTCATTTTTCATTTCAGCAGGATCTATTCATTCCACTCCAAATCTTTGTCCTCGTGCTGCTTATCTCCTTCCTCTGTGTTTCATTCATTCAGTGCGTTTCTTCTGAGCTATGTCCCAAAGACAAGCGGCTGTTTATCAAACACCCATCCGCAACTAGAGAATTAATCTCGGCGCTTTTCCTTCTTACCAAACCAGAGAAAGCAAAGTAGAGGAAAAATGGGAGGATAGGGGTTACAGAGGTAAAGGCGCGAAACATCCCTCAGCTTTTAATTCTATGAATTGGATTAGTGCAGAACTCTGTGGGAGGCAGTAGATGTGGATGTGCCTATAAACATGTTTTGTAGTGTGTGTGGACAGAATATAGCTGCATCATGTCAGAGCAGCTGCTGTTTAATATCAACAACCCATTCTGAGTTTCGCCTCTCCCCCTTTCTCCTCCTCCCTCCTCTTCCTGTATTTATTTCTCATCGAGTATTTGGCCTGTTTTCAAACGTCTGCAGGCCCCAATGAAATTAGACTGAGTGCAGTGTAATGAAGAGGTTTCCAGTGAGAGTTATGATATTGAAAGTCTCACACAAACACAGCCGTGCACGCTCATGCACCTGCCACATACACACATCTGCAGTCTCTGCACACACACCGGCAGGACTGATGAAAGTTTTGGTAAGAGGACAGAAGATTGTTTGTGCATTCACTGTGTTTCCCAAATGAAAACACAGTAATTGTACAAGAAAGGTTATGCTCCTAAATACTCGCTCCATTAAACTGATTGACTGAGAGAATCCAGATGAAAGCCCAGATCTGTCATTGATTTCCCACTTAGATTCACATCAGATTCAAATTGCTAGTTAAATTAAAGTCAAGACTAATGAAGATAAACAGCTAGAAGCAAGTTTATAATGAAAGTTAAGGCACTGAAACAACTGAAATATGATTTGCAACCAAATGGGAAAATTCCATGAAAGACCTGAATTCTGGTGTAAAAACATCACAAAGAAACTAAACATGAGAGCTGGGTGAGACAAGTCTGACATCCAGGACCTGATGATATCACAAAACAACAATAGTTCTAAGAACGAGGGACAAGGACAGGAAAAAGCAAGAAAGCCTGACACAGAAGGGGGAGGTGGAAGTAATAAGATTCAAAGCAGCATGCTAGAAAAGGGCACAAAGTGCTCAATGAGGGAGAAATTCAGAAATTGAAGATGAGAAGCAGGCTTAGAGGGAAATAAATGGAGGGGACAGTGAAGCAAGGAAACAGACACACAGAAGGAAATTTTAGGTAGATGGAGAAGATTGGGAGGTAGAGCAGAGGGGAGAGACGTGGCTAAGATGGATCTGGAGCAGAGCACTAAAAGGCAGAGGTAGGCTTAAAGGTTAGAGGAAAAAGATGAGTGAAAGCATAAAAGAGAGGTGGAAGAGATGACAGAAGATGGTGGAGGAGAGCGGTGAGGGTAGGAAAGCAGAACAAGAGACAAAGAGGGAATGAGAGAATGATGGATGGACAGAAGGTGGTAAAATGGAGAGGCGGACTTAGTTTTGATGGATGCAGCTGAAACCTGCATGCCCAACGTGCTTTCCTGGGTCCTCCCCGGAGCCCAACATGCATCTGTGTGTGCAGCCAACCCAAGCAGATGTGAAGATATTTTACAGTATAATGGGTTTAAATGTGCAGAGGATTCATTTAATTTCATTTCGTTTTTCTCACAACGAAAATGTTTGTAAAACTCGTGCATGTGTCTGCACAACCAGAATGCTGGAAAAAGAGCAAGACCCAATAGATACACGTGTGGACACAAAGATAACTGGAGTCATGCATTTTTTTTTAAATCAGCTTTACAGAAGAACTACTGGACAGATTTTCTCACCCCCTAATGACGCGTTTTCTTTGGCATGTTAAACTCAATCCAATGTTGACGCATGTCTTATCTCTTGCTCTGTCCCTTTCTCTCTTTCTTTTCCTCTCTTTCTCCAAAAATGTCCTGATGTGTTTCTTTGATGAATCAGCCATGGTGTGCATTCAGAATGACCAGTGTGTTGATATCCAGCTGCTGGAGTGGAGAACAAAGCTCAATATGATGCAGCGCTCAGGAAGAAAAAGTTGTTTAATGTTGTTCCTCGGCCTCCAGACACTGCTGGGCAGTGACACCTCCAGGAATGTACATAATAAATGTCACTGTGCCATCAAAACAAATAAGAAAGCACATTTTTTTAAAGGTCTGAAACTTACATAGTGCCACTTTAGGAGACTAAAGAGAAAAAGCTCTGTTTGGAGGCTGAAGGGGTTTGGGGTGAAGCCACACACTTTTCCTTCATAGTTTATTTGCATTTATGACTGTTTTAAAGTTGTTTTTTTTTTTTTAACTAATGCTTTGGTTAAGTTAAGACATTAAGAATTACATGGTGAGGTTAAGGTATTAAAAAAGAGCTAGGTCAGTTAAGGAAGCATAATGGCTCAATTTAAGACTATGTCAACAATAAAAACCTATTTTTTTTATGACTTTGAGTAAAAACAATTTTTTTTCTATAATATTAAATAATAAATAAATGGACGAATCAAAAAATAAATGCCGGTCAATACATTAAACTTGAAAGGACCTGGAATGAGCTACAACACATTGTCATGGTTCATGTTCTGCTGGGCCTCTAGTGATTGCTTCCTCAATCAGGTTAATTTATTCCACCTGGTCTTCCCTGATTGCTCCCTCGCCTGTGCTCATCCCCACTTAAACTCTCTTCAGTCTCTCCTTTTCTGCCAGATTATCGACGGCCTTGTGCCAAGTTGAGACGCAGTGTTTGTTTCTATGTTCCAGTTTTCTCGTCTTGGGATTACCTTTGCCTTGCCCACGACAGATCTTCCTCACCTTGTGATTATCCAGACAACAACCACTGTTAATATCTATGACTACTGATTCTTGCCTAATACCTTGGAAAAGTATCCTGACTTCTGCCTTTTTGTGTACGACCATTGCCTGTTCTCTTGATCACACGTCTGGATTTCGGAATTATGCTCAAGCTGTTGGAGTGTTTGCAGATCCTGGAGGGTGCTTCCACCCCATGTGACCAGATTGCCTTCCCGGGATCTGATCACCAACCACCATCCTCGCTCATTCCTCAAAATAAAGCAACCTCTATTTAAACGTTTGTGTGGCTGAATGTCCAGGTCCTCAGGGTCATCCATTACACACAACACATTACACCATCTTTTTATTTAACAAAAATTAAGCTAAAATTCAGAAGCCCTGCATGAGACATCAGGACATCCTTCAGCTTTGTTTTATAATTTTTTTCAAACCTGGACTGGAGTGCCTTTGTTACAGATAATAATTTTTAATATTTAGAGAAGTGGTGGGATCAAAGTTGACCCTTCTCTGATAATGCCTAGGAAGTAGTAGCAGAGGTAGATCATGCATACATGGACTTAAGTTTTCAGACATTAAGCCAGGATTGTTGCTTGAGTGTGGAGTTTAGATTGCACATGATGTAGGATTTGCAGTCATTAATGAGTCATACGTACCACGATGTCATGAGTCTACATGTTTTGTGGTCATTATGTGTAACACTGTGTGCTACTTGTGGCTAACTGGCGAGATGGTATGAGGGACGTATCAGACACATTTCCCTACATCACAGTACACTCCAACACAGGTAAATTAAAGTCATGCTTCCTCTGGTTCCACAAAGCCACAATGAATTATAAAAAGACACACCAACACAGCATTTGTCTGACTTGTTTGGTTCATTTATGAATGGACAAAAGAGAGGGGCTCATTGTTGGAGCCATAGAGCTGATCCATGAAAGGAGCTTATAATTCAGTATACAATCAAACCACCTTTAGCAGCAGTAATGTGAAATACTCCTTTTCTGTGTGATGTCAGTCTCACATTATTCTGGTTTACACTTCTTTATAAAATTGTTGTATTTCATAAAGGTCCAGAACCATAGAAATCGGAACCTAAAATGAATATAAGCCAACCAAACTGTGCATGTTAACTCAAGCTGATTTCATTGTTTATGGGTGCACAGGAAAAAATTAGTCAATTTAAAGCTAACTTGTAGGTTTGATGGTGGAGTGCAACAACTGAAAGGCTTCTGTTACCAGATTAATCATTAATGTTAATCACATTAGGTTTGGGAAGAGAGCATGTTTGACCAACCTGACTTCACAAGAAATACGCCAACCGCACGTTTTTATTGTCCACTTTATGGTACTATGAAATCTCCAAACCTTTTTATTGAACTAATAATTACAACATTTGAATCATGTCTCGCAGCAAAATGCTCTCAAACTGCATTTTATGAGCATGACAGTGTGTTTGCTGTGGACATAAATGTCCTCTCCTTTTGTCAGAAAGCTCACAGATGACCGGAAAGTTGCCAGCATCTTGTCAAATTGATTCAGTCCTACTCTATTTCCCAGTAAACACCTACAAGTCTGAAACTCTACCGGTACCATCTAACGTCTTTGTATTTTGTATGAACTGCCATAAACCCAAAAGGGGTTTAAATCTGAATCACATGTGAGAATAATAATAAATACTTTAACAAATTACAGGTATGAAGTGAAATGATGTGAAGATAGTCATGTCTAAACAGCAGTATTCCTTATCATTACTTTAAAAAATAATTTTGTTTTATGAACTTAAACAATGTTTACAAAGTAAAATTTAAACTAATAGTTTCAGAGAATATAAGGACTGAAGCCCTTAAAACATTTATTTTTGACTGGAGTGCTTAATAGAAGAAAATAACAGGAACAACACGGACAAAGAATTAGAGGAAAAAAAGAATGAGAGGGGGTGGAGGTTTCAAATAGTAGAGTAAAAGGATGTAAAATTAGAGGGAGGGCAGATAGGTTGTTCCATCAAATGAATACCGTTATGTCGGTGTAGCAGGCACCAAATTATAGGATCAGCACCACAGATGCTAAGAGAAAAAGAGAGGCAAGACAGAAAACACCAGGACAAAGACAGAGAGCACTGAGAGCAGCCTGCCTCTTGTCTAGCTTACTGAACATAGACAGCTGATAGAGATTAATGTCTCGAGTGGGTGGGCGGAGGGGAGAAAGAGGTCCAGACTGGCAGTGCGTGAGTTGGATGGATGATGGATGGAGGGAGCAAGTCAGGGCAAGGGACGCTGAAAGAGGGCAAGAGAAGGGGTAGTTAGGGGCGAGAGGAAGAGTTGAGAAGTTCAGCGTCATGAGTGTGGTCTATTGTGAGACAGTAGATTGATGAAGGCTAAGATGGAGGAATAGCAAAATGAAGTGAATGCAGTTGAATGGAGGGGGAGGGGCCTGGAGATTGATGGCAAAAGCGCAGAGGCAGAGTGAGCTGTAAGAAAAGGGAGATTTAAAGATCGCAGATAAATGCGAAAAATTCAGGCTTCTCACAGGGAATTCTGGTTCTCGTTTTCCTGCACTGTGAGCTCGTAACTCTCGGCTGATGCATGCTGGGAAAACTCTGCATAGTTTGGAAGTAGCCTTGATGCCACACCCACTTCATCTAATTCCACGTTTCATCTTATATTAATAGCTGTGAGGTGAGCTGAAATGCAAATTGTGTGTGAGTTTGAGTGACACACACACACACCTACACACACACACACACACACACACACACACACACACTCTTACACACTATATTCCCCGTCCACCAAGATAAGCAGTAATGAGCTCCACTGGCTCCCTCTACACACCTCTCACAGTCCTTGCAGCTGTATATCTCTTCTTTGCCACATTCTGTCCATCCTCATATCTTCTGGCCTCTCACCTCCATTACTCTTAACTATTACTCCCCTGTTCATCTTTTCCGACCCTCCCTTCCTCCGTCTTTGCTCCCTCCACCTTCTTGGCTTTTCTTTTTACACTTTTCTTTTCTCTTTATCTCAATTTCAGACCACATAACATTTCTCTCCACATTTCTAGTCACTATTTTAATTACCTTGGATTAAATGGAACAGGACTTTCCTCTTTTCTGTTTGTACTCTCCCATAAGAAAAACACTGAAAACTGACTTTTGAAAGTAAAAAAAAAAAGTAAGAAATAAACTTTTGGACAGAACGGGTCATTGATATGCTTGTGTTGCAGTGTAATCCCCAATGTGCAAAGCAAAAGAGAGTCTCATGAACTATTACAGAATATAGATTTTTAACAGGGGTCAGTTTAATACAATTCATTGTATTATCTGTATTTCTTTTCTAGAAATACAGTCTGTTGCTTGGCACAGTAGAATGTGTAAGTACACACTGGTCAGTGCATTGCACAGTTGATAGGCTGCCTGCAGCAGATGAAATGAAATTGGAAATCTCATGTGTGGATCGAGAGGAGACTTGAGCTCCAGCCTTGCGAATGAACTGAAGATTAGAAAAGCTAATGTCATAAAAATATCAATTTTATATGATTTGAGCTTATTTTTGCATAAGAGGATAAATGCTACATGTGGCATAATCAGAAACACTTTTAATTTTCTTTCAAGAGAAAACTGAGGATAGTAGAATCAATATTTGCCTTTTAAGGACGTACATTTTCATCACCAATGCACTGATGCACTAATTATCCAGTACATATAAAAATATACCCATTGTGATCAGATGCAACACTCTTATGGAGATGCAGTGCAATTTTACATGGTTGGATTTTGTAAAAGAAAATTATCATATACAATTCAGTTTGGTACAGTGTAACAAACATTCCTGGAAGTAGTCATTTTGTATGGTTAAAAAATTATCTTTAACAAAAGATTAAATTAAATCCAGGTCTGCTCCTTGCCTTAACTCGTCCTTATCCACCTCTATTTACTCTTTTTTAATACCTCAAACACTTAGCAGTTCAACAGTTTAAGGATGCTCAGTAGTCCGACCTGCTGTGCTGCCAGCAGATAGATGTCATTTATACTTTCAGCCACAGAAACAAGGCAGTCGGGGTGTTCCTATGTGAATAATGAGGTGGGGTGTGGAAAGAAATTGCTACACTTTGATCACCAGGCTTATTACAAATGGTACTTCTAGGGCAGAGCTGAACATGACAGGAAGGGGGAGTCAAACATATTGAAAATTATACATTTTCACCATGAAATGAGGGAAGTTAGCATATATAGT
>JBAFTA010000005.1:30594558-30605292 GCA_036919975.1 Melanotaenia parkinsoni | reverse complement strand
TAATATGCATATTATTATTATTATAATGTTCATAGCTGTAAATGATTAAAACCTTCACGTGAATAGTCTAACAGAAAGAAGTCATTACACTTTACAATTCACAAAATGTTTTTTTTATTTTTATTTTTTGCCCTATCTTGGTCTGTTGTGTAAAAGAGACTTTTAATCTCAAGGTTTACATGAAATAAAAATGTTAAAATGCTTCAGTCAAAGGTTGCAAAACCCTTTTGCAGCATGGTGCTGTGCACAGCAGAGCAAGATTGAGCCTTTAACTCCAGGTAACCCTACTTTCCTGTTTGTTCTTTGCTCTGCTCCTCTTGTTCTTTCCTATCATTATTTTTCCATTTGCTGCTTCCACAATGCATCTTATCACAGTCACACTTCCTCTGCTCTTTAAGCTCTCATCCATCCCGCTTACAGTTTTGCTTTGTTTTCACTCCAACCTTTTCTGCATACATCAATCTCCTTCTCTGATTTCCATTGCTTTCCACTTTTTTTCTTTCATCTAGCCCTTCATTTCTGTGCCCCACTTCATCCCCATCTCCCTCTACATGCGTGTCTTTATATGTGTATTTGTGTGCATGGCAGCTGGGTGCTTATGGTTATTTTTCAGGCAGTAGCCCAGAAGATTGGGCTGTCATAATCTATGGTCCTGAGTTATAAGTGTTTCTAACCCAAACCAGGGGACAGGACCATTTTTCCGTTCTTCCTTCTTTCTGCCACATCTTCCTCTCCCCCATACTCTTTCTCTGTCCTTTCCCATCACTTCTTCCTGTCTTTCCCTATCACTCTGGATTTCCATCTATCTTCTGCAGTGACCACCATTGAAACTCTTGTTATTGATCATCTCCCAAAGGTTCACGTCATCACTTGTGCACTAAATTTGAAGTTTTGCATCACTGACGTTTCACACTTTGATATTAAATTGCTAAGATCTGATCTCATCCATTTGGTGAATCACATTTTAAGTTGTGATATTTGTTAAGTTAAATGTACTGCATTTATATAGTGCTTGTCAAATGAATGCCTTAAACCTAAAGACCTCAAACTGATCCATTAGCCCACATTAAAGTGATGTTTGGTTCAAAACTCATCCTGCATAAAGACTTTAGGAGTCCTTGAACTACTCATTTAACTCCCACTAATAATTCTTTATGCCTCACCTCCACAAACTTGTGTGTTTGACCTGTATTTCTGTCTGATATGTAGAGTATGCTCCCCTGTGTGTAATGTAAGGGGATGCATTTCTTGCCTGATGAATGCAAATTTTACTGCAGCAACAACAAAGACTAATCTTAGCGTCTAGTTTTATGGAAAATATGGACAGAAACCAAGACAGAAAACTAATAACAAAAGTGGAGATGTGAGTTAAAGAGCCTTGGTCTGCCTGGTAGAAATCTTTCTTTCAAAGCAAACAATTAAGCTATAGCTTAGAGATAGGAAAATACCCCCATATGGTATTATTCTATTGGCTGGAGGAGGTTTGACAGACAGAGAGAGGGAAAAATATCCAAGAGCAGAAGTTTTGAGAGAGCAGAGAATGTGTCTGAGTGTGAGGAAAAGAGACCAAGTGTGAGCTCAGAGTTTTAAAAGGAAAAATATATTTGAAAGCAAGAGGGGACTTTCTGAGTGTGAGATCAGAGTGTGAGAGAGAGCAAGATGATGTTGGACCGTGAAAACACGAAATCTTGCTCTCAAAGCAAACAATTTCGCCTTTGATTAAAGATAGAAAAATACCTCATAGTACCGTGTTGGCTTATTTTGGCAATAAAACTTTCACTTGAAAAAATTCAAAATCTAGCAATGTTTGATAATTAAACTAGAAGGTACATGGCCATTTAAATAACGGACATGCTATGGACACCTTTAGGGGACACCGTAAGATTTTCTTCTTTTGTGTCTATCATTATGTTTGCATTACCTTAAATAAACTCCAATTTCCGTCCTTTTTCATGACTGAGTTACTTAACTGCTTAGTACTGTTCATTATTAAGAATTAAGACATTGCTAATTGTGTTAAAAACACATCATAATACACAATGTTGGCTTTTCTTAATTGAATCTCTCTGAATCTTGGACAATTGAATCTTATTTTTAAGTATAGACCCATCGGTCTGCACTCATGTCATTGAGTTAGACTGAAAACTTTCAACCATTTCTCCAGGACTACACATCAAGATTTACTTGGTAAGGGAAACATCATGCTTTACCTCAAACTGTGTCACCTCACATGCAAGTAACCTCCTGAAAGAAAAAATGTTTCAAAAGAAACGTGGATAAATAGCTTTGAATTTCTTCCATCCCTGTTTCACATTTTGCCCATGAGACCAGGTTGGGGTGTTCTAGCCCAGGAGAAGAACAGACAGAAAGGCAAAGATGATGAATGTAATTACTTTATTTTCACAGTCATTTGTCTCTTCTTTTTGTTCTGCTAGCACTCCTACAGCACTGCTTTTGTCACTTAACAACACCCCCTTACCCCCACTCCCACCCACACAAATGCATGTGAGCAAAGCAGCAGAGTTTTTCAACTCATTTAGCATGATAACTTCATTACAAAGATGAAGTGCTTCCCTCTAATGGGCACTTGAGCAGCAACAAGGGAGAGCAGATTGCCTCCCATGCTTGCTAAATAATTAGAGTAAAGGGGGAAAGGGAATGGACACATGGGAGGGTTGTCAGCAATGGGCGGTTGGAAGAAAGGAAAAACAATCTCTTCAGTCCAGGGGGGTGGGGTGGGGACATGGAAGTGGCATGGAGACAGCTGGTACATATATATGCAAGTGTGTTTGCAGTTCTAAAATGACCTCAAGTCCAAGGTAAGAGCCATTTTTAGAGCTCCTCCATTTATTCAGGTAAACTAAGATCTCTCTCACACACAAAAAACAAATGAAAAAAGACACTTGTTTGTAAAAGCATCTTAGTTTGTTTATTCTGCCAGTTGATCAAGGACTTTTCCTCCATTTCCATCCCTAAATTAGGAGCTTAAAGCTCCATTACCATGTTTTGTTTTATATATATATATATAAGTTGCAGGTATGTCAGCTGAAAGATATTGGCAAAGAAGATGCTCTTAAGTGAAAAGAAAAATCAAAATACCAAAGAATTCAGTTTTGAGAAGTTGTATTTATTTATTTGTTTTAGGCGTCTTCTCATTTAAAAGACTGAAAGACAAACCTGCGCTTGGGAAACAAACCTGTTTTTCTTTACACTGGCTGCCTGTTCATCAGAAAATAGACTTTAAAGTTCTGCTGCTGGTCTATAAAGCTCTGAATGGTTTAACCAAAATACATCAGTGACCCAGTATGAACCTATAGAACCCTCAGGTCATCTGGATCCAGTCTTTTATCAGTTCCCAGAGTCAGAGCCAGCAGGGAGAAGCATGCATTCAGCTTATATGCTCCACATGTCTTGAACAAACTCTCAGGAAGCCTCAGATCAGCTAAAATCCTCAGTTTATTTAAATTTAAGTTAAAGGCCCACCTGTTCTCTGCTGCATTTCAGTAGTTTTTGTTTACATTTTAATACTGTTTCTATCTAATGTGGTCTCTTTTTCCTTTCTCTTTTGTTTTTCATTTTAAATTATAAATTATTCTTCTTATTTTCTGACGTTTCAATCTTTCTGTAAAGCACTTTGAATCAACATTGAATTGTGCTATACAAATAAACTTGCCTTTTTCTCAGAAATTAAAAGAGGGGAAACAAGAACTAGGTAATGAGAGGTGTCAGGAAGTATACAGCCAAAGGAAAATTCCACAAACACAAGTTCCTTCACATTTTTGTTGTTTCTTCTTTCCTTTTCCGATGTCTGCAATCCGTCAAGCTCTGAGTGAGGCAGTAATGACGTGAGGAACATCATAGCTCCACTGCTGGAGATGTTTATGAAATACCCTTTTTGTTATAAGGTTAAGACAAACTACAATGATGAAGACAATTCACATCAGCTGTGTCCCTCTGCTTCCTATAACATACGTTAAACACAGATGCACTGATGACAGGAAGCAGAAAGCAAAACAGAATACACAAGGGTAAGAACTACAAACTAGGACGAAGAACATAACATGACAAGACTACCGAACCAAAACCCACGGATCATGACACATCCCATTGAACTACAATAAATAACCCTACACTTTAGCAGAATTTCAGTGTATTTCAGTTAAACCAATAAATGCACAAGTAGGATTTTTCCAATATCCAGATCAGCACCATCGAAGCTTCCTGAAAAAATCTTTGACTGAAAAAGTGGAAAAACATCAATACTTAAAAATTACAGGCTACAAAATACAGTGTTTGTACCAGATGGATGATGGATTACTGCTGAATGTTGTGTCTGGATTTAGGAGCATCTCTGCAGATTCTCAGGGAAGAAAAATGCTTTCACATTTCTGATGTTTCCATCTATTCTACCAATTTCCCTTATTCTCTATTTTTCTTTTCCAGTCATTCCTGTCTGGCTAATGGCATAACCATTCCTGCTAGTTTAAGAGAGACATGTCCATTGTCTACCTTATTACTGCAATCATCCAGCCAAATTCACAAAGCAGACTGCCAGTCAGCAGCTGTGCTGGAGGGAAAAAAAAAGCTATTGCAGCCACTGATGGAAACATAATATTAAAAGTGGCAGAAAATAAGATGGAACAAAATTCTGATTTGAGAAAGAAGGCACAGAACATAAGTGCTTGTCATTTAGTCTGTGTTTATATGTATGTGAGTGGGTCTGTGGATTTGTGGGTGCAGTTTTTGGGGATTTTGTGGGTGTGTGTGTGTGTGTGCATTGGGATGTCACAAAAATAATAAATGCTGACCCCTGTGCTTATAACTGCGCTTTGTCTCCTACAAGTAGACCCATGCTAAACAGACAAGTATTTTCCACTCATTTCTCCCTTTGGACCAGCTTTTACCTGCAGAACATGCTGACAGACAATAAAGTTTGGGAAGTTTTAAATAAAAAAATAATTACAGAAATACCAGTGCAAAAAAGTTTTGGCATCAGATAAAATCTGCAAGAACATGGTGCACGGACCCGGTGGAAATTAGCCGTTACTACTAGAGGATGAGTACCTGCCAGGTGCTGCTACATAAATGCACTTGATGAACTGATGAGCACCTCTAGAAAGGTAGAAGTTTTGGTAGCTTGTTGTCCTGGAGCATTCAGCTGTATGTTGGCACATTGCAAATGAAAAACAACAATAACAAAAAAGATTAACTATCATCTTAGAGCAGCTTTATCATTATACATGGAAAAATATTATTCTGAAGTAGAAAACATAAAAATGGGACATAAATCAGACTGTTCAGGTGTTAACATGTTACATTTTAAAGTTCACAACAGTACATTTAGAAAAAAAAAGATTAAAAATATGGTTATTTGAAAGGGTTACCATAAGAAACTCTCATAACTAAGGCTAGGAGACCAAAATACAGCACACCAGTACTAAAATCTTTCCACTGGCTTCCAGTCAGTCAGAATAGATTTTAAAACCCCAATGATCCTTTACAAGTAACAGAACAGTTTAGGCCCAGAATCCATCTGTGATACCTTTAATAAATATAAACCTAACAGGCTCTTAGATCTAAGGACTCAGGTCAGTCTCAGTCAAGACTAAACACGGACAAGCAGCATTTAGCTGTTGTGCTGCAAACAAGTGGAACAAACTTCCAGTGGAGATGAACCTTTTACCACATCTAGACACTTTTAAATCCAGGTTGAAAAAAAATAAATAAAAAAATGTATATATATATATATTTGGGTTTGTTGGGACCTGCACGTCTTGTAGTCATTGAGTCTGCTACAGACGAGCCCTACGGTGACCTGGTGTAGGACTGCAGGGACAAAGGTTGACAGACATAGTTGCACCCAATCGAGGTAGGGTGCAGAGGCTTCCCAATCAGTCTGGAAGTTGTAATCAGCTGTAGGACTGACAGGATGTGAGAGCTAGAAGGCGGTGTCAAGACTGGGGGAGGCAGCAGAGAGAGAGAGAGAGAGAGAGAGAGAGAGAGAGAGAGAGAGAGAGAGAGAGAGAGAGAGAGAGAGAGATAGTGGCAGGCCACCTCTACTGACCCACCAGGTAAAAGGTCGATATATCTCATGACTGCTGGTAACCCTTTGACGAAACACCCTCCTGGCCAGGAACAAGGATACAGAGAAGGCTCACCCAAACCACCTTAACTGGGAAGGCCCCAGAGGTAAGGTACTCCTACAGTAAGATTTGTAAAGGCTTGAAGGGCCTTAAGATACATAATGCTATGTCCAAGTGCAGGAAAGGGGAAGCACAGGTAGACCTTGAGTCTGTTGAGACTCGGGAAGCTCCAGTCAGTTGGTAAGTCCAGGATGTACTTAACCACCACCACAGTCACTATGAACTTTTAATTAATAGGCATGTCGGCAATCTAAATTCTCTTTGTCTAGGGGAATTTAATTAGAGTTTATGCTGATGAGTTAATAATACAAGTTATTTAAATTATGATTATGATATTATATTTTTAAATGGCAATTAGCTGCACATCATGTTCTCAAATCCCAGGTCCACTACTCCTTCTTTTTTTCTTTTAATCTCTTTTTGTTGCTTTTGGTTGTTCTTACAAATTTTAAATCTATTACAGAAGGATCTTATCACATAATTACCTTTCACAGCTAAACATGGTAGACCTCTTCAGCTGTTAAGCAGTGTGCATTGAAAAAGACTGATGTTGATCTTATTATGCAAGTCTCAATGTAACTATTTAGGATGACACATATTTATGTGTGTGGGGGTCTGTTTATTGTGCAGCAGTGCATGTCTGAGTTAAAGAGGCATGGAAACCTGCCAGTTGAGTCACAGTGTTAAAAGCTTTTACACATTTGGCAGCTGGTGTTGGCAGGTAATCCAGTCAAGTCAAGGATGGACTGCATGCCAGAAATGGATTTGCTTACAATAAAAAGGTGGATTGGAAGAAGTAAGAGAGGATTAGTGAGTAACACAAGTGTTTGTCTAATGGATGAGTCAATACGTTAATCTTCAAAAATTATATGTGACTCATATATCACATGTAGCATTATAATTAATATGATATAGCCAATAACGCATGCAGCGGCCAGAAGCCCTCCATTAAAATGAAAGTTAAAATTAAATTTCATGATATAGCATTCTAGTCTCATTTCCAAAGCATCAAAATCTACCAATAGCACCTTTGAAAATATACGTAAGTTCTTCTTTGGTGTCAGTGACATGAATGATAAAAATATGTAAATAGCAAATAATAAATGTCGTTTTGTTGTGTTTAATTCGCTGAAATGGCAACAACATACTCATTAGGGGCTTGAAAAATAAACATGAGGTAACTAACAGAACTTACAAAAAAACCAACACACAAACAAAACCACCCAAGGCATGAACTGGAGACCGAAACTGCACATTAATGAAACAAAATTGTAACATTTAATGTAAAAGGGTGGTGTTGGAAAAAGATTACCAATCACAGACACATATTTTGCAGAACAAACCTTACGCCTGGATGCCTACAAACAGAACTATAACATTAAATGATAAGGGGGATAAAAAAGAAAAACACTAGGTTACATGTAAGCCCTCAGTCACACTGGTATAAAGTTGGTGGGTCAGTGACCCCTGGCTACCCTAAACATTTGCTACCACCCTTATGTGGGCATTCCCCCATTCACACACTCTACTTTCATTTTTTCACTTTCATTTAAGTATTTCCTGTTATTGGCGTCCAGGTGGTGTCAGATAAAATTAAAATAAATGTTATTGCCCATGGTTTGCATGTTTCTCAGACCAGCCTGTATCAAATCTGACACTGAGGTTATTGCAACTTTAAAAATGTTTTATGGATAGGGTTAGTGGGCATTTTATTGTATTTGCTGGCTCTTACTCAAACATGATGGAGGGACTTTATTCATTGTGGGCGTGTGTGGGTGTGTGTGTGTGTTTGTGAGGAGTTACAAGGTTACAGAGAAAGCCTCCAGTACTGGAAAGGCATAGACAACTAATGTAAAGGACTGGGTGGATATTGTTTTTGGGTGATGATGGTTTCCATCCATACATCCTTTTTCGATGCTACCTTATTCCAATGCAGTCACAATGGGACTGGAGCCTATCCCTGCAGCCACTAGACAAGACACAAACCCTGGACAAGCTGCCAGTCCAGCAAGGAGATGACAAGTTTGTGGTAGCTAATTACTGCTTCCTTACATGGTAGCTGCTAAGATGGGATGATGTTTGGTGCTGCTTGTAGCACAGGGGAAAGCATTTTATCTTCTTGTGTTGCAGGGATCCCTGAGGAAGAATTTGTCAGAACACATCAGTTGTCAAACCTCCTAAATAAAACAAACAAAAAATTAAATATTAATAACAATTAAATGAATTAAATAAAAGAAAACATATTAATAAAATACATTATATAATGAATTCTTAATAAACAGTGTGATATTATTGTGGGAAACCTTGGGTAATGTAATTCATGTGGCCAGGCAGCCAATTGTGTATGTGAAACAATGTGTCTCAACATGCTTCAAAGCTGCTCTGTAATGACTCAAAAACGTAATGAAGAGCAAAGGGAATTGACAGGGGCTTCAAATCCCCCTGATCCTTTTACAATCAAGATTCCAGGGGGATTGTGGAAATAAGCTGCGTCCAAGAAAATCTTTTCCACAACCAATAGGATCCATCATCAGTGTAGCTGTGCTTGACACCACCAGGAGGTCTTGTGCTCATGACTTGTTGGGTCAAAACTGTTTCAGATCAAGGAGGACCCAATCTAGTCTTTGATGCTGTGTATGATTGGTAGATATTCCTTAGGAAATTATTGATGGAACTGATAATGAGAAATTACATATCTGGACCCCTACTGTTACTCACATCATTCAAATGTCAGTGCCATAATGTGCTGCAGCATCTTTTATTAAACCAATGGCTCCTGGAGGCTGTATAATGCCATTCTCCCTCTAACTCTGTTTTAAGTATCTTCATTGCACAGTTAAATTAAGGATTTAAATTCCAACAAGATAAACAATTAGCCACCAGTTATGGCACCAACTTTCACTGCATCAACGTGAAAGTACAACTTGAAAAATGAACTGAATTTGAATTTATATGATAACAAAACTGTTTTTTTTTTTCTTTTACTACTGTTTTCAATTAGTGGAACAAAATTATATTTTGGTGTAATGGACATTCCTGCAAAATGAAGCTATTTTACAACGTGACATTAATGCATGCATGTGATTAAATAATTAACATTGTTTGCTTCATTAATTCATAGCATTATTACAGCATTTATTATCTCTGAAATTGAATTGTGTAAATTGGCCATTTCTTTGTTTTGGGAAGCACTAGGACGACCAAATGATCCATGCATCCTGATGTTTATTTTTTCCATTCACAGTGAAACTGACTGAATCTATTTCTTCCTGTAAGTTGGTATACATCAATAATAAATTATTTGTATGTTTCTCTAACTTGTTTACTAGTTTCCAGTTGAAGAAATTTCTTGCTGCCTGTCTTGTGTTAATTGTGTCAAAAACCATATCAGATCTATTTATTGAGATGCAAGTAAAACATGATCAGAAACACAAGAAGGCATTGCATCATTCAAGACAGATTATACTATCAAATCATTCATCAAATCCATTTTGCTTGCACACTTTGACTATTGCATGCTGTGGAAAGCCATAAAGGATGGAAACGAATGGGTTTGCCTTTAGGAAAACTGGTTTTGGAGCCATGCTGTATCTCTGGTAGCTTGGCTCTGTGGGTACTTATGTAGCTACTGTAGGTCAGTCAACCATTTTTATGCACACTGAAAATCTTAACATGAATGGACGGTGCACATGTTCTACAAACACTCTCAGACTTGTACCATTCACTTGTCACATAGTAACACCAGCAGGTAAGAGTTGGACTTTGTATCATGTAAAGTTCTTTGTGTTTTTAGTGTGTTTACTTTATTATCAGTTGTGTCTTAAATCATAATGTGTTATTTTATATCGATGTGTGAGGTTGGTGTAGTTTCTAAGTTCAGTAATATGAATTTTCACGGAATTGAAAGCTTGATCATTGACCCTATCGAAGCAGTCTGATAAATTATGGGCTGCAGGGTGAAACCATTATGAGATCATCTACAGGCTACTGAATGTAATGGACAATAATACACAAAATACCTAACACGGAGAATAAACAACCAGCTATCCTAAGTCAGAGGCTTCCTCGGGTCTGCTGCGGCAAGGACTGATTCAAAAAACAATTCCTGCCTGCAGAACTAGCTTTCCATAATGACTCTTAGTAATGATTATTTCCTCATCATCTTTGTATTTATATATTTGTTTATTTTATTTTAAATTATCAGTCAGTCACTTCACTGAAAAATCCAACTTCCATTTGTGGATTATTAAAACATTCAATTCAGGGCTGTCAAGAGGAGCACTTGTATTTGTACAAATTACTTTTAGAAAAGTCTATTATCACTTAATATATTTTTCTTTTATTTCCATTTTCATCTGAGAAACGATTGTGATCTCACAGAAATAGGAAAGATTCAGTGTAGATTGTTTGGTATTTCAGGTATATGGAGAAATGAAAACCATGATAATAGAGTAAGTTTTCTCCTCGGTTCAACCTTAACATGACCCCATCAGTATTTCTCTCTGTTTCTTCCTCACACACACACACACACACACACACACACACACACACACACACACACACACGCACACCCACACACACACACACACAC
>JBAFTA010000005.1:30543594-30582789 GCA_036919975.1 Melanotaenia parkinsoni | reverse complement strand
CGGCCGGTCACCGATTGGGCCGATTGGATAGAAAACCGGCCTTTTTGATCGGCGGCCGATTGACCGGTGCATCTCTATTAAAAATGATTTGGTTGCATGGCCAAGAAAAAAGGAGAGAAACAATTGTCAGCCAGTCTGACTCGAATTACACAAAACATATTATAGAAAACTGGTTACTGGAAATTGTACTGACTGTGGAACACAACATTTTTAATATGATGAGCAGTCGCCATATTTCTAGATCATTATTAGAATAGTTATGACCTGTACTGCTATATGCAATGAGCTTTACATGTGTGATTTAATGTGTAGGCTGCTAGTAAACGTAATCTTTAATAAAGCACTGTAAGGAGGAAATTGCATCTGTGAGTCTTGTTATTATCCTGCAGAGCTTCAGATTATAAACAATTAAACAAATGTAAAGAAATAAAGCTTGTACATTTAAAGGTTAATGTTGCCAAACTTTGTAGTCAAAGTGCAAGAGTAACTGCAAATTTTTATATTTGATGAAGCAAAAATGCTCTGATGTCCTTTCTTGGTAAAAAAATGGAGAAACAAAATGACTTTTTGAAGAGTGAAACTGTGTAATCTGATTGTGTAACCTGGTACTGGTTTCTTAAGTTTTTTCACATGGCCAAGTTGTTGTAAAAGTGCTGTTGGTTTTAAGTGAATGAAAATGACTAATGAGAAGAGATTATGTGTGTGAGTGACATTTTAACTGTTAGTTTTCTGTCATCAGTGCAGCCCACCTGCACTATGCTCACTCTGCTTAACAGCCTTTCAGAGTGGGCGATAATGAGCAACAATGGCAGTGAGGCAGATATGAGAAGTACAAGTGAGATAGACATTCAACAACTCTCCAGATGTGCCTGACAGCCAATTGTCAGCCTGATAAATAAGCCAAGTGTTTGATTAAATGGCCTAAGATTTCTTTTCTTTTTTTTTTTTTTTAATTTCAACAGGAACAAAAGAACAAGACTATATTTTTTGCCTTGTACCCAGCTTGTAAAATTTTGACCTGATGGTGCTAAGTTATAAGAGAGAATCCTAACTTATTAACCCTTGGTGACAGTCCAGCTAATTCCAAAAGAAAAGGGATCAAAGTGACTGACAGACAACCGGAACCATCACAGCTGCAATACCTATGTGAGTATAACCAGTGTAAAGTGTCACCCAGTACCTCTATTAGAATGTGTCTTACAGCATTTCTCTTGCTCGCCTGTGCTCTCCATATGCTGACACTGAGATAAACAAATGTGGCTGAAAATCCAGATTGCCTAAGAGCTGTGCACAGACCCCACTGAGGACCAGGAAGTCATTCTAACAGATAATCCAATAAGCCGGTGCCATCCTGTTCCAGGCAGTGTAACCTGGTGAGCGAGAATAGTAGCTGGGAGGTGACAGGAAGAGCATCTCTTCACCTCTCTGAGCCCTACTGGCTCCCTTACTGTCACAGCTACCACCTCCTGCCAAGTCACTCATTAACCCCAGCAGAGGGGCTACAGGAAGAGAACCGAAGATGGGAAGCAAAAGTTGAGAAGAGCTGTGCCCTGGTGGGAAAGAATAAATAAATAGAAAGAGGAGAAGACAGGATACCTTGCAAGAACATTAAAGCAATTCTGTTCAAATGGCATTTTTGAAATATTATTGTTATTCATATCTCTTGTTGCGACTGTCATCAATCAACTTTCATTGTTTTTTAGACCGAGAAGAAGAGTGCTGGAAGTACAACAACGAATGAAATTCAAATAACTGATGGAAACTTTTTACCTGGTAGAAATACATTTGTGTTGTTGATGCTTGAGATGGAAGGTTATCTTCTAATTCAATAAAGCTTGAAAAGAGCCCAGTAAAAGTGACAGAGGCTGTGCATGATGTTCAAGAAAAGAGGACTGCAAAACTCTTGGTCCTTCGGGGAATTCAGGGGGGAAAGAAGGCCAGAAGGGGTTGGAGGGATGGGTTCCTATAGAAGAAGGTGGGTGATGAAGAATGAAAAAAAAAAAAAAAAGGCTTGAAGGTAAAACGAAAAGGCCATGGCTGTGAGACTGCAGGAGAGTGGTATTTTAGTTGTCAGCCAGAAAAGTGAAAAGCCACACCAACACTCACACACAAACACACAAAATACAAGGCTATTTTCTCCCCCTGCATCCTCTCACCTTTATGGTATGTTCGTTGTGCTCCCTGCAGCACACACACGCACACATACACACGCACACACACACACACAAACTGAAATCTGCACACACAGTCTCTCAGAAAAAATACTCTGTGATCCCATGGTGAGAGCGAACGGAAGGCCACTGCTCACATATGGCCACCAGCTCTCTGCTGCTCTGCGACCAGAGTGAAAACCATCTGTAGATGGCACTACAGCACTTCAGAAAAACACTGCACTGTCTCATGGTTTTCACACACTCGTGCAGACACACAGTGGGTGTTCTGCACAGCCATATATACACACATGGTCATCTGTTCATGTGAAATCACTGGTAGTTAATGCACACAAAAGATACCACAGTATATGTATGTGTGTTTATGTGTCTGCATCTTTCAAGAAGCTGCATGGCCGAAGACAGTGTAACCATGCTTTCTGACAGTTCTGCCACTCTGTGACAATATGGGGATGATTTTCTTTGTTTCTCTGTTTGTTTTCTGACACCAAGGATTTCATGCACATGCACACACAAGTTAATTTACAGTACAAGTATGAGAAACACATGCTCGTTAGACACAGTTCAGCCTCTGATTGTTTTCACAACTCTTGTGGAAAATGACACCTTATCTGTCCACAGTGTTATCATCTGCAAAATGTCACCAGTGCTGCTGGGAGCCTACTGTCAGCATCTTGCTCTTTCTCACTTGCCTTGAGACAGCAAATACTCACATTGATACCATATTGATATTGACAAAAGAAAAAGAAAACATAGGGGAAAAGCAAAGATACTTTAAGAACAGGCGTAAGTGTGAAAAGCAGATAAAAAGCAAGAGAAATCAAAGCCGCAGTTGTGCTGAACTACATGGTCTATCTCCCTCTCAAGCCTGGAGAGTTGTTTTCAGAGGTTCTGGGTGTTCTGTTGCGTAGACTAGAGGAGAGGGGAAGGTTTCTGAAATAGATGACTCGCTCAGGGCTGTACACACACTCAGAACAGATGCAACCACAGCACTTCCTTAATAGTGTTCCTTGCACAGTAATAGTGGGAATACTTCTGCAGGGTGAGCATGAGTGTTTGGGTATGTGATATGTGGATTTCAATCTCTTTGAACTCTTAACTTCTAAGCTTTAAACGAAGCTTGAGTTTTCTGATGAGCAGTTTAAAGGAGTAAGGGAATTTGACCAAAATGTATCCATTGTGTGGCATTGTGTGAATGTGTGTGCATAATCATACCAAAAGAAAATTCAGTATTGAAAAGGGATAATTGATTTTTTTTTTATTTGATAAGGGATGAAGAACAGCAAAGCCTTATGGGTAATCCATCTCTACCTTTTACATTCAAATACCTGATTGAACATAGACCATTTATAACCATACTTGAATTTGTGCCCTTATTTATTTTGTTATGTTTGGTACACACAGACTTAACTAAATACTTCCCTTATTTACCTTCATTTTCAGAATGAATTGAGATCAATATCAATTTTATGTGGAAGTTGTGTTTGTTTAAATTTCCCATTAAATGTTTAAATCTTTGTATGCAATCTGTCTTGCACTATATGTCACCGATATGCAAGTACCTGCCCTAAAATGACAAAAAATGCCATAATGGAGGTATTAATGGCATTTTAGAGTTTGTCATTAACTGAAAAATCTATTTGAAACTACAGATGAACCCTACTGGATTAAAGGAGGTGTATATTTTCACATTTCAAATTGCGGCTCAGAAGAGAAAGAATAGAGAGAAGTGTCTGATCAATCCTCTGGAACTGACCAAACAGAGATTATGGTGCATTTTTTGTTGGGTACTTTAAAGTGGCTCTATTATGCTCCTTTCAGCCTAATTTATTTTATATGTGAGTCCACAAGGGCAGGAATCAACCTAGCATTTTTCACAAACCCCTTTGTTTATTTTGTATTGATCCTCTCAGGTCAGCCTCTGCCAGAAACAAGATGAAGGAGACTCTTCCGCCCTGAGCCACGCCTCCACATGATGCAGGCTGCCTCCGATTGGTCAACCGCCGGGAGTAGTTGTTGAGAGTGCGCACTGTCATGAACAAACCAAAGTAATATAAATACTTGTGTCAACATAAAAATATACAGCCGCACATGTTCAAGCCAGAATCAGACCCCAAAAACGAAAGTAAACAACTCAGCAACATGCAAGAAATGCAGCAGGACATATCTGTTTGGTAAGTACTCTGCTTACCAGCTATAGCCCAATATAACATTGTTTGCTACCCTGGCCTTATATATTTACTTGTCCCTGTTAATAGGTGTACATGTGGCAAAAGCTGCCACAGCGCTAACAGAGGTGGAAAGTTTTTGCTGCCAAGAAATATGTAAGCTAACGATGCTATTTGCTAACACATTCATGCATTGTTGCACTGTAGTTTGCTGTATTTCTAGCCACTCCATGTACATCTGTTGTTTCACATGACTGATCAGCTGGGTCTTTTTAGCCTGGTTGCTATGTTTGTAGCATTTCCATCTACAGTGTTAATCGCTAACTTTCTGGTCACCATTACATGTGCATTACCTGCTGGTGGCGATCAGGTAAAGTAAGTGTGGGTTGACTCCTTTAGTTTGACCGTTGCTCTCACACTAACTTTCATAACAAAACAGACAACTTATTCGGTTTTAATCTCAATTTTCCTCACAGCAGAGGAAGCGTTTCTTGTGTCACATGTTGACAGTGAAAACATTGCTTTGTCCACCATGGTAACTTCTGCCTAAAGACTCATATATGCTCTCTAACGTACGTAAATAGCGACGTCTGTTTCAAATGTTGTCAAACATCGTCGTCCTAATACTTCTATGCATCTTTCATGTTTGATGTTGCTATGGTTGTTAAGTCAGTTCCTCCAGTAGTGGGCAGTGCTAAGTTTAGATTTCACTCCCGTGAGGCGAGTTTCAAGCATCATTTGGAAGCGGAAATGCACCGCTATAAAGTCATTTTCAACCACCAACATGCCCTAAACACTCACATATCCTTTGTTCAAAACCTTGCACAATTTCTACATTTGGTCATTCATCTTCTGACCCTGCAATTTCCAGTGCTATTGTTTGTCTGCTGCGTCAAGCAAAGAATAGCAAAGCTCCCTGAAAATGGACCAAATAAAGTGCGTAACTCACACAGAAGACGGACAAAACTGTCCGTCCGTGGTTTTACTTGAGCTTTAAAAACATAAATACACACCATAATGAAGTATTAAATATTGAATGCTTCTGGCCCGACAAAAGTTAATCAGACCCTTGTTCATGTCAACCCCGAACTGGCCATGTTTCATAAAATCTCCTGGTCTGACTATGAGGGCAGGCAGTTGTGTGGCATTGCCAAAGGGCCAGGGGGTGAAAATGTTTCACTTGGAAGAATCTTCATTTGAAATGGCTGATCTTATTATTTTTTTTTTCCTTTTAGGGAGTTCACCAATTTTTTCAGACTTTGGCCCTGCTTTGCCCTCCCACTGACACTGTATATACCTTCCCATCTTACCCACTTCATGTGTTGTACTTCAATCAAAAACCACTTTCTTATTTAACCTACCTCCATCAGTCTGTCTTCATGTCTCTGCATTTTTCTCCCACTCTTATCTCCTTTTCCTTTACTGCTTCCCCATTCTTCCTTTCTCATTTCTTTCTTCCCTCCTCCACAGTCAGTCCTTCTACCCATCCCTCATTCCTCTCCATCCCATTTTTCTTCCTAATCCATATTCATGTAATTTCTATATGGCAGCTTGGGGCTGCTGTTAGGGACTGTTACTTTGTGCTAAAGGTCCTGAAAGCCTGCCTGATTTACAGTAATAACTTGGGATATATCCAGAAATACCATTATCGAAACATGGGCACACACATACACACACACACACACAAACATGCAACCACACACGCACTAGTATTTTCTACCTCATAGCTATCTTCTGTCCTCTATCTTACTTGCAATTTCAGTGTATTTCTTAGGCTGAGCCACTTTAACGTTCAGGCATACAATTCTGTGATTTGTAATGGATTCCCAGGGGAGTCTGTGTAGTCTGTCTGCTGGTGTGCTTGCGTGGCTCTGTGTGTTTTTCTGAGTGTATCGGTTTCCTTTACACTTGCGTGTTTGAAACTGTGAGGTAAATGGGAGATGTAAATATTAAAGAGCCACCAATTCATGCAGCAACAAGGGAGCATTGATTGAATTCGCTCAGTTACAGTAACTACAGAGGTACTGACAAAAATCAAAGCTCGCTTGATGCACAAGGTGTCATTGCCTAAGTCATGTAGTATGCCAGTGGGATTTGATCCAAATGCAGAAATTTGTTCTGAACAGCACAATTAGCCATTTCCTTCAGGGATTTTGTGATTTAAGCCATTATTAACTGTCTTACTTTGATGATGTCAGGGAGACCACACATACTGTATGTCAGTGGTGTAAGTAAACACTGATACTACACAAATAAAATCTGCAAACAACAGACCAAACCAGACACAGACAATGGAAATATAAGTATCACTTTTCAGAAGCTCACTTCCGTCAATATTTTCAATTACATCAAATCCCACTAGCTAACAATTTCACTTTAAAGACATGTAAAGTACACACGATTACTTACAATAAATGAGGTGGCTAATTACGATGCTAAATTTGTGAAACTTTCAATGATGTCTTCTCCTATGACAGTTTCAATGCAGAACCTTTGTTATTAGGTCATTTAAAATGTTGTCATCCATAGTTTTTACCTAAAAATTGATCTAAAAACTAGGGCTGTGAAAAATAATGAGTTAACAGTGGTTACTAATTTATGTTATTAAGTGCATTAATATTTTCAATGTAATTAACGCATGCTTGGAATGTCAAGCCCTATACATTCATAATTTCTCTGTTATGACTGAGGGACGTGGAGAAACAAGATGGAAAAGATGAGCCTGCTGGCTCTATGGATGGATTTAAGAATAAACACAACATTAATATAGCAACACATGGATGTCACCTCCGTGGAGAATGAGGGTGTTTTAATACCCAGTATGCAATTTTCCTGTATTTTTTATGTTTTTTTTACTTGTCCTGCATTATGAACAAACATGTCTGCTGTAGTGGCTCTCTGGTAGTCTCTGCAGCAGCTGCTTCCTCCCTCTCCTCTCATGTTGTTTCGTGAATCCGACGGCTGTCGGTGTTCAGATGATCGACTTTTCTCTCTTGTTGCATTTGTTCATCATTCAGCTAAGAAGAAGGAAACTAGTAGTTAATGTTTCACACCATCACACATTTAGCCAAAAGTATTGTTTGTGGCAGGAACCTTCTCAAACGCAATAGCTGGCTGGTGGTAGACCGGGTTTATACTTCAGCTGTGCGGGGGCAGGTCCAGAAAGGTTTTGATGGGGGGGCAGACAGGAGCACTGACCAGAAAAAAGCGGAGGCACAAACGAGACCTTTTTTTAGATCTAGATTTTATTAAATTTTGAACTGATTGTTACAATTAAATCTAATGTAAAAATGTGAGGAAAATCAAACAGTCATTGATCTATTTTTTACCAACAGTTGTTTAATTTGGGTGATGCTGCTATAGGACTTTTATCAGTCCTGCACAAATACTCACACTTCAATGACAAAAGGAAAAATGTGTTTTTATCCAGATCATCAGTTTTATCAGAGTTTCTTCATTAATGTTGGCTGTTTTAACTTCAGTCATCACATCTGGTGGTTTTATGACAGAAAGTTTCACCATGAAGATGGTTGGTGAGATGATGCTGTATGAATTCTGAATTGTGATCTAGAACCTGGTAGAGATAATTTAGAACAACATAAAGAAGTACATTACATGCTGCATTTACTGATGGATTTAAGAAGGGAGAAATATAATTATACACACACATACATACAGTAGACCCATATATACATATGTGCATACACATAGACATACATAGACACACATATATACATATATCTTGCTGTGAGGCTGCGGTGCTAAAGACCACACCACCAAACATGCATTATAGTAAAAACATTCAGCATATATATCAAATTAAATATCAAAGTCATGAGAATAATGAGCAGCACTCTGCTCTCAGATGTCAGGGGATGCTGCTGGCAGGCTTATCTTGGATCATTTCAAACAAACCTGTGGGGCTGAGTTTGCCTTCAGCGAACAAAGCTGCTTTGTTATTATATTAAATTTTTCGTCATTTTCCAGCTGAGGACTAATTTTCCATAATTCCTAAACTATTTAACTAAAACTTTCGTGATGTGGGTTTTACCTGCTGAGATGCTGCCGAGGTCTCGGCATGACATGAGGACGGGAACGGGGGAGGTAGAAAGTCAATCTGGCTATAATTAACTGTTGCAGCAGTGAGTTCGTTAATCCCAGCTGTCTGATGAAAGCCTGTAAAACTGCCAGGTTAAAAAAATGAGAAAAATCCTCCAATCATCCACTGTCTGTAGTGACTCCTCCTTAATTCTCTGAAGGTGCTCATCCCTCTAATCTCTGTGGTGAGGTGCACTGGTTTTTAATACCAGTAAGTACATGAACATACACTCCCCTAACAACCCTACTTGAAGATTATTAACTTATCCATTCTTAGCTGGTTGCAGGTTCTTTGACAACTTCATTTCTGCATTTTAACTTGGCTCTTCACAAAATTAATCCAGTTCTCATTAGTCTCATTCTTTCTCCACAGTTAAAGTAGATTTACCAAGTTCGTCATTTTCTGGCTTTCAGAAAAAAAAGACCTCCCATGATGAAGGCAACATTTAAAACCTAGAGGTTGTCAGATAAAAAACTACATCATATAATTGGCTAGTCTGAGGTTAAAGTATTGGAATAGCTATATCTGAAATTTACAGTGTTCCAGTGGGATATAAATGACTTCATTTCTTGCTTTAATATGTTGTGGATTTTATATTTCTGATTATTGATTAATTAATTAATAAATTGTTTAAAAGGAACCCTGACTATTGGCACTTGTTGGCCTTACTATGTTGGTATCTCACAGTTCTGCTATAATTCATTGTTAGTGACACGTGAAAACTCCTAATTACTCCTAACTACAGATTATGTTTTTGCAACATAATCATAATAACAGAGGTCACTACAATTTTACCTGTGCAAAACATTCTGGGAAAATGACATAAATCAGTTGCTTTTAAGACAAGAAGAGGAGGAGGTCAAGGCAACTGCATTCTGGGTGATATGTAGATGAAAGTTGAATGGGAGAAAGCTTGTGGATGGACTCAGGTTTCTGTTGTCAACTACTCTCTCCTGATGCCTTTAAGTCATACTACTGCAACCATAGCTGCAAAAGGAGCCAACAGGGGAAGCTGATTATAAACAAAGGCTGAAATCAACCATTCTCTCTCACAAGGTACTTAAACACCTCAGGTAGATGAGCGACAAACAAGGAGAAACATCAGAGGCAGGCAGGCTAGTTCGGCTTCCTGTTAGTTTCCAAATATGACCCATAGGGCACGACCCTGAACATGGAGAAACCTGAAACCCACAACTTCATTTTGTCCTCTGTGAGCATCATCAACTATGACCGATGCTGCAACTCAAACAGATGACAGCACACTGGATCAACCAGATGTCCCGATAACTACAGATCATAGTCATGGAGGCAAGATGCTGGACAAACAAAAGGAAAACGTCCACTCTTGTTTGTCACTTTTAAAGAAAACTGCCTCAAAATTTTTCTGTGCCGTTATGTGCAGGATATCTGTCGACATGAACAAATATTATCCAACTGCTTTTGTTATTTTACCATTTTTAAAATACACTCTGTAGCCAAAAGAACTGACACAAAATAACAAACAAACAAACCAAAAAAAAACAAAAACAAATGTTTGACCACCTTCAGCTTTGATTACAGCAGCATTCGCTGTGGCGTTGTTTTGATAAGCTGCAGCAGCAGCACATTTATTTCCATTCAGTGGTGCATGAATTTTTCAGCACGATCTTGTACTGATGATGGGAGAGTCCGACCACTGTGCAAAGCCTTCTCCAGCGCATCCCAAAGATTCCTAATGGAAGTTGGGTCTGGAATCTGTGGTGGCCAATCCATGTGTGAAAATAATGTCTCCTGCTCTCTGACCCACTCTTTCTGTGTGCACCTGTGCACCTTTACCAGCTTGCAAGCTGCTAAACATGCTATTAAGATCTCATGTTTAAGACAAACTAATATTGAAGGCTAAATAAATCTGTTATTTTTAACACTCAATATTTTCTTTAAGGGCATATCGAGGAAAAATAGTAAATGTTCAAATTTCTTTCATAAATATTCACTTGCAAACCATACATTTGCATTCATTTCTTCACTAGAAACCTTTTTCTCATGACTGTGTTGACAGTAAATTACTTCTGCTCAGATGGTTTTAAACAGTAAATGTTTTATGCCATTCTCCACCACACTCAACCCCCCTGAGCAGCTAACGCACTATGTGAATTTTTAATGACTACTGCTTAATTAAAATTTTGTTGAATATACATAAATACAGTGCACTGACCTTTCAGTGAATTTCTGCAATTCACCTTGAGAACAGACTTTAATGGTAAAATTAATTGGAGCGGCCAAAACAAGACAAGCAACTAAAGATGCACGTAGACATTTAAATGCTGCAGAGAAGCGCACAAGAATAAACTCACATTTGGGCATCGCACACGTGCACACAGCAAGGTATAAAAAACACATGATGAAAATTAAAGCATTCTTTAGAAGGCAACAAAAAGCTAGAAAACAAAATTAGACCTAATGAAATGAGGAAGGCGCTGTCGTCTGCTCCTAACAGTTGAGACTCAATTAAAAGTTTATTCGTCCTCCTAATGACAAATTACATCAGTGATGGAGGGAGTGACTGAAAGATAGAAAGGGAGCTGCAAAGTCCCTGATTGCTTTCTGAATGAGGGGAGCTATCAGTACCAGTTTGGGGGAGATGGCTTCTTCAACACACATGTGACAGGCTTTATGTCTGTGCACAGTTTTGCTCACACATGCATGTTTAACCGTGCACACATGCATCAGCTTGTCACTATAATACAAAGCCTGTCCTGCTAACAAGAAGGGAGAGGATCAGCAAGGGCAAGCCTGAGGGATTTAAAAATCAAGGAATGGAGAGAGGCAAAGAGAGCGACAGCAATCCCCTGAGCTGTAATGAGTCCCCCTGCCTTCCTCATCTTTTTTTCTCTTCTGTGTCTGCCTTGTTTCCAATTTTTCTGATGAAAAAGGAAAAGGTAGACAATGCAAGCTATCAGGGAAACACAATGAGAAATCATTATTGTGGAGTCATAAAATTCCTGTTCACAGAGTTGATGACTGAGTGACATCAAAAAGTACAAAATAATCCTTTGACTGCTTGAAGGGAAATTGCTCTCCACCACACTTGTTTTCTCAAAAAGAAAAAGGACATTGGCTGTTTGTGTGGAATGAGAAGACATTATTTGATGCATTTTCTAATGTAAACTAAGAGGTTGCATAAGTAGAAACTATACCTTGATTTAATATTATTTACAACATTTATGTGTATACTGAACATCTGGTAACCTTTAAGAATTCAAATGGAATTTTAAACCATAGGATTGGCTTGGACTGCAGACAATTCTGCCTCTTAATTAGAGCTCATCATTAAATGTATGCATATGAACATGTTGATAACTGCACTTTACTATGTGTTTGTGACTATTGTACGCATAGAAAAACAGCTTTGGGGTACTGTAACCTTACAGTTTAGTTTTTTTACACATTTTAGGGCTCAGGTTTTCATTGACTCTGTTTGTAATGTTTATTACGATATACAAGTGTAAAAATGACAAATATTTACATACTTGTAGGCTGGTTTTTCAGATAAGCTGAAAGCATAAATGTTATTTGAACCTTTTAAGTGTTCATTCATTTTTTCTAGCCATTTTAACACATCTTCAAATCAATAGCAGCTCCATAACCGCCAAGTGAACAACCTTGGGGTATATAGGTAACTGAAAATTGACAAAAGTTCCAAATATAACACTTTCTTCTTTACACCAGAATGAGATTTGAAGCTTAACATCGACATTTTGCACAGAAAAAAAAAAAGAAAAAAAAAAGTGTTTGGAATTGGGATCAAATGTAAAATCTTCTCTTATATGCAGTAATTTGCAGATCACACAACACAATGTTGTGATTATAATAGAAAACAAAATATTGCCGGTTTGTGTAAACTAAAATAAAATATTTCTCTGGTTCATTGTAAAGTCCTCAGTCTTGGCAGCTGGGCCGAGCCTAAATAGCTGCTGTTTGCCACCTCCTATTCTCACCACCTGCTCAAAGAAAAATCGAGGTCAAGAGCATTGTGATCTGCATGGTGGCCAAAGATGGGCACTTTAGCAGTCCAGTCTGCCAAGATACAGAAGCTTAGTTTCCTCCCTGTTGTATAAAATAAAATAAAAAAAAAGTATTTTACATTTTTACTTGGTAGATATTTGTACATCTAGTGCTTCTAGGAGTCACAAATAAGAGCTAAATGCCACTTGAAAACCAGTGTAGGACAAGCTGTCCTGAGACGGGCATGTTCTGAACCAACTCAACACCAGACACTCCAGAAAACTTAGGGTGGTCAGGGCTGTTGTCCTCACTAGCCTCCTTTACGGATGAGAGACGTGGACCCTGTATAAAAGACACTTGAAACAGGCAGAGGTTCCACATAAGAAGTCTGAGCTCTATCCTGAACATTCCCTGGCATGATCGTGTCATAAACCTTGAAGTCCTCGACAAAGCGGAGATGTCCAGTATCGAAGCCATGATCCTGAAAAACCAGCTTCAATTGGTGGGTTATGTGATCCGGAACGACCACCATAGGCTCTCCAAGCAGCTCATGTACAGCAAAATCTGCTCTGGCAAGCAAAATCAACACAGACCACCCGAGAGATTCAAGGACTGTGTGTGTTCCAACATCAGGTACTGTAGGAGAAGACAGCATGCATTAGGACAGTTAATACTGGAAAGATGGACAACCCCATATTTGTCCTTGCCATTATTCATCTATGCATACTAAATAGAACACATCCAGAAGACTATCTCCTGAGTCTTATGGATGTGAAGAAAAATCTCCCTTTTTTTCTTATTTTTTGGTGTCTATATCTTGGTGTAATGGTCGACAACCAGCTGACCTTTAAGGACCATGTTGCCTCGGTTTCCCGCTCTTGCCGATTTGCTCTCAACAACATCAGGAGGATCAGACCCTACCTGACTGAACACACGGCCCAGCTCCTGGTCCAGGTTCTGGTCATTTCACGCATTGACTACTGCAACTCCTTACTGGCTGGCCTGCCTGCATGCTCAGTTAAACCTCTGCAGATGATTCGGAATGCAGCAGCATGACTGGTCTTCAACCAGCCCAAAAGAGCTCATGTTACTCCGCTGCTAATTGCTCTTCCCTGTCTTCCAGTTGCAGCGCACATCAAATTCAAATCTCTGCTGCTGGCTTCCAAAACAATAACCCAAACGGCTCCGGTCTACCTTCACTCCTTAATCCGGAGCTACACTCCCTCTCGACAGTTACACTCTGCCAGTGAAAGACGGCTAATGCTCCAACCACAACGTGCCGAAAAATCAGTAGCTAGACTCTTTTCCTCTGTTGTTCCCTGCTGGTGGAGAAAAAAAATGTAACATTACAAGAAACAAGTCATAATTTTATGATTATAAAATTGTAATTGTACCAGTTCCAGCCATTTCGTCCTCCAAAAAAGCAGCAATTTCCTCCAAGTCACCAGCTTCTTTCTGTGGAATAGATTCATTTTTCTGATACTAATGATGATGTGCTCATGAGCTAAAAGATTCTCCTGGTTTGTGAATCCTATTCTGAAGTACAACTTCACGAAATGCTTTGTTTCCCTTATTTAAACATTTCTTCTCTAAAACAGCTGGTCAAAATAACTTCATTCTCGTAATATTACAAGTTTTTTCTTCTAATATCATGACTTTTTCTTATATATTATGACTTTATTCTGGTAATATAATGGCTTTATTCTTAGTCTGTGAAAAAATATTTTTCACAATGAGGCCCTAATACTCCGTTGTAATACCAAGAGGCATTAAATTATTAACCCCCTGACATTCTTGCAATCTTGCAAAGGGGTTCAAATTCAGATGTTTCATAACAAGTTTAGAAAGTTTTTCTGTTCAAAAAGAGAGGGAATGTAATGGGACATGGAAGCTTGTGAATCCCAAATAGCATCTTTCTATTAATTAAAAGATGAAAAGAAAGAAGAAAAAAAAACAGACAACAAGCGACTGAGTAATGTAAATTTTGTAAATTGCACAGGATTTAGTATGTATGTCTGTATGCACAGGTTTTTTCTTAAGTGCACCAGAGCCACAATAAAACACAGTACCCCCCCTCCTTCTAACACAGACACACACAGTTACAGATTCCTATAGATGACCCTCTCAGTGTCAACCTGACTGATTTCAGCATGACATGATAGTGGGAGGGCTGGAGTTATCCTGGCTTCCAATCAGAAGCTCAGCATGTTGCAAAGAAAAAAACCCCCAGGTCAAACTCCAACCATGAAGGAAAGAGAGATTTATACACAAAGCGGTAGAAGCTGATAGGGAGGATGAAGAGAGATTTCTCTGTATCAGCAGTTACACAACCTCAAGAGTAAAGGGAACAAATTCTTTTGTTCTCAGCACACTTAAAGTTCAGACTCCCAAGATGCAGGAAGCAGAACTACAACAAAAGAGATACGGTAAGAAAGTGAGCTTCTGTGTTTATACTGGCTTTAAGGACAGTTCACTTCTGGGTCAAATACTCTTCACTTACGTTTTGAGCATTTGAATATTATCAATATTTGCTGGAATAGATGATACCAGCAGGACTTCCTAAAAAACTACAATGCAGTAATTGTTTATAAAATTCTTGTGATAAAGCTTTATGGAGTCTAACGACCAGTTTCCACCGGCTGCTCTGAGGTTTTGTTCCGACCTCTGTGGCACGTCAATCCACACCGGGAGCGCCGCAAGTGCAGTCCGCCAGCTGGATCGCAGTAGAATAGAGCATCTTGTAATTCTCCACTTGAAGGATAAAATTCTCATCGTCCATGATGAGAAAGAAAAACACTGACACCCCCTGACCCATAGGCGTTTCTAACCCAATTTTTGGGGGTGCTGAAGCACCCCTAAACTGAATAACAGCACCCCTAAAATTTGAGATATATTTGTTTTAATATGTATGGTTTTTTATTGTTTCTTTTTTTAGTTGTTTTCTTTTTTAAAACAAACTAGAAATGTGTAAAAACCATACAGTACTTGAAACTAAATTTTAACAAGAAAAATATAGCACCCCCCCTTACCTCAAAGATGGTTTGAGCCTGCCCACCTACTCTGCACAGAGCCATGTGCTGCCTTCCTGAGTGGCTGATATGCTGAGGCGGTGTGAGTACCTGGCTTAAACCAGGATATGTGGATCAATTCTTAACTTCTACCACGCAAAACCAACACATTATTATCATTAGCAGTCCTCATGTTTGCTACATTTAAGCTTAGGTTACTTTTTATGTTGTTAGGTAAGTTATTTAGCCAAATGTTTTTCTAGCTAAGAAACGTTACAGGTACCACTGTCCTCTGTTTTAACTGGAATGAGAGAAGAAGGCTGTTATTTCATGTGCATGTGTGAATATTAAAGCCAAGGTGCTACTGACTGTGTGCAGACAGACCAGGTTCAGGTATGAATATAGGACTAACTGGTCTGTCTATAGTATCTCACAGAAGTGAGTACAGCCTTCACATTTTTGCTAATATTTCATTATATCTTTTTTATGGGACAACTACAGAAATTAAACTTTGACATACAGAATAATAAAGTTTAGTTTTTATAGTTTGGTGTCCTGTATATCAAAGTATCATTTCTATAGAGTTGTCCCATGAAAAGATATAAAGAAATACTTGCAAAAATGCAAGGGTTGTACTCACTTCTGTAAAATACTGTATCATGACTAATGTTGTTAATTGGATCAATGTACTGTTTATATCTCTTATTAGATATAAAACACATAATTCAGTTATTATTACTTCGGTAATTATTACTTGACAGTACAAAGAGTGAGAGGAGCAGAGAGAGGGCTTTATTTATTACTATTCTTAATAGTAATAGTGTTTTCATATTTATGTAACTTTTTAATCCAGTTAAATGAAATCTATTTGTGTGTGATTGTCATTCCAAAAGAGATAAAAAAGGAGAAGGAGAGAAAAGAGTGCAAGGTCAGGAAGAACCAGGTAAGAAAACAGAGAATAGTGGCACATAAAACAGCAGCTGACAAAGAAAAGCATTCATTCACAATCTAATTTTACATAGATGCCATGGAAGTTATGTGTTCTCCCACGTTAAGTGCTTTCCAGAAGCCTTACCTTATATCAGTGGACTTCATTCTATACAGGACATCTTAATTAAATTAATTATTAACTATATGCTTTACTTTTTGCTTAATTTCACTATACAAGGAGGAGAATAAGGAGAAACTCTGAAGGCTATGAAAGCTATGAAGAGACACAGAAAGAGCGCTGAACACCAAAAATAATTGACAGATTTGCCAACTTCAATGTGAGGCAACCTAGTTTAAAGTACAAGGACTAATCTCCAGTATAAATACAAAGATCATGACATATGTTGCATGCATTGTACCATAGACCGGGCTGCCTTTTTTTTTTCTAATTTTGCTTATTATTATTATTATTATTTTTTTCTAGATTTCAAGCAATTTTCTTTTTTAAGTGTATTTTTATTTATATATTTGTATTTTATATATATGCATTGAAAAAGTCCATTTCTGTTAATGTGTTTTACATGTTGTGCATTGTATTTCAAATAAAAAAAAAGTCATTTTTTTATATTTTTGGCACTCACTATAGCAGGCTGATTTACTCCTGAAACATACATCCTGTTAATGTGTATGTTGAGGAGCTGCTGTATCAAAATGAGTTCTCTTCCTCTAGAAATTAGGGTTAAGATAAGTTTCCTTTATGATCCCAATCCATTTCTCTTTCGCTGTGGCACAGTCTGAAATGCTGAGTTTGATGCGTTCTGGGTGCGTGTTTTGTCAAAAATAGACTTGCAGCGTATGTTTAGCAGAGAACAGAACAAGGCGCTTCTGTGATACTTCGTGACACGGCAAACACACACCTGGTGGAATTGGGGGTAAGGATTAAAACAAACAAACAAACAAACAAACAAAAAAAAGGACGGAATTACACATGTAATTCAGTGATTTATATATTCAAAATAAAGTATAAAATATATAACAATTTTATAACAAGAAACTTTCTAAATAAGTTTTGATGGGTGCCAATACATTACCACCTGCTCAGATAGACACACTGTACATTTATCATGAAGGCAGCTCTGTCACAGCGAAGCAGCTGGTGCGTAACTGGTTGACATAATGATGGAGCCTTATGGAGTGAATACTTACTTACAGAAGCCACAGGATTCTGACTATACAAAGAGCATGAAAAAAATAAAATAAAATCAAATAACTGACCTATGGGTTGGGGAGTGTTGGGGAGTGGTAGCCTAGTGGTGGGCTTGGGTCTGGAAAACCTGTGTTCAAGTCCCCGGGCTGGCAACTAAGGTAAAAACCACTGTGGGTCTCTCAGCAAGCAACCCCCAACTGCTCCCCGGGCGCCGGAATGTGGCAGCCCACTGCTCCTAGACACTAGGACGGGTTAAATGCAGAGAAGGAATTTCCCTACTGTGGTATTATTATTATTATTATTATTATTATTATTATTATTATTATTATTATTATTATTATTATAAGCTGTGCATCTTTCCCTTGTGATTTTTTTTAAACAAACATTTTGTGAATTAGAAACATGACAGCCTGAAATAATGTTTGCTGATTGTTGGATATCTGTGACGTTATATAACTGTGTGTTAAATAAGTAATAGTTTGAGGTGTATAAAGACTTTCACTTTAATGAAAAAAATTCTGAATGATTTATAATCGCTTCTATCTCTTTGACTGTCAGCAACATTCATTGCCTCCTTTTCCCAAAGCTAAGCAGTGGTATCATCAATAAAATGCACTTCCATATAATAGTATGACCATCTGATTAACATCACTGTGTGAGAACATCATGTGAAACTAGGGTTTGCCATCTTGGGTACCTCACGGTTCGATTTTTAAATGATTATCAGGATTTTCAATGCATCACTGTTACGTCCCCGGCCTGCAGCCTGAGGATGTATCTGTGAACTCTGCTGCTTGATGATGAGGACAGTGATTGATAGCTGTCACAGCTGATGACAATCCCCTAATAACTATCGGGGTTGGATGGATTCACCCACTTTCTGACTGATGTCACCGCCCACTGCTGGGATTGGACGCGACCTGCGCTATGCTTCTGCTACAGGGACTAATCAGGACGATATTTCTTTTGTTTGTTTGTCTGTTTGAACCCTGGTTTAGTTAATAAAATATTATTTATTATTATTATATATATATATCCTCCTGTGGGTCTGGTTTGTTTGTTTGTTATTGACTCCTGTTCCCCTAGCTTTGAAAAGGGGTCGTAACAATCACTGATATACTTAGTTCAAGAAATGCAGTTTTAGTTGAAAACATTTAGAAAGTTTCAGTCTTCACAGGACTGTTCCTGGGCATGTTCGGAAAGAAAACATTGCCCTTGCAAAGGTGTTAGAACCCACTTCAACATCAACTAAAACTGTTTTCTTATTGTCCTTCAATAATGTTTCAGTGACAGCAGTCATTGCCTTTACTTCAAGTACTGCTGCGTTGGGCCTGTTTGTGTAATGACCCTGGCTGTACCTTTGTTCCCTCCACCTGACCTCACCATGTGCCTCTAGTTTGCTCATCTGTCTGCCTTTTTATTTGTGTATGTGTGCATTATGGTTTCTCATCTCGCTCTGTCTTGGCTCTGTGCCAATCAGCAAGCAAATCTGTGCTTCATGAGCTGACATCCGGCAGTGCTGTATATCTACCCAGTCATTTTCCATCATATCGTTTATGTCTGTATCTTGATGATGGGCTCCAAAGGTAGATCAGCAACAGAAAATTGAACTCTACCCAAGTTTGTTTACCAAAATAAAAGCATGCTTACACCTGGGTGAAAACTCTGAGTTAGTTGACTCCGAGTTACGGGAAACTCTGGATTTTCGGTTTCACAAAGCAAGGTCAGTGTGACTCCGTGAAGCTAACCCGCTCGCTGGCAGGTTTTCTTCAACAAACCTGAGTTTCTCCTCCTTTTTAGCTGCAGACTGAAGGAAGTGTCAGACATGGCATGTCCTTTTCTTGAAGAGTCAGTTGACATAGAAGCACAATTACTCAGCAGCTATGTTGGGAAAGGGAGATCAGACCCCAATTGGATGTTTTATCATTCCCTCATGATTATTTGTTTGAGCGGTACCATTTTTCTGCACCATCGATCATGTATCTGAACCATACTCTTAGCCCTCATATTATTCATTTGACACATTGTGCACATGCTCTCAGTTCGGAGAAAGTTATTTATTTATTTTTTTTTGCCGACGACGACGGGGGAAAAAGTGTTTTTATGACAATTCATGTATCGTTGGTTACAAGAAACATGTTGCAATTATATTAATTGTATTAATTTTTTATGGCTGTCCTACTTAGGGGACATTGGGTCTTGCTTAATACACTATGTAATGGTGCAGTTATAATAGTGAATTCATTTTTGTATGGATTTCATTTTAAAAATCCTTTCATTTAATGACCATTTAACAAGATTAAGACAGTAAATGAAAAAAAATTACAATGAATTCTCTGGTTCTGGGTACCAGGGACAGTTCTCTTTGAACTTTACAACTGTAATTTGACAACCTCGTATGTTTTTCTATTTAGATTGACCTCATTAGTTTTTTCACCTTGGTATCATCTGACATCTTTGATTTGCACAGTGGAAGGATTTTATTCTTCATAATGGTCCCTGTTTCCATTTTTACACACTGTAATACTAATGAACTTCCCAACCCTAGCTTTCACATTGTTTCTGATCATGGCATACAATTGTTATTATCCCCTTTATCCTGGCTCAAAATCAGGTTCAGGGTCAGACTTGTCCTGCGAGTGTTGATCTCCACTTCATCTAGCTCATCTCCAGACAGCTCTAAGTCTGAATCTCCCTCCACAATTTTTTGTAAAATCCTCTCCAGCTCACATAGCCCTCTGCTCCCTGATGTAACAGAAATAGTTACAAAGTCCTGATGTCCACCACAAAAGACATCACAAAAAGTTTTTAAAGATTTAAAAATTGCTGTGTTTTTACAAAAAAAAACTTTTATACTAAATAAAAAACATGATTTTTATTAACAGGAACAAGATATCTGTCAAAAATTGTTATCTCTCTGGTTGTTGTAAAACATGAAAATTGAAATTCACTCTGTTTTGAAAAGACAGTGCATGTGATGTCTTGGTCACACCCCCACAACAGGGGCATCAGAACAGAGGTCAGGATGTCTTTTTAAAGGAATAGTACACATACATACTATAAATAATGCTTGACTTAAAGGTCTGAGACTCATGTCCTGCACAGAGGACAGCAATTAATTGCCAGGACTTAGGAGGATATAAAACAAACATGTATCATGCTAGCAGCGGTTAAGCTGTAGCTAGCTTTTGCGCTCCATTAAGCTAGCTTAAAGTAGCTCTTTTTCATAAACTCTTAAAAACAAATTGAAATAAAAACCTTTACATTTAAAAATCATTTGACTTTTCTTAGAAGTTCTTAGTAAAAGTGTGCAGTTAACTTGATATTAGTGAAGCAAAAAGCATGAATATAATAAGCATGTGTTATGCTAGCAGCCATTAAACAGTTGCTAGTTGTTCATGTTCCAACATCATTTTTCTGAATTCTAAAGCTAACATTTGACAGAAAGCATTCAAGTTTAAGAAGGATTTTTCTCTCATGTAGTACCATTGCATGTGAGTTAATGGATTAAAGTTGTTTGGTTATTCTTACTTTTCTAGATAAACAAATGTGGGGAGATAATATATAACATCGGTAGGACTGGGCATAAAAAAGAGCAACTCTTCCTTAGTTAACTGTCACTGTAGGATGTGATCAGACTTTCAATGAGAACAATCTGCCTATAATTAGGGGCATTCTAGTAGGGTTGCAGTGCATAAACAATTATAAAACACCAAATTAAGAAATATTTTTTGAGAATATTAATAATATATTGAAGCAAAGATACAACAGTTAAATAAATGGAACACTCAAGATAAATAATAATACTATTTTCTGCCATGCCAGCTCATGTTCTTTTGATGCCGCTACTGTATTGCTTTTTTCCCCCAAAATATATGGTCCTGTTCTGCATATCGCTGCTGTCGGGCGCAAACCACCTATGTCCAAAGCTGTTATTTTTCAAGAAATTAATAAAGCTGTATTTTTTGTAATAATTGGACATAATGTCATTAAACAAGTTTTGTGTTTTATATCATATATATTTGGTTAAATATTATATTACTTATTTAAATATTACTTATTTCAACAACATAGTACACACTGTTGAATGGTTTGGATCTGCTTTTATAACAGACCAGTCACCAAATGCTGATGGAAATAGGAAAAAGGTTTTAGACAAGGACTATATATTCTAGTGATGATAAAGACAGTTCAAAAAGAGTTTAACAAAAACTATTAGAAGGTTGATCATTCTTATCTCTATTTTTACCCTCTGTGACTTGGAAATGCATTCCCTTCGTTGAAATAGCTGGTGTAAGAACTTTGAACCAAAGGTCCCAAGATAAAATTCTACAGTGTTGCAACAGAAATGTTACAAAGAAAGAGCAGTGATGATCTCTGCCCTTTGAGTGTAGACAGAGAATAAGCTAGCTTTGAATTTCTTGGAAATCTAGTCTGTCACACTGAGTTCAAAGCTGTGGTTATTGTCATGGGGGGAAAAAAAGAGGAGAAGACAAAGAAGAGGAACTATTGATTCAACCAAGGTGGACTTGGAATTTTAATTGCAAAGTATGACAAATTATTTTATGAATTTGTACCTTTTAGTTCAAACACATGTTTATTTTTTTTCTTTGTAGCACATCTAAACACAAAGTCAAAGTATGACAGATTAATCTGAAGTTCTTCGTGTGGATTAGCTCTGAATTAATCATTCGCTTGAGTTCATCTGATCCACTAGTGCTGGCTAAAGTTTATTGAAGTCAAAGCTCCAGATATTATCTGAGCATAAAATGTACACAAACATATAAGCTCAGCTTCCTCTCAGCCTCTTCTGGTAATAAACTTTTTTTTTGCCACCAAAAGATGCGTATGGAGCCAGTTGCAGCTTCAGAGATTTTTATCTCAAGGGGAACCAATAATTTCTACCTCAATCACAAACACACACACACATATGCTGTCCAGAATAAAGTAATGGAACTCTGAGAAAATTCCCTTTGTCAGATGCATCCTGTTGTTATTGTTTCTCTGCACCTTACTTTCTCTATTCACTCCTTCTCCAACCTGGTTTTTGGGGTATTAAACCAAGGACATTATAAGTGAGGAAAAAAAAAAGTAGCAGTAAGAAAAAAAAAAGGAATAGAGAAATCTAAAAACCCCATTGGGTGTGAATGTAAAACTGAGGTAGTTGAGAGAAGGGACAGAAGGGTGAGAAGTGAAAATGAAGACCAAAGAGAAGACATATGTGAAAAAGGAGAAGGACATTGAGGGGTGCTGAAAAGTGTGAAGTAACATGAAAGAAAGCACTTTTATCTGGCAGGTGGCAGATTATAGAGAGAGGGAAAAGATGCTGCTGAGAAGAAAAGAAGTTCCTCTGAGGTTACTGTGGTGCACAAGAAAATCAGAAACAACAGGGATGAGTAATCAAAATTAAGTAGGAAAGGGTTGAAAGACAGGCCACAGCAAGCACATTTTCAGCAATCACATAAAAATAAAAAAATCTGAAGTAAAAAACGTTTTAAATTTTGTTTTACAAATACATTTGTAGTATTTGGATTAAAGAATAATGTTTAAAGTGCACGCTGAGACCAAGGACATGCACAGGCATGATTTATTGTTGCCTAAGCAACAGCCTATTTGCCCTCTTTGCCTGAGCCTCATCTCCAGTTTGGGGAAATATACATATATTTTTTTAATTTTTATGGCTGCCTAAATATAAGCCTGCAGCGCTGACATTAAATCAAGTTAAACCCCCATAAAACCTAAACCTTCTTACTTTATTTATTTTTTTGCATTTACATTCATTTTTTCCATTCATAGGTTAGCTGCAAGATGCACATCAAATCAAATTTTGTTTATAAAGTGCCTTTCATGCACAAAGCAGCAGAAAGTGCTTTACATAATGAAAACATAATATGCACATAGAAAACAAAATTTAAAAAGCCTTCACACACCAGAGTATATAACAGCAATTAAAAACACACCTCTCATTGTAATATCTTTTATAGAGAAACAAACACGTGCACTTACACACATACAAACAAAGCACACGTACACCCCCCTCACCCCCCACCCTCCATGTCCAATTTTGGACAAACATGAACTCCCATCTCTAGTTACTGTCTCTTCACTGATTGTAGGTATAAAAATATCAATAGAAATAAACATCTGGCTTGATGCTGCTGTGAGGAAACGGCATCTTGGGGATTCAGTCACACCAGAAGCCAGCCCACCCATGACCACAGAGGGTGCCAGCACAGAAACCATCCAGGTCAGGGCAGGCCGGGGTCCACAGCCACAGAACTGCAGTGCAGAAGCCCCAACCACAAAGCAAGGGAAATCACCATAGCAACAACCCTGCAGACAGAGCAGGAAGAGCTACCGGTGTGGAGGATCCCCAGGAGGAAAACACTGAAGTTAAAATGTAAAAACAAGATCAAATAAACTTAAAATTAATAAGAACTGATCAGAGCAACAAGAATAAAAATACAGATAAAGGAGTTCATGAAAATGATAAATTAAAGCAAAATAAAATAAAATCAAATAAATGACTTTATAAAATCTGTGTACTTTAACAAAACAATAAAAACAGAGAGCAACATAAATAGGTGTTTTATAAAATATATAGAAAAGTATATAATTAGATCTACAACATCTAACCCACAAATCTACAGAAATTATGATTAAGGAAAAATTAAAAAAGAAATAAACTATTATCTATAAGGTAAACTAAAAAGGTGGGTCTTGAGCCTCTTTACAGTGTCTGCAGGCCTGAGGTTCTCTGGCAGGCTGTTCCACAGTCGAGGGCGGTAGTGGTGGAACGAGGCCTCACAAAAGGTTTTGGTTATGACTTTTGGAACAACTAAGAGGCTGGTACCAGAGGATCTCAGGGTCTGCGAGGGCTCATAATTTAAAAGAAGGTCAGATAAATAAGAAGTCCCAAGACCATTAAGGCATTTATAAATTACTAAAAGAACCTTAAAAACACAGTTTTAGTTCTGTCTGTGAATGAAATGCAACAACTGAATCATACTAGATACGTTGTTGTTCACAGTCAGTATATATGTAATATTAAAATTTATCAGCTAGGCTTGTTTAACGTAGCTTAATACATGTTTTAAATTTATGTGTATTTTCAGTGCTTAAAGGTCACAATGAATACTCAAAAGGGAAGATAGGAACAAAAGTGGAAAATGGTGAAAAGCGACACCTTATTAAAAAGCTTTAATACACATCAGGTGGAGAAGAATGATGAAAAAATATGTAAAAAATAATTTTATAAAATAAATTGGATATAATTATTATTAAAAAGAGTCAAGATATGACTTTTTTGGCATCACTGAGCAAATCTGCTAAAGCTCCGTAGTTCATCTTTAAAATCAAAGTGAGAGCCTTCATGTTGGAAATAAATTAGTAACTGGAGAGCCTGATGGTCAGTAAAAAAAGACTAATAGCTGTAGTACAAATTTGGATAAGTCTGAAACATTTTGTAGCAAACTGTGCTGCATGCAAAATATTTTAAAATAGAAAACTACATTTTGCTTACCAGAATGCATGCTACCATGAACATTTAGTTGCTGCTCTTTTTTTCAGGTTAAAGCAGTAGCTCAAGATCTGTATGCGCCCTTGTCCTAGGCAAAAAGCCAAACCACAGCATCCATAGAAGAAGATAATCCATGCAAAAGACATTGAAACGGAACACTAAAGCTGGGATGCTTGTTCTGGAAGGCTTTGTTTTACTGCACTGTGACCAAATAAATGTAAATATCTGCATACAACATAAGCTTCATTGAAAGGGTTGAGCAGAGGCAACGCCAGCTCCCTGGTAAAACAGTTTTGTTTGTCAGCAGCTTTTATGTTGTGAAAAAAGATCCTCAGTTGCAAAGTAAAAACAAAGTAAACAATCCAAGAAAAGAAAATGCATCTTGTTGAAATGAAATGCAAAAGTTCTCTCCATCCCATTAATGCTTTGCCTGTGTTTACATGCGGTCCATTGTGTTTTCTGTGTGTCTTCTTAGACAGATACATACTGCAGTATTTCTGAACATCTCCAGAAATACTCCAGAGGGCCTTCATGAGAGAATGCAAATGAGCTCAAACAGAGAACATGCAAACGCAAAAATTGAGAATGAAGCACACTTTTCCAGCTATGACCTTTATGGCACAATAGACATTCTGAAAGCATAACCTTAACAAAAAGAGAAAAAAAAAATCATCTGGAAAGCCAATTGCTCAAGTTTCATTTCTATAAATCTCAACTTTATTGATAGAATAAACACAACATATCAAGCATTAACCCCATTTAAACAATGAAAAAGTTGCATTTTTTTAATTATAGCTTTTGCCAGGTTTAGACTATTAAAAGGAATTTATGCTGAACAAATTATTTCTTCATCAAGTTCAACATTTTAAGACCATTTTCTACATGCATACAGTAGCAGGTGTCTGTGCTACTGTACTTAATTTGTTTATATCCTGCAAACAATATCAGATTCGTTTTTACAGTTTTTACTTTAAGGTCTTACTCTAAAACAGAATTAATAATCTAATAAAATTCATACATTTCCTTTTTATAATTTTTTCAATAAAAACAGGAAGCAAAGTTTTGTTATCAATAATAATAATACTTATTATTGTTATAATAAAAATATTAATGATGACATGAAAAATATGATTTGAACAATAATCTCTTTTTATCGGGGTGCCGAGAAGAAAACTTGGGGGTGTTCGTGAGCACTGAGGTGGGACACACAGACACACACAGACATGCTGAGAGTAAGCACACACCAATGCAGGGCTGAGTCGCCTGGTTTTAGTTTGTGTCTACTGATGAAGGTGATGATATGACATCTTACCTGTATGAAATAGACTTTCTCCTTTTTTATTGGGTAGGCCTGTTTGTTTGTTTTTTTTTTTTTTTGTTTGTTTTTTTAGAAAGTACTCTTTTTTTCTATCAAAGTGTTTCCATTGTTGGTTTAGAGCCTTACTCAGAACCATTTTCCCCTTAACTGCCAAAGATCTGAGTTCAACACTGAAAAAGCAATGCTACACTAATATCACCACTTTGCTAGATGACATGAGGGAGTACAACTCATCAATACAGGTTAGAGTTCAGAAGCACTGGTTGCATTTGCAGCTGTGTTCTCCCATCACATCCTAGATTTCCTGATGCCTGAAAACAAAACCGTAGTTTGGGGAATCATGGAAGTGTAGCTACCTCTGAGACCTTTGAATTACAAAATGTTAAAAGATTATTTTCAGATTTTTGTCCAGTAGCAACAAAGACGTACAGCTTACCCAAGCTTCAGAAATTCTGCTCACTTTGTTTGTCTTCACTTGGCTACCTCTTGAACAAAACATCTTCAGATTAAATCAGTAAATTCTCCACAGCTGTAAGGCAAATATGAAAAACCTTGCACTCAGTGGAAGAGAGACACTTCGGAGAACTTCGAAAAACAGTCAGTCTCTTTGCCCCCACCACAAGTGAGATTTGAAAAAAACTCCAAAGCTTCTTTGAGACTCCAGTTCTACCAAATGTGATGCAACACAAATAAAACAAAACAGTGTCATGGTGATTTTAGCTCATACAGTAACAGAAGTAAGAGCCTCTTCAACAAAAACGCCATGGGAAAACCTTTAAAAAAGGGTCAAGAGATTTGTTTTTTATCCTTATGTATTAGGTCAGTTCCGAACAAGTAAAAAGGGTTGAAGATGTTTACAGCAGGATGACTAATAACTAATATGTTAGTTAAATAAAAATAAATAAATAGAAATAAAAACTAGGGCTGGGCACGTTAACGCGTTATTAACACCGTAACACATTAATGTAATCAGGGGAGAGCAGGTTTATTAAAATGAAGAGACGTTTTGTGTCTGGCACTGAAGAATTAAGACAGCAACATTTCTCTTTGTCCGTCAAAACCCAGAACATAGTGATTTTTGGACGGGAAACTGCTCCCAAAAGACAACGAGAAGCAATGTTCCTGGTGGATTTAAATTTTGAGGCAAGATAGTAAAGGTAAGACATTCTATGACTAGGTTTTATAAACATGAAGCATATATTGGGCCTTCTTCTGCCTCTGGTTCAGTGAATCTTGGCCATATCAAGATGAAACTTACAGTTTTGGAATCTGAGATGTGTGCTTTTAGTAGAGGAGTCATTTGTCCATCGGGTAGACATCAGAAGACATAATTTGTGCGTATATTTTTTTCAGACTTTCTGTACCTGATTTTTTAATCGTTTGTTGTCTTAATTATGTTTGGTGGTCATGGATGAAATGGTTTTACTGAGTTTTTTGAGCAGTTAACTGAGATTTTACTGAGCTGTTAGCTGAGATTCAGGACTTTTATTTATTTCCTGATGTTTCTTATCGAAAGGATAGGATTGGATTTGCAGCTTGAGCAGCTGCAGCTCAGAAGGGAAAGCTGGCTCCCCTGACTACATGACTATGTGTCCTTGGGAAAGACACTGAACTCTGCATCACCTCCCGATGTGTCTATTGGGGTATGAGTGTGAATGGGTGAATAGGGTGTCAGAGTGCTCTGAGTGGCCAAGCTGACTGGAAAATATGTATATCCATTTACCAACATTTCTAAACAATTATACAAAAATTTCCAAACACTCCTGCTTCACTATTAGACTATTTTTCAATAAGGTCAATAGAGAGTTTTATTACTGTGGCTAACTAAAAAAAAAAAAAAATAAATAAATAAATAAAAAGCTTTACAGCCCAGGTCACTGTGGTCGCTGCTGTTTTAGGATCTCAGTCCTGTTTAACATTAGTATATTTCATGATTTTGATGATGATGTGAGGGTGTTTCTAAACTAAGGCACAAACAATTCATTCTGCTACAGTGAGACTACAGGAGCTGTTACGTCGGCACTGTGGAGAGCAGAATCTTGGAAGGATTGTGGACTTGGGTATGGAAGACCTGAATTCAAGTCCTCAGACCGACGATAAGCTACATTAATATTATACAAACTTTAAATCAAAATAGAATTTATTTTTTTCACAAAGATAAAAATCTGATTTGACTCTGAGGTGAGGAAATTGTATTTCGGGGATCCGCCCACACAAGGAGCCACATGGCCAAGGACCACAGAGGGGGTCACCGCAGGACCCGCCCAGATCAGGGCAGACCAAGAGCCACACAGTTTGCCTATGTTTTACGTTAACCATTGAAAAGCCAAAATAAAAGAAAACATTGTTTAAGGAGCATTTCCACACTTAGCTTAACTCTTCTACTCAACAGAATGAGTTAGAAAGATTTGTCCAGCTCTTTGGCTCAACCAAGTACTAAATAAGCTGTGTGCACTTATCCCCAAGAGGATATTGTTTGATGAACGTGTGATCTTGTATTTAAACAAAATGACTTACATATATATATATATATATATATATATATGCACTGCCTCTAGCACTTCATGACAGCACCTGGGTCCAACTGGACTCACAGCAGTCTGGGTCCTACTTAATTATGACGTCCCATCTTGTTTGAATTTTTGCTTGTGTTGTTCTTACTCTCAAATGTAAGTCACTTTGGATAAAAGTGTCTGCTAAATGACTGTGGAATAGAATAGAATAGAACATCCAATGTATTTTATTTATTTATTATTTTTTGCTTTTTTTTCATAGTACGTTATAGGGCCTCAGCAGCAGAAATATTCCCATTTTTATTATTAGATTGGCTTTTATTCTGAGGACTAAACCTCATCACCGTATGATGATTATTGTGTTTATTAATGTCATCAGATACTTAGTTAGCTTTCTAGTTATGGAAACCTACAGTAAAGTCTTATGGTAAATTTTCATCTTGGAAATTTTAAGCTGTATTTGAGTTGGGGGTGTAGCTAGGAGCAGAATTTAAATTCCAATGAATCTATAAAGCAAGTTTTGACCTCAAACAATAGGGCTTGTGACCTGGGCAGAGCTGTTCACGCTTTCATTTCTTAGGAGGCAGCACAGATGATCACTTGTGTTTACTCCAACCAGTGCACTCTAAATTACCCTGCCACATTGAGATGTGGGTGGAGTATTTCTGTGGAAATGTTTGTGACCTCTGAATGTGGAGGGCAACTCTGCTGCCGTTGTACCTTCATGTGATACATGAAGGGTCGGGGTCATAGGTTGCAGTTAAGCCGGCAGAAGGAATGAGGCAGTTTTTTTTTTTTTTTTTTTTGCCAGTATAGAAGGAAACTAAAAACAGAGATAGGTCAATGATTACATTTCCATTTCTTTTAACATAGATTTAAAATAATTAAGGGCCTGTTATGCGCCCGCCCTTCTTGGTTGGAATCCTTGTCCATTTGCTCAGAAAGTCCGTTTAATTTGGATGCACAAACCAATTCTGATTTAACAAAGGAGCGGACTCTGTCCACTACAAACACAGGTCTCGGTCTGCTTCAAGTGGACCAAATAAAGGAAGCGGGCTACAAAGCAAAGTACATTGTTAGTAAACACAACCAAAACATAGTCATGTGTGGGAAGGACAGGAGAAATGGCTCGTGGTAAGAAGTAGAAGAATTCAGGAAAAGTTCTTGGTGCAGTGATGCCCCGGGTGGAAAGTGGAACATGTTATTTAAAAAGTCACGAACACAATCTCAGTCCAGAACAATGTTGCAATCCCCAAATGAACCGAGTCCTCAGTCATACCAAGTTTAGCGGACTGTACAAGGTCTTGAAGTTGTAAGGTGTTTTGTAGACCATCCCAGCTTGAAAGAGTGCATTACTGAAAAGCAATTTTCCCACACTCAGTACGAACACGGGGGACAGGTAATGTATATATATCTTGAGAGTGCAAAGCTTAGGGACCTGTTGGAGATGAGCACACAGGCAGGGAGGGAGCAGACCATAAAGGCCTTAGTCTGATTGATGTGGGATGTCTTTTTCTGATTGATGTGGGAATGCAGAGGGGTCAGGTTTTACCCACTCCATCATGACGTTGGACATTGTAAAATGTGACGCAATGAAATGTGCAGACACATGCACCCCCTCTGCCGGTGTTTTGTTATTCCAGGGTGAACACATCTGTGTTAACGGAAGCCTTTCGAACATCTGTCAGCGCACACACCTTCCTCCTTCAAACGTCCATCAATCTCTCCATCTACTGTTGACGCTTATCAGCTCTGACAGACAAAACTCACTGCTCACTCTGCTCTCATTCTTTCTTCTCTGACTCCTCATCCTTCCATCTTACTTAACCTCCATGCTGAGTTTCTTTCGGTTTATTTGCCTCCCTTCCTTCCGTCTATATTACTCCTCAACAACTGTGCGGTGTCAGCGGGTGACGTTGATAAGATTATTGTATTTCTATCTGACTGTTTCTCAACAGCAGGGAGCGGCTTTCTCAATGACTCAATTAAAACAAAATTACAAGTTAGCTAACATTCACAGATCTTTTTTCATATCTTTCAAGTAGCGAATTTATGTAAATTTCCTCTAGTTCCTCTCTGTCAACTCATCATCTGGCGTCATCATTGTCTGAGCGTGAAAAAGTCAGTGGGAGGCGAAATCCCACAGATAATTGAAAATAAAAGTAAAAATGACATAAACGGCCCTGAAATGAATTTGCACCTGTGGTGGAGGACCATCCAATCTAATATTCAGTACTGCAAAATGCAAATATTTTAAATCACACCATGACCTGTGTTAAAAAATAATCAGAAAATTTGATTCAGCTATTAAAATCTTGTTCTTTAGAGTCACATGACCATCTTCAATTCCCTCCATTTATCCAGTGCTCCACTTTTTCACCTTTTGCCTTTTTCTCTTCCCTTTGAAGTTACTTCTTTTTTTATTGCATTTGATAAGGGTTCATTACGATTTACAGCCCCAGCAACACCGCTGTAAGGGGTTAATAGCTATGTGGACCTTGACCACAAAGACCTTAATGGAATCAGGGACCAGTTCAGCAGAGGTGATGCTACTCTGAAGAAGCTGTGACTCCACTTATAGACACTCACACAGCACAAGTGCATGTACAATTAAAAGCCATTTCATTTGTGGACCCTCAGTTCACTCAGCCAGTAATACTTGTTTGAAAAACTCGATTTGTGTAAAGCCTCTTGCATATGAGGAGGAAGAGGAAAATTAATGAATTTGAATCTTTTCTCGTTTCTCATTTTCATTCATCATTTCTCGTCTATTCCCGCCTCTCCATTGGCTTCATTGAGCTTTTCAGCTCTTTTCCAACTCAGTCTGTACTGAGTAAAATATATCTTGTATATTTTTAAGTCAATGTAAACATGCACAAAAGTTGATTTGCATGTACAGTATGTGCACATGAACATGCTTCAAGTCCACATACTAACATAAACACTACAAGAAGACTTGTGCGACTTCCAGTCTTGTTTTCTCTCCCTTCTCTTCTCTCTGTGTAATAAACATTTTAATTAAAACAAAGTCTGCCAAGAGATATGTGACTATGTGTGTATGAGTGTGTGAACTCAGACCATGTTTGTTAAAAGAATTTCCAATCGTCCTCCCACACGTGCTCGCATCAGTCTGCAGATGATTCAGGTTGTCTGTATATCTGTGTGCATTAAACTGTTGCAGCTCATGGTGATGCACAAGCTGAGGTGAAGAGCGTAGACTCTGCAAGGAAAGTCATTAATTTTTATCTGCTCTGACGATTAAACTGTAATTTCACAAATAACAGAGTCTGTACTAACACACACACACACACACACACACATAGCTTGTATAAAGACATCCAGGCAGATTTTGCATCACACAAATGCAGATTTCTTGCAGGGGATTCTGCACCAGTTGTGCACCAGTGAACAGTTGGTCCACTTAAAGAGCTTGAGGAGCATATCCTACCACACTCCCATTTTTGCTGTTCCTGTTATTGTTATTGATTTCATAATCTTTAATAAGGGATCTATGAGATGTTTATATTAATTAATCAGGATTCCACATTTTCTATAAAAAATATATAAATAAAAATATATGTTTTCTATAGTGTCTGATACACTAACCCGATTTCATGACTGAACATATAATAACTCTTTTGAGTCGTAGTACAAAATGTGATTAGAGGCTCAAAACCTGCTTTTCTTAACCATTTCCCGTCATACCACTTTTATTGTGCTATTGATGAAGTATCACCTTTGTGTGATAATATTGATGTATGCATCATAAGTCCACATGCTTATATTACAGTATGCAAAAGGATTATTATGGTTATTTGGACAAAAACATCTAATATGCTAATATGGACCACACAAAGTCAGTCCTTGGTGGGGCGGGGTGGCTCAGTGGGTAGAGTGGTTGTCTTGTAGTCTGAGGGTTGGTGGTTTGATCCTCGGCCTGGAGAGCTCATGTCCAGGTGTTCCTGAGCAAGACGCCTGATGGGCCGTGGTTGAACGCCTCTCATGTCAGCTTCTGCCATCAGTGTGTGAATGTGTGTGTGAATGTGATGTATATTGTAAAGTGCTTTGGGTAAAAGTGTTATATAAACGCAGACCATTTACCATTTTAACCCTGCTTTTCATACAAAACTGACTGTAGCACACCATGCTTTGTATAGCAGAAAGAAAAAAAAACTAACAATGAAAACAGCTGTCAAGAACCACAAATCCCACCTGCCAGGCAGACACAAGATGTAAAAGGTTTTGGAGGCTATTAAAGGATTAAATCACTATAACAGTAAAATAAATCAATAGTTACTGAAACTTAGAAAAGACAGACGGTTAAAATTATATTAGAAAAATTACTAAATTTATTGCATTTACTCAAAAGCTCAAATTTAAAACTGAGTGTATTATAAATATTATTTTATAAGATTTATTTTATAAGGTGTTAAAATGATATTTTATTGTCGTCCCACAATTTAACTCTGGATTAAAACATTACATTTTGTTCATGTGAATGAATGTACAGCTGTGTTAGTGTGTGCACAGCATGCAGCAGACATGTTGAATATTAAGTTAATTAGGTCACCACTTCAACATTTCTGCTTGCTTCACTCCAGCAATTTTTAGTTGAGATAGCACAAATGACTGTGACCTTTAAAAGGCATCAAATTAAATGTACCAATAATGGCTTGTTGAGTAATTTGTGCTATTCACTGAAACTGTGACAGGTAATTGCAGTGCAGTTCCATCAATTATATACTTTTGATATGTTAATTTGCTTTATTCAACCAGCTCAAAGCTCACAGTCAATTTCTATCAAAGGAAGACGCAATAAGAAGCTGTCTAAGATGCGAAAACTACTATCATAATTGAATAGAAGTTGACTGTAATTGCTGGGGTTTGGCTTGCATTGACTGATGATTGGCTATTATCTATGTTCTTTAGTTTTAATACGTATTGCAGTTGCCTCTGTAGTTTATGCTCACAAACATTATGCTTGTCTACACATTGTTTATATAGTGTTATCTAATGAATGCTAATGGATTTCTTGTCTGTTTTGGCCAAGAGGCTCTTGTTCAAGAGATTTTTAAATCTCCAAAGACTTTTAGGTTTGTGGTTAGATGAAGTTAAATGAGTAAATACTACAAACATCTGCAAACACAGAACTGTCTTGGTCTTCTGCTATGCTGTTATTTACTTTTATATTTAGGCCGTGAGTGTATCTCCTTTTGTATTACTAAAGTTTTCTTCCTCTTCATGTCACAGCTGGACTTCAGTTGCTGATTGCCACACCTGCTTATTATTTGGTGCCCTCTGTATAAGTGGGGTACTTGTTGCTTCTTTTATTTGTCATCAGCTCCCCCTTTCCCTCTTATTTATATCCCTACCTTCTCTCAGTCTTTTAGTCTGTCAGGTGGTTTGTTTGTCTTTTAATTTTTAATTTTGATTCTGTAAGCGTAATATTGAACTATGCCATTGCAGCATATTTCATTCCTTTAAAATAAATGTGCTTGCTGTCTTGTTCTTCTCCTTCATCACCTCATCAATTAGGTGGTTATGTAAGTGGTATAACAAACACAAGTTAGAGGGATGGCCAGGGCAGCATGGGCTACACCCCAGGCACCACCTCAGGTTATTGATAGGTCACCGGGGAGGAGGACAAAAACAGGTGCACGAAGATCATCAATGTCACCACACCAATCTGTAGTAAGTATTGAAGCAGTTTCCCAACTAGTCATCCTTTGAAAATATTGAAAATTTGCTGCACATTTTATGAAAAGATTTTCATCCCTGTGCAAGTATAACTACTAATGTTATGTAAACCTTTTAACCTAATGTTAGCCTAAAGCTACGTAGCAGTGCTAATCTGGTTATATGGTAACACTCGATTAGTCTTAAGATAATTACAGGGAAAGCTCGCCATATTTAGTGTTCGTTGAATGCATTTAAGGACTAGAAATGACCTCAGTTAATCAATATTTTCACATTGGAGCTGAAAATAAACTTTAAAGATGATAAAAGAGAACCTCGGGATCCACGTTACTTAGCCCTGACTAAGCTAGAGCTACATGTTCCAGTTTTATTAAAACAGGAAACTAGAAAGGCTGCTGGTTATGTTTAAAGTAAGCTATCACATTTAAATATAGAAGAAAGTAAGCATAAGAATGGAGATATTTCTAATATTTTATGAGGAGGATACAGATCAGGATAAGACAGCGTCAGCAGCCCTGGCAGCCCCCTGTAGACACCAGGATCCAGTCTAAAACTTTTGCCATTAGAAAGTAAATTAGAACTGGTACGGGGAAAGGACTGGTACAGGGAAGCCATTGATCCTCCAACTACCACATCAAGCACTACATATGTGCCCCAAAACAAATATGTTACCTTTCAGAGAACTTTGAGGACTTATTGCAAAAATTTCCACCTGATGATGCAATTTATTATTGTAAAGATGTTTGTTCTCCATGTCTATTTAATGTGACCACACTCATCACAGCAGTGTATATGAATGAATGTGTTTGAGAAAGGAACCCCCAGGTAGCCTACCCTCAGGCCACCCCATGTATAAAAGTCTAGCTCTGCCACTGTAACCTGAAATAAAACAAAAAACAACCAATCAGAATAGACTAAATTTATCCAGAGTTAATTGTGGAGTCTGATTACACTGATTACAATAGCCTGTCTCTTTAAATCCAACAGTTGTTAGACATGCTAAACTGTGTTTGTGTTGACAAAAACTCATGAGACAGAAATGAGTTTTTTTTTTTATTGAATTCCATGTGCCAGTGTCAAAAAATGTGCAAAATAAAACAGAATGTGTGAGAGTGAACAGCATCCACCTGAATTTTAAATCTTTATTTACATAATTTACTGTTTTTTTTTTTTTTTCTAACAGTGGTGTTTGCAAGTGAGCACATCCTTCATGCTGAAATAGAAGTAACAGAAACCTTTGCTTCAGCCTATTACCTAGATAGTAAGCTTGCTATCTCTAATGCAGTCTATCTGTCGCCATGCTCCTACCAAGAAACACACTGAAATTGCCTTCTTGGATGGAAACTTGTTTCCAAGATAAAGATACAGTTTTCTTCCCAAGGTCAAACTTTAGCTGCCAACTTGAGTCAGACAGTTCAGGGAATTCAGACACAAACAGCATTAGTATCCAATCTGCATGGATGAGTGATGCCTATTGGCTGCTTGCATACTGTCTCAACATGCTGTAGACAAAGCCTACTACTTCTACCTACCTACATGCATTGGGAGTGGGATAAAAGAAAAGGTCCCGTTTTAATCATTATGTGGCGTGATGTAAACATGGAGCGTGGGTTTATCAGCGTTGTTAAATAGTATCTTGTGTTAGTTGTTGAGATTAACAGTTGTGACCTTAAAATATACTCTGGCAGATTAGAAGAAAAATCCCTGTCTTGTAAGAGAAGGAATCATTACATAATCTTATTTGTATAGGGATCCTTTACACAGTCTCTGAATGCACAGCACTCAAGCCCTTTGCTCATCTTTTTTTTTTTTTTTACAGAACAGCATGCAGAGAGAAACAACACATCTAATTATAAGAAAATGTAATTTATGAAGCAATAACTGAGCAATAACTTAGAACTGAGAGACATTCTTTTCCTTCATGTTTTAACAAGAAGTTGAACTCTTCATCAGGTTCATCATCCCATTCCAGCAATACAGATTTTCCATTTCTGTCCTCAGGATGGAAATGTGGCCTTCTTTTTAACTGGAGAACTTTTTAAGTTCAGATTAAGGAAAATATCAGACTCTTTATTCTATTTATTTATTTTTTCCCCCGGCTGTACGTGTTTTACATATTCATTGCTGATAAAAATGACTGATGGGATGATTTCAAAGTCAAAGGAAAGCTTGCAGCCCTTTAAAACTCTTTTTAGAAGTCCCTCCCCCCAACTCTTGGATCTGAGGGGAGATGAAAGTGATAGCCTAATGCTTGCTAAGTGACATTTCTCCATCTCTGATCTCTGTCGCTCATGCAGACAGACAAGGAAATATGCAACACAAGCTTAGCATCAAGGATTTTTGCTCCCTCCCTTCTTTCTTTTGTATTTTGGTTTCCATTTCTGACTTTCTGTCTATCTCTGAACTTCCAAATCTGCCTTGCATCCCATTTAAAATCAGTTGCATCAACCAAAATCAGATTTTTTTTTTGTGTGTGTGTAACCCCGCATAAGTGTTCAGTAATTTGTAGAGCGTGTGTTTGCACCATCTGCTTATCTTATTTGGTTCATCACTCTGTAACCTTGAGATAAAAATGTGAATGACACTGGATGCCATTGCTGTGCAATTAATCACAGCAGTGTACACTTCTGCACAGAAAGATGATGTTTATGTACATGCACATGCAAATACTCACTCTATGACAGGAAATCTCTGAGGCATACTTTGTTGTCCATCAACAGATTATGGCACACCATTGTTGCATATGTTGCAATCTTGTGATGAAATGTTTATTCATGAACTTGACTGTAAAAACGGTACACACACACACACACACAAACACATAGTTTTCCTGTTCCTCATCCCCATCCACATCACACATCATAGAGCTGCCTCCTAATCACCACGAGTCAGCTCCCACAGGGGATATAATTATATTGTCAGCTCTCTGTCACTGTAACGGATCCACCAACTAAAAAACATTGAATACTAATAAGACACATCAGATGTCATACAAGACTCTCCCAACACCCCCAGTTTCATACTGTAACTCTCACTATTCATATTAGCTAAGGACAGATGGATGACAGGTGTCTGCATGTGCGCCTTGTTTTACTTTTTTCAATCCCAGATACATGTTCTTCAAGTTATTTATGATAATCAGTGCAATTTAATGATGCATTTTAATGACAGCTGCTGGGATGTTTTTCAATCTGAGCGCTTTTAATGATGTTGCATTGGTTTCAGCTATAGTTTTCAAGGGGAAAGTTGGTGGTGAAATAAATGTGTTTTTGGTCGCTATAAGGAGAGACCAGAGTCACAATGTGATGACTGAGCTAAATATGACACCTCTCCACCTCCCCACTTCCACCCACTCCTCCATTAATACAGCAGTTAATCACTTTCACTCAATGAATGAACTCCTACAGAAGCTAATTTTCCAAACTCCTACGTTAAATATCTATATATGAACTATGGGATTTCCTTTTCCTCATTTTTATGGGCTGGTTTTTGATTGATGTCATTTACCATTTGTGGGTTTGTATGCATGTGAAAGGAGATGTGTGCATTTAAACCAATTAGGGTCGGTTTGTTAACATGCAGTTGTTCTCCCAAACATGAATATAACAGTATCTAGACCGAGTTCTGCTTCTCAGTCTACTACTTTAACTACATTCATTCCTATTAAAAACTCATCAAGTAAGTGTCAATGGAAAAAAATAGATGGGGAAACTGGTTGTCTATAAGATTTATTAGCAGAGGTGTGTCTACTTTCATCTGCTACTCCACCTAGAAGCAACTATTTCATACGAATTAATGACATTTACTGCATGTGGATATCCAAATGTGTTAGCATATTATTTATTTCACTGGCCCTGGATAGTTTAACAGTAATGTTTTTTTTTTAATTAATTGAAATCCCCTTAGATGCAAACAAGACATATTTATTAAAATAATGTTGGACTTTTAAATCAAACATTTTCTGCAGCTCCTCCTCTATTTTCTTCTCCTCCTTTAGTTTCCACTTTGTTAATTCTCCCATCCTTCCCATTCGTTTGTCTCATGCACTGCAGTCCTAGCTGAAATGGTTAATAGGGGGACTTGTTTCCACGAATATTACAACCGGGTTCATTATTCTTCGGCTCACATAACTTTATGTCCAACAGGGACCAAATGAGTGAACATAGTGACTCTAACGAACAATTTGTCCTTTCGGCGCAGCACGTATAATCTTTATTAGATTGGGCTGTAACACGGTATTGGCAGCAATTAGACCCTGGAAGGAGTCACTGCTGCAGAGGTTAATAACTGCAGTGTGTCTGCGTGAAGCTCTGTTATGATAGAAAGGTTAGTTGTATTAGAGACGGTGGATGTGGGCCAAGCTACAGAGTGAGTCAGGGCAGAAACGCCAGGCTGGGTGCTCAAGGAAAAAAATATTCACTCTGGAGATTCAGGGTGTGAAAATGATTTCTGGGCACTGAGGGAAATCACAGCCGGTGTCTGGTCTGTGGTATGTCTGTAACAAGCTGGTCTGCAACTCAAATATAGGGAGCAACTTTTGAGTCCGGGTGATTGTTTTTAAAAAACTGTTTGCTGAATCTT
>JBAFTA010000005.1:30496880-30517990 GCA_036919975.1 Melanotaenia parkinsoni | reverse complement strand
CAGGTTCTGGCCGGGGTTGATGACTTTGGTCTGGCACCAACAGTGTTCCAGTAGGAGAGATCAGTCTGATGGTCCAGATCAGTCTAATATGTGGAGCAGTTAAAGAATATTTAGAACATTTAATGTTACTGCAACAGTTTAATAGCACAATTTGTAACACAATTATAATCAGCTGACATGAGCAAACTTGTCAATTCAAAAGTAGAAAATATGAAAACGCAAGTCTTGAAACTTTCTTTATTAAACACATACCCTACTGCAAATAAACAATGGATAAATCTTCTTTATTATATTCATTATAGTTATATGTTTTGCATTTACTCTCTACCTCTGTTTCTGAGGTTAATACTGAAGCTACGATGATTTCTGAAGGTGACAATTAAGCCTAAACAATCTGAAACAAATATACTTTGTCTGAATTTCTTTTACACGTGCCACATCCATCCAGTTTTCTGGCCAGCAGTTAATCGTGAATAGTAAAAGAGGAAACATCAAAATGTTTTCTGAATATTTACACAGGGTTTAAACACACATTATGCAGAGTAAAAAAAAAAAAAGAAACTTTTTGCCCAGTTTCCAAAAAAACACCCTTTTTGCTAAATGCCAATATGAAATTAAAGGTTATTGTGACCTCAGTATAGTAAACACACACTCACTGATGGTGACAAAAAACAAAAAACAAAAACACTGCCATAGTAACAAGGCTGCAATAGAAACAACTCAAAGTGCATTTCACCATCTCTGTCAGGGTGACCCGTACATTTGCTTTCAAGAAATTACTGAATTAAAAGAAATGTATGACAAATTTTCCTTTTGTGCTCTTGTAAGTGTGGAATCAGAGACCAGCTTTTGAAAGCAAGAATTGGGGCTAATTTTAATAATATGTGGAGCTGTTGCAAAGTGTTTCTTAAGGTGGGACCAAAACTGAGGAATTTAAAGCAATTATAACAGACCTCTGCAAAAAAACTGAGTTGCTGTTCCTTTGCAGCTCACACATGAGTAACCAAGCTTTTTATGTCTTTATATGATTTAGAGAGAATAAAATCACAAGTTTATTGTAGCTAATGTAAAAAATATTACTGTTTTACTCAGCAAACAGCAGAGACCAGCATGGCGTCAGCCATTTAAAGGACATGGAATAAAATGGATTGTCCTCATGTTGAGAATAAAGCCAGATGTACTATGTTTGTCAAAGGGTAAATGAGGACTAGAAACATCATCAAACTGTCAGAGTGCACTGTTTTTTTTTGTGTTTTTTTTAATAACAACACTTTATATCACTGCTAAGATGAACACAGCTCAGAGTTTTAATAGGATTTATTAAAGTATCCTCAAATAAGCCCTGTAACTTAAAGTAATGCTTTCTTCTCATCTGTTAATGGGGCTGTTCATTTCTGTCTTTCGGTTTGTGGCATGCTCAGCTGGAACCTCCATTCTCCTTGATGTGACCCTGGCGCTGACGATCATGCCCTCGCTGGGTACTGGCATGGTGCTGGTTCCTGGATCTAATTTTGAACCGGCTGCTTCATTCAGACAAAAAAAAAAAAAAAAAGTTGAGGCACTAAAAAATAACACTTCTTCTGGACATGCTGGACATGGTGTTACATGATTACATTTACAGCTGCTGGACAGCATGAATCCAATCATGGGGACAGTGGCTCAGTCAGCAGAGAAGGTCGTCTAATAACAGGAAGGTTGGTGGTTAAAATCCCGCTCTGGAGGCAAGACGCTTCACCCTCCTTGCCTCTAGTGCAGGCATTGCTGGTGTATGAATGTTCAGTGATGCTTGGAGAGGTGTGGATTGGCAGCCACATTTCCATCAGTCTGCCCCAGCTGTGACTACATATGTAGCCTACCATCACCAAGCATGACTGAGGGGTGAATGAATAATGGATTCACTGTAAAACATTGAAAAGCAATAAACAATTAAAACCAGCAAACCAGATACAATTAAACTTACAGGGAACCACAATCTAAACAGACAGACTCAATATACAAAAACAAACAAGACAAGTTCATAAAATGTAATCTAGTCCATGTATGAGTTTACCCCTTGACATGAAGCTAAGATGCACTTGCATCTCTATCTTCACTGTAATTACAGTAGCACATGGCTAAGTCGCACTTCAATACAGACATTACTGATCTGCCCTATTTATCCATCTGCTTTAATCAGATGTGACCTAGTTCTGCTTTGTTCTAATATCAGTAATATGTCAGTTTTTTTATTTTTTATCTAATTGTTAGTTTACATAATTAAAACTGTCTTTGTTTTCAGATAACTGATTTGTCTGAACAATTTAGTCTGCAAAATCAAATAAAATGAAAGAGAAACAGAAAATAAAGGAAATACAAAAGGTTGTTGTGGTAACAGTTAGTGAGGTGATGTCTGGTTATTGTGAGCTTTAAAACTCTTTTTAATTTTTTTTTTTCTTTACTAAACAGGTTTGGTTGGAAGTAAATTTTTGGGGCCATGCAATGACAGACTTTAGAGTTTTGTAACTATAGATGCCTTTTTAGTTGTTCCTGTGAAAACATCAGTGTTTACTGGTGTGATCCTTAACATCTCTTTCTCACAAACATAGATCAGGTTTTTTATGTAATTTGACAATTTGCATAATTATCTAAACCATCCTGCTTTTTATTTTCACCCTTCCCATTTTTCCACTTCCAGTCAGCCAATTACTGTTGAGGAAAGAAATGTTAGCATGACCTTTTAAAACAGATAAAACAAGCTGACATTCTGCCTGTTCATTAGACATGTAGTGATTATCGCCTCTAAATCTTTGCTGCCACAGAGGATCCACTGCGACCAGATGCTCCCCAACGCCAATTGTTAACATAGATTGATTGCATTTCATTTAAGTTTGTAAGCTAGGAGTCCTTGTGTACAATAGTGAATGCATCCAATGATAAATATCTGTAGATTTTATTATATTCTATCATTTCCAAAACATATTTTAATTTCTGAACAAGAATATTTCTACTGAAACTGTATGCATGTTTTCTGGCTTGGGTTTGAATACATTCTTTAACACTTTAATGACTGTCTTTGTTTTTTGCAACATCTGTTTAATTTGTACAGACATAAAAAAAGCACATTTGATTTATTAAATATGGAGAAAAAAGAAAAATCCATGGATTTGACAGACTTCACCTTCACACTTATGAAACCCTTTTGTGGAGTAAAATTTAGTCTAAATCAATTAATTTCCATGCATGATCCAGCAAATGGTTATACAGCCTCTTCACGTCTGGAGAGCTCCCTGTTCAATTCAATATGCAGAAATCAATTTAAAGGCTGAAAAAGAAAAAAAAAATACTAATGCACAAAAGTTCAATTTAAAAAAGTCTTTTATGGGCAGTAGCTTTGGAAGCATCACTATCTGGAAGAAGGGGATGGAATAAGACTCCACTGGAGTTTAAACACTGATGGTGGCTGAGCAGAGACAGGATGTGGTAAAGACTTCTGATTACATAGTTAGATGGCAGTTTGTGCATAAATCAGCTTGGAGGGAGAATGATGGAGGAGAATTTTCAAGGTCAGGCTGATTGGCTCAAAAATTAGCAAGTGAGGACATTGAACCAGAATCACTAAAATATTAAGAACAAGGTGAGTTTAAAAGTACAGAAGTAAGAAGGGAAGTAAAGTTAAAAACCCATGCAGGTTAAAAAGGACAAATCTTTCTTATTGAACTAAACTTGAAGTTTCACCGTTTAAGCGCTGGAACTAGCTCTAAGTTTGGGTTCAGGAAGCAGACGGCCTCTCTATCTTCGTGATTTGACTTCAAACTTCCCTTTTTGACAAAGCTCATAGTAACCGTGGCCATCCCTTTAGTTATGCCGCCATCAGTTTCGGCAGCCAGGGGGGGCATCCCATGATGCACTGAACTCTTTATTCTCTGGGATGTTGTCATTGTATTTAACTTGTGTGTGTGTTTCTCAGTACGTATCCCAGGGCCAGAGGTGGTTTTTCCTACGGGCAAAGAAGACAAGCACCCAGGGCACAATCTGTGCAACAGGCCCATTTGCGGTCCCTTATGTACATCTGTTTCAAGCATAGAGAGAGGTCACCGGCCTTCGTATTTCCATGCGTCTTTTACGTTGCCACGGTAATTAAGTCAGTTCATCCACTAGTGGGCGGTGATGAGTTCAGGGTTCACTTCCATGTTCTGACGTAATTTTCAGACACCAGTTGGTGGTGGTAGTGCACCACTATAAGGTTGTTTCCAAGATGGCCAACACACTCACACAGTTTCCTCTTCTTCCTTTCTGGTTTGGATTCGCAAGGCCACTGAAAAAGCACCAGTTACACAAGTAAACATTGCAGGAGACGGATCAAAGTGTCTGTCCGTCTGCGTATTTCTCTTCTATGTTGAGAACCGTAAAGGCACACAAACATAAGGAAGACAAAAATAAAAAAAAAAAAGAAAAGGAAATCTTTATAATTTGTCCCAACCAACTTACAAGCTTTGCATTGGGGCATTTTTAACCAATTCTTGCTATATGTGTGTTGCTGTATGTGTGTAGCTATATATTTCTACCTACTGTAACCTGACATTGGTACTATATGAACATGATCTACAGAACAGAAACATGCTGCTTTCTGTGGTACCAGTGTATTATTTAAATGCATCATGTGCTTTCACTGTATGTTTTGCTGTTTAAAAGTCATTCTCGTTTTACATGAGACCAGACTGCATCTTTCTGTGGCTGTATTTCACTTCATGAACAATTTTAATGTGAGGGGTGTGCATAAAGTGAACAGAGGGGCTTATAGTGATATAAAATAGGGCTGGATTACATGCTTTGGTTGATACCTTTAAAAACACTATCTAAATGGCATATGTCACCAATAAAAAACAATGCAGCTCAGGGAAATTCCCATTAAGTTAGTGAATGCAAATTAACTGGACAGGGCCTGCATATAAAATCAGACTTGATCTCATAGCAGACAAAGGGGATAAAATCCTAAGAAGAAACTACTTGTTGGGATATAAAACAACACATACACATATTTGGGGGTGTTTACTTCTTTGTGTCATTCTCATTTCATTTCATGTTTGCATTGTCTTTTAGCCAAATAAACAGTATCTCACGCATCCTTGCATTCTCAAGGAAAAACAACAAATGACTTCTTGCAACTTTACAAAAGACAAACAGATTTCTTTGTGCAGCTGAACAAATAAAATAGCAAACTAAATTTGAAAATATGGGGACAGAATCTCAAATATTGAAAAAGAAAAAAACATTAAAAACTGTATCGACACTTAAACTTTTTTAGACTTTTACTTGTGTGTTAGTTTTTATTTCCCCCCATTTATCAAACATGTATTAAGGTTCACAACAGTGTGGGGTTGTTCAAAATTCTCCACATATTTTCTACTGAGCACAGGCCAGACCTTCACATGCACCCTCTTCTATTGCAGCCACACTGTTTTAATATGTGCCGGTTTTGCTGCCCTGTCGTCTTTAAACCAACATTTCACTCTAAAATCTAAACTGCATTTACTGTGAAAGTCAAAAGAGGCCTGAACCACAAATTTAATTTCCTTTAATGTAGCTTTTTATTGGATTTTGTTGTTTGCTAGGGATTATGTTTGCAGTATTAATTTTAATTTATGTGTTAAGCTGGTACAATGTGAGCATTTTTCAGATATGCACAGGACTTTATAGAGCAGTTGAGTAAGAATAGGCTGAACTCCCCAAATTTTTTAAATTCTATTAAAGATTTTCATATAGCAGATATATTAAGTTATAATAATTCCATTTTCGGTTTCACAGACGTTTCCATTCTGACATTTTAATAATGAGTTGGAATATTTTCTGTTGTGTCCAGTGATATTTACAACCACTTCAGATGTGATCCTCTTTAAGCCAAGTTGTCAAGGTTCTTAACCTTTAATAACAATTTTTATTATGTCATTTTTGTGGTTATAGCCTAATTTAGTGAGCAACTGTTCTAATAGACAACTTATTTTTTGTTTTTTGTTTGTTAACTTGTATCTTTAACAAGTTTTATCATCTACCTGAAAATTTTCTTTGTGTTCCTCTCAAACTCCCTCTGTCTTTCTTTCTCACACAAACACTTTAGTTTGTTTTGCCTGAAACTCCACGTTTATCAGGCTGTCAATCAAAAAAGAGAAAAAACCCAGACTAATTAAAATATTTGCGCTTCTCTTCTCTGAGGCAAATTCGAGACGTATGCATTACAGTCAGTGTTTAGAGAAGTCAGTGAAATGAAGTTTCATTTCAAATTACCCTGTCAGCCTGAGAACAAAAACAGAAAAAAGAACTTATCAGCATGTAGGAATAGGCCTGGGTGGAACGCAGTGCTGCAGGCACTGTGAGAGAGTAAACAAATCTTATACAAGTGCAGCCATGGAGCTCAAAGTCTGGAAGAAACAAATCAAAAGGAACAGGAATGGATGAAAATAAAACTTCAAATGACTATAGAAAACATCAACTTTTACTCATATTTGGGTCTTACTATTATATATGCAGGCCATTAATCAATACAGTGCTATAACCAAAATATGTGATTAAGTTTAGTTTAAAAACATGAACGATTGTGGTTTTTTTGATGTGAGCAAAAATTTGAAATAATTTTATATCAAGCACTCACTCACATTCCCTTTAATTTAAATTTAGAGATGAACATGTAGGATGCCCCTTTTCGAAACCATAATGGTCTGTCATCGACTAAAGAAGACCCGACAGCCAAATTAACCAACCACATGCATCTCAACTGCTCAGCCTGTCTTTAATGTTGTGAACTGTGTTCTCCGTCAAGCTCGGGATCTCCACATGCACGGAGAGCATAGTGTCATTGCTGTCGTTCTCAAGTGTGAAATTACAATCAAATTGTGGATGAGTTGTAAAATGTCCTGCCTGTGTGTGTGTGTGTGTGTGTGTGTGTCTTTGCAGTGGTTCCAGTGACTTCACAAGTGTCATATCATCAAAAGAAATAGAAAGGAGGGATAGACCACAGCAATATAAAATCTGTGCTATGAAGACAGAAAAGGCAGTAAGTTTAAAAAGCAAGAAACTTCAGAAAGTAAAAGAATAGAGAATAAGGCTAAAGGTGTAGAATTTTCTCTTCCAGATACTGTTCATGCAGTGACCCTCTGTTTTCTAACTGTGAATCTTGCAAACCTACGTTTTAACATTGAAAGTTATGTAGGCTATAAAACCAGATAACAATATGACATAAAAATGTCCATACATAATAAAACCATACATTGCTCCTTGTAATAAGCATCCCATTTTCTTGATGCATACAAACTATTTTTAAAAAGACATTTATGGCTCTAAAAAGCAGTACCATCTATAACTTATAAATAAAACTCTGCAGATAAATAATTAAATATTATGTAGGTTGGTTTGTTGTTAGATTTTTACATTTTTAAATTTCTGACCTCTGTCTTAAATGACTGTTATTTAATGGTAAAGTTGGGAATGGAAAAGGCTTCAAATCCCAAACACAGTGGTGAATAGACAGTGGTCGTCAGTGGCCCAAACATCTTCCAGACATAAACATTCACTTGTGAGTGGATCCAGTGTCCTCATAGCAGCTGACAGCCCTACAGGAAACTACTTCAAACTTGTGCACTGTCTTCTTATTTGTACCTTTTAATGTGTTGAATGTGTTTTTTTATGTGTTTTAATGTGTGCTTAACTGGTCCTCTAATATCTGTCAGACAATGCCGGTACTGCAGTTTTAAAGATGACTTGGTGACCCATGCTGCCATAGGTTTCAGCTGGCGAAGGATGTCCCATGATGCACTCACCACATTCCTGCAATATTTATATTGTAACGACATTGCTGTTGTTATTAACTAGTGCATATTTCCTTTCTCAGCAGGTATTCTTGGCTTATAAGGTTATGTTGCCCCCTCCCCTTTTTTTTTTTTATCGCCAGCCAGTCCAGGTAGATAGACACATTTCCCAAATCTTGTTCTCCTTCCTGTTAAAAGGGAGTCGTTCCTTTTCACTATCACCCACCACCCCATGCATGCTCAGGATAGGTGATTGAATCAAAGAGAAGATTTAATGCCATCTGTTGACTTCCTCTGCTAAGCTATTTTTTTCAAGAATTGGCTTCATGTAAACACACTTAGGGTAATTGGCTGGATGTGGATCATATGGGTTAATTGAATTGTAATTGGATTACAGTCAGTTGGAAAGAATTATAATTAGATTGAATTCTATCTTTGAAAGTGTCTTGAGATAACTTTTTGCGTGGATTGTCATACAAATAAAGCTGAATGGAATTTAGTTAAACTGAACTGAAACTGTTTTCACTAAATATAACTAGAAAGAAGCTGAGAACAAAAACAATCTTGTCAACAGAACATGTGAGTGACCTTTTATTCACTGCTGCACCATTTGGCATCGCAAGACAGCAGATTAGTGAAGTAATTTAATCAAAACAGAAAAATAGGTTTTGAAGACAAAACATGTATACATATTTTTCTCTACAAGTCAGATGTTATGGTGCATTGGCATGCTATGGAATTGCACCATCAATGATTCTAGCAGAGATGAAACTTTGAGTTTACAGAGTATGGTGGAGTTTTGTTTTGGGTGTAATCTTTCTCATCTGTATGAGGTAAATAGTTTCCTGCAGCTACGACTCACAATAAAAAAGAAAGTTTGAGAGAAAACTTGGGGGGAAAGGTTTCTTTGTCAGTTCAGAAACAAATGCAAAAGCTGCATTGAGTAATAACGAACCACAGTTACAAAGAGGAACACCATGAACGCTGCAAAACAATTTTCACAAAACACTTACGATTCCATGAACATTTCTCCAGTACACCCACAGACTAAAAGTAATCAGAGTAACCAGTCGATAAGTCAACCAGTCACTCTGTCGTTATGTGTGTGTGTGTGTGTGTGTGTGAGAGGCACTTCATGCCTTGCAGGACTAAGTCCATAATGAAAAGCTTTTGTTTGAGTTAATGAGGAGCAAATGACTTAAAATGTTTTAAATGACTAAATAACTACCCTCTGCTTTAGCAGTTGAGCATGGAAGTTTGAAAATTGTGTGTTTGTGCATGAGTGTGTTTTCAGTATAAATGAATGCCTTCACTGCAAAATCATGCCATCCATAATTGAGACGACTGTGATATACTTGCCTTTCATACTCTGAGGGTTACAGTGGCGTGTACTTACAGCTGCATCTTGCCCTAAAACAAGTCAATAACTTGGTTGCTTCTCACTGAGCCATGCTATACATAGCAACATATATAAACACAAACAAAATACGCCATGTTTTCATGGACCGGTGTGTTAATCTAGGCACATTTCAGTACTCGGCGAAAAAAACCCATTCATTTGATTTCAAATCTTATTTGATGCATTCCCTCTTAAACTCCCTTCCCTGCATCAACTCTGCTGTTCAGGAGTCGTGAAGCTCATTTATTACTGTGTGAATAACAAAACTAACCCAGCACAATTAATGGAGATATACAGAAAAAAGGCTCCCATCAAATTATAAGTATAAAGACAAAGACACACAGTTCACATGCTTAACTACAGTAAAAAAAAATAAAAAAAAATAATAATAATAATAATAAAGCCATAGGGTAGTTTTGTGCAATGTGTGCCGCTGCCTGCATGCATTTATTGATGATCTGTATAAAGGTTCATTTCACTCAAATATAATTTGTTTTCCTAAGAATGAATTTACATACAGCCTTGAGCAAAGCAAGGCCGTGACTTAAAACAAAGAGGGAAGTCAATGAAACTGCGAGCACCACTCTACATGCACTGATCCCTCTCCAAACACTCTTCCCTTTTTTATCATTTAGCACTTTCACAAACATACATTTATTAACACTTTCACAAATGCATGCACAGCTCTGTCCTACCTGTGGTCCACGGGAATGTTATTCTACTGGGTCCTTTTCAGTCAGCAGGGCGATGACCTGGGGAGAAGTGATGATGAGTGGGGGAGGAGGAGTTTGCAGCTTTAAAACAGGGGCAAGATCTTTTTTTACCCAGTAGAAAGATGGTTTACCAAAACAAAAGGGGCATGGCTCTTTGGAAGCTGATAATAAAAATAATAAAAAGTTAGATATAAAGTCATAGTTTTGCACACATTTGTTTTAGGCAGTAGTCTGCAAAGTACAGCAGTGTCCACTGGAAGTCTCCTAATGAAAAGGACAATGCAGAGTAAAGGAGTTGGATTGGGACATAACTTTACCGCTTTAGAGTAACTAAAACAAAATCATAAGCAGAAGTTGTTTGAGGAATGATTTTAATGTGAGGTTATTTACTTATGGCCACACAACGTTATTAATTAAGTTGGAACATTTACAATGTTTACCTGCAAACCCACTCTGTCTGTTCCAAGCCGCCACGTTTTCAAGCCGTTGGGTCTGAGCAGGTCATCCGGCTGATGCCCCAGCTGATCACCTGCTTCAAAGTCCTCACTTTTGAAGCCCATGTGTGGACTCACTTTGTAAGAAGTTAATGTAATTTTATCAGAATCGTCATGGTTCTAATGTTGATTTCATTTTCATGAGTGTTTTTTTTTTTTTTTTGTATGCGTGTTTTTTCGAGCCCTTAATAGCTTTTTAACTTTTTTTTTTTGCCAGTTTGGTCTTTAAACATGGAAACATAGAAATAAACTGTCGGGTATTGTCAGGGTGTGCCGTAAAAGGCTGGCACTGCCCTAAATGGCCTCACAGATCTGCATAAGGTGAGGTCAGAGGGGAAAGCCAGCCTGATGCTGTCCAGACAACCCACTACATGATCAGTTCAGGTTGCTTCCTTCTGGACGCAGATACCTGTTAGCCAGGTGGAGGAATAATAGACTAAAATATGAATTCATTCTTGCACCGATAAGGTTTTTAAATGATCTGCTGTGATATGACATGTTTGTTTTTATTCTACATGCTGTTCTACTAGCTTTAAAACTAATTGCCCCCAGGGAATAATAAAGGTTCTTGAACTTAAACAGAGTAAACACCCACCAGGCTAGCCACTCGGTCAGCGGGTGGTAAATGGGGTGGTCCCACTGACTGAAACACAGCCAGAAACTGATCAATCTGAAAATAATCATGGTTTCCCCGTATCTCTGTAGCTGTGCCTGCTGTAACAATTTTTAAAAAAGGAGAGAGAAAAAAAACAAAAACAAAACAAACGGGTTTGACTTTTTTTTGCTATTGTCTTATTCTTTTGTCTTTTTTTTTTTTTGCTTTCTCACGAAATTGAAACAAAAGTAAATGTTTGGTACTTTGTCTTCTTTTTCTACAATATTTAAGTTATTTCAATCAGAGTTCAGTTTGGTTTGTGTTAGTTTGGTTTAGTTCCTGTTATGTTTTTCTTCTACTCTTGTTTTATTTCTGTTTATTTTCTGTTTATTTATTTCGTCATCACATAGAGAGACATTGAGCTTTTTTATTTAAGATTTTCCAGAAATATCCACAATGTAGTTGTTAATGGATTGGTTTTATATTTGTTGTGGCTCCGATGAGAAGTCATAAAAATATAATAAAAGTCGATGTTCTACCAGTTTTCTTCTCATAGCCGGAAGCCCACATTGATTTACACGCTGGAAATCCAGATTTGGTGATCCTGAAAAACTGGATTCTGGATCAGGGTGATTCAATCCAACGTTGCTTTGAGTAAAAGTAAGCTGGATTATGTGATTATATTTTGAGTGTCTGATACCACAGGTGCTGACAATCAGGTGCACATCAGGCACCTGATTGTCAGCACCTGTGAGTGTGCACCCTGTGGTCAGTTGGGACTGGTTTCAAATAGTGGAGAAGATGTGAAGAAGACCGTAATGGTTGCTGCACAGATTGGATAACAGCTTTTTGTGAAGGCAGTGCGATGTGTGGAGCAGTATCTCCGTCACTGGAAAAACAATGCTTGTCCTCATTAAATTAGTCAGAATTAATTCATTTTTCCAACAGGAAATTTATTTGAATAAAGTCCGCCTCAATGCAGAGATATGGAGATGAGATTCTGCAGCCATCCCATACCTCCACAGCTTGAGACCAAATCTGTCCTCAAAGATGACAATGCTCACCCCCACAGAGTGCCTTGCATACAGCCCTGACCTCAACCCCATGAACACTTGTGGGATCAGCTTGGCACACTTCTAATCCCAGTGACCAACACACCCATGTTGGCTGACTGCGACAAATTCTGGTTGAAGATGCCAAACTGGTGGCCAGCATGAGAGGCAATACTGGGTTGTTGTGGCTGTGAATGGCTCCTCCAAACGCTACTGAGCGTATATTTGTTAAAATAAGAAATATTTAAATTGCCAATATGTCTTGTTACTTCAAACTTAATCATCCAGTCCCGTAAATGAAACCAAGCAGGAATCAATAGCAACATCAGCTGTTTAGCACGGGTTACGATGTTTTCAAGGGATATAAACTGACATTGTTACCACAAATGCAGCACTTTTGTTTGTTTTAAAATAATTTTCTCTAGTTTTGCCATCTGCCTGTCTTCTGTCTGTGAACTCAACATTTAGATCAACCTTAAAAAGAAAGGCATTAAAATGATAATTTGCCTCCTTTTTATTCAAACATTTTACACTCGCCTACATAGTTTTCTACAGTGAACTTGATGTGCTTATCTTACACAATGCAAGAGCTACAACATATGTCAGGATTTTAAATTGAAAGCATTCATCATTAGAGACTGAAATTTCAACCTTTTTTTCATTTATTGATGTTTGATGCCATTAAAATAATTTAAGACGATCTTCACATGGGTTGTAACAACCACAGAAGTACCTTTAATTACATACTCTGTATTAAGTGGCTTTTTTGCCTGATTTTTTGCATTGCCTTTTTCTAGTGGTCTAATGCTACATTAAAATCTAGTGTGCTCCCATAAAGCACTTTATCATAACACACTCCAGCTGAAACCTGCTCAAGAATAAGTGTGAATTCATTTCTAGTGGCAACCCACTACTGTGCAGAGAAATTGCAAAGGGAATACAAAGAGATTTTTTTTTTAATTGCTGTCATTTTTAATGGTCCCCAACTTCAATAATTACCTGGAGGTGTGTAATTTGAAAACAATACTAATGGCAAGAAGTTTTCAAAATATCAGCTAGTTCTTACCCAGATTATTAATTTCAGGCCCCCCATTGCTACAAAACAAGTTTTTAACCTTCATCATCTGTCTTTAAGATGGTTTTTCATGGGTGTCACGACCTGGCTCGAAAGGCATGACAAAAAACTAAACATGAGTCAATGTTGTAACCAAATATAATGGAATTAAAGAGTATGCTCCCCCAACAAAAATGCAATGCCAACGGTTAATGGAGAACAAAGAAGGGAGTAGGGGGGGGGCTACATGGCCAGGAGCTCCTGATCACCTTGATGGGCTCCACCCACCAATCTCATCAAAGAAAGAATCAACACAGGTAAAAGTAACAAATAGGAAAGTCCAACCTATAGATGTACAAGAGGGCTGTCACATGGGTTATATGTCATGAGCTAAATTAGCCATAAATAGCTGATCAATAGCATTACTGATCACTGACAGATGGGTCAGATAGTCCAACCCTGCACAAAATACTGGAAGAAAAACCTGTCAACATGGTGAGGCTTGTTGTTCACACTGTCAAAGCAGGAGTTAGCAGGAGCTACAGGTGAAGAAGAAGCTAAACAAAGCTGAAAAGCTACAGCTCTTATCCAAGAGCATGTTGGAAGTTGTGATTCTTGACCTGTGGAGGGGGATGCACTGAGGGTTAATACATTGCAGGAGAAGGACTATAAAACACGCACGTTTTACTACATGTCCATTTTTTCTGCTCACTTTGGCTCCAAACACACTGACACACACATGCACAGGAAAAAAAAATACAGCCACATTCACACTCATGACCAGATGACAGTATAAGGCCCTGGTCCAGGACTTCTTTGTGAGGCCTTGAAGAGACAGGAAAGTTCCATTAGCCAAAGCAGCCGAGCATGGCCACTGCTGGCTCATCACTATCTGCCACCCAATCTAGTCCGAGGTCTGGTGCGGGAAGAGAGAGGATGAGGTGAAGCAAATGAAACCCAGAGAGGAGAAACAGAAGCAGCAAGAGAAGGTCTGAGGGGGAAAAAGAAAAGAAGGGATGAGGGTAGAAAAAAGAGGGATAGAAATAAATCAGCAAATATCACTTCACACATCACAGCTTATGATTAGTCAGCATACATGGTACAAAAGAGCTGAGGGACCGATATATTTACCATTAAAGCAGTGGTTTAATGTTTCACTGTGATTTACGGAGGTTTAAATAGCATAAAATTCCCCTGTTATTCACCATATTGTAAACAATATATCAATGTTAAAGACATCTCATTGGAATCTAAGTAGACATAGAACAATTACAACGCTATGGGGCTTATTCTCAGGATGCTTGTCATGTTGGAGTTGATTAAGTTAGAGAATGTGTTTAAATTATTGTTTTTCCATCTGCTTCCAAAACAATTAGGCACATTTCTTGGTTTCCTCCCTCTCTTGTCTTGGATTTTCTCCTCCTCACCTCTTGTATTTGCAATCCTCCAGGGAGCTAACTTCTTTACCTCCCTCCTCATTTTTCTCCCTCTCCTCCTCTCCTTTAATTCCCAGCCTGCAGAACACTAAGAAAAGTGCTGATGAACAATTAAACCTGGCCCTTCCCTAGGGAGGCAAGGTCATTCCTGTTTGTGTGGTAGTGTGTGTGTGGTTGTGCGGGCGGGTAGTAAGTGCAACAAACGTGTGAGCGGGATAAAGACAGGGAGAGACTTGGCACACACTGCAAATGCTGTGATATATGCCAGGCACAGGGTAAAAAGCTGAGTAATGTTGTACAGCTGGTAGATGTTGGAGAACTGGTGCTGCTGAGAATAGTTTTTGTCAGTAACACCGACCTGGTATGATTTATAAGGTATGAAGTATGATTGTATGTATACTGACAGTTAATTGGTGACAAATATTTCTTTTTATAGGAGGCAGACATTTAACACTTGCTCTCTTCTACTGCACGCAATCATTGGCTACATGAATTACTTTTTAATTATGGCCAATAATTATTAGTAGAGGGTGAAACCTACTGACCTGTGATGGACTAGCGATCTGTCCAAGGTGTACGCTGCCTCTCGCTTGCTAATTGCTGGGATAGGCACCAACTACCCCACGACCTGACTTGGAAAAAGTGGTATAGAAACTGAATGGATGGATGGAAACCTACTGACTTTGGAGGCCCTCAAGACACTAATTTGTTGTGCCATCAGCAGATTGACATAATGACTGCCATTAAATCTGATCCAGCTATTCAAAGAGTTGTGAAATCAGCAGGTGAGCATTTTATTGCATCCACTTAAGGGTTTTTCTTAATAAACCACTGTGCCTCATTGTAGTGTTGTAAGTATCACGTTGTTGTTTAAGTGGGGTCCAAAGAAGCTATTGGAGAACAAAACAATGGAATTGTCTTGTTATTGAAAGCATTTTAATTTACATATCAAGCATAATGACTTCATTTATAGACACAATCTATAAATTGCTTTGGGTCTGCTTTTCACCCCACCATCACTTGATCGCTGATGTTTCCTCATCAGCTAAAGGGGGAAAGGATCAATGCAGAGTAGAACTGACTGGGAATAAGCAGTACACTACTGAGATCAATATATGCACAATACCGCACCTCACATCTGACAATAATGCCAACATTTAGACTGGGCCACCCGAGGGGAGTGGACAAACTTGCATATCAATCTGAACACTATTTATTTGTGTGCAAAATTTAATGCCATCTAGAGGCAAAGTTAAAGGCTGCAACTAGCTAAAGACCTTTCACCTTCCCCTTTTTTTCCAGCTGATTCAACATGTTTAAGAAGAAGATGTTGAACAGTGGCCCTCGAGAAATGGAGTTGCCCATCCTGTCCTAACATGTACCTTACTGAAAGAAGATCAAGGAAAAAGAAGACTTGTTGGAAGAGCTATGAGCGATGATACATAAAGAAGGTTAGTCTTTGTTATTTTTTAAGTACATGTGATTCATAAAAAAGGCATGTAGGACACTTTGAATTAATTTATATTACCTAATTCTAATATAAAAATTTTTAAATAAGTTGTTTGGAACAATTTTAGACTCATATGGAAGAGATTATACAATCAAGCAGTAAGACTATTTAAAAGGATCTCATTAGCTGACATCAGCAACAGACAGACAGACAGACAGACAGATAGATAAAATATTAAAATTTACAGAAAGAAGGGTAAGCGAAGTAAAAAAAGAGCAACATATGACTTGTGCCTATTTGATATTATTCAGAATAGTTACGGCAGAGTTAAAGGAGAATGGGCCAGTGGGACTTTGTAACTTGTCCCTGAAGGTAACACCTGAAAGGAGGTGTAAAGTGGGTGGGAGTGGTCCTCTGTGATCACAGTGACTTTCCTAGTCGCAGAGTAGCTGTACAGTTCAGACAGAGGTGTTTGGGGTTAGTTGATTATTTTTCTGGCCTAAGTACTTACACGGTTGAATTTTGTTTTGTGCTTTTGAGGGGGCTGAACCAGGAGGTAATATTGAAGGTGAGTACAGACTCATTCAATGATTTGTACACCACAGTTAAAATGTCTTTGCTGACAGAGAGCCCAGAGTTTCCTGAGCAGGTGGAGGCGCTGCTGGGCTTTTTTGTAGACTGTATTTGCGTGTTGTTTGAAGGACATACAGGTGTCAATTTCAGTGTAAGATATTTAAAACCTGTAACCTGCTCCACCCGTTGGCCAAGGATGCTAATGGGTATCAACAGTCTTCCTGGGGTTAAGACTAAGTAAAAAACAGAACAATTACGCTTTGCTGCTCACATTTTAATGGATTCTGAGATCACATTGTCTTATTTAAAGCTTGTTGTCTCAACTCTTTTTTTAAACAAGTGCCTTATGCCAGTGATCCCAAACCCTGGTCCTCTATCCTGCAGGTATTACATGTTTTCCTGCTGCCACACACCTGATTCAAATGGAATGGATCTCTGACAAGCTCTGCACAAACCTGCTAATGAGCCATTAATTTAATACAGGTGCTGAAGCAATGAAACATAGAAGGGCTGGAGGACAATGTCCCTTGAGGGCCGAAGATGGGGATTCCTGCCTTGCACAGTGTTATGCAGCTGCAGGTGAAACAGGTGTCCTCTTCACTTTACTCCAATAAATGAGTTACCAGGTGGATTTGTGTAAGTATGATTGATCAATAAGGGTTCTGTCATTGATATATAAAATCAAAAAGTTGTCTACTCACAAACGACAGTTGTGAAGTCACTTACAAACAGCAAAAAAACAGTCACAACAATTTTCATTCATTCCTTCTTCATGTCAGGATTCATCAGCATCAGATGAGAGAGGGTGGAGTTCATTTTGAGTCAAAATGGTGGCATCAAATTTAAACTGGAGAACTGAGCAATCTGGCTGCTTGCTCTCAATCACCATCTGGCATATCGTTATTAGCTGTCACTGTGTGTGTCTGTCTGAGGAAATCATTAATTTTAGAAAACCAAAATATGTCAAGTCAATCCCTGAGGCCAGCAAGTATGTTATGTATGTTTGAGTCAGGATGTTTTCAGTTCATTGATATCCTTAAGGCAACTTGCTATTTATTAAATTTGATTCATTCACTCACTCATTTTACTTGAGCTGCAGGTTAAGGAGAGCTGTAATTTGTACACAACATAGTCTATTTCCAAGGAAGTACAAAAACAAAGAAGGCTTGGAGGAGAGGATGACATTTAGTACCTGCACTTTCAGCATCTTCTTTTTGAATATATTAATTAAGAGGATTAATACTGTCACCACACATTCAGAATTGTTCCAATGTGTTAGCATTTTACTGCATATTTATTCATACCATTGGGCCAAGCCCCATCACTAACTGAATGTCTGCCCACCACCCTGATTTCAGCCTTTACAATATTCATGCTTTTTTGTCTCTTTGGGAAATTTCACCTTCCACCAGACTTGCCAAACAAACAACTGAACCTGCTTTGCATCCACACCCCGATGGTACAAACCCATCATCAGATTTTTTCTTTCTGCAGATTCCACACTCTGCTGTTGCTCCCTCTGCTGCCACACTACTCCCAGCCTTCCCTTCACATCCAGATCACAGCAGCATACCTTGCCTTAAACCTGTCCAGACCCTCCCATGTTGCCCCCATACAGTCTCTCCACAGGCTGTTTGTATGGAATACAAAATCATGCTTCTAGTAAACAAAGCTGCAGGAGGATCCACACATACACACCACCAGGCCACTGTAGAGGTCCACACATGCCAGCTAACTTTGCTTTTCAGCAGGCGCAGACCATTCAGTTTGCCACTTCTTTCCTTTTCTTTATTTCGTTTCCCCTGTCTGCCTGATGCTCCTTTGGCATTTTTCTTATTTATTCCATTCCCTCTCCCACATTGCAATTTATCCTCAAGTATCCTCTCTTTCTGTCAACTATTATAATTCTCGCTTGTTGGTTGGGTTTTTGCAAATTCTTCTGTTGCACTCTAATTAAGTCCCTCAGAATGAGTGTCGGTCAAATTAATGAAATGTAAATGACAGTGTTTCTGCTTACTGCTGCTTTCCAGTCTCTGCTTTGTTTCATCCATGAGTGTCTTTTGGAGTAAATCTGAAAATCACAACTTCAGATACATGAGCTTACTGAGTTAAGCTGATAATTGTATGCTTTCTATTCTTAATGTGGCATATGTGTCAGTCTGCAGATGCATGTGGAGCTTTAAGCCACTCACATTAACCCTGTGAACCTCAGGCGTGAGGTGCTTACTTGAAAGCTTTTTAGGTGTATTAGATACTGTGCATGTACAAGAACAGCACACGCACACCATGGTCTATTTCAAAACACTATAAGGTGACCATAAAACCTGGCAAGGCTGCTGCTTAATAGCCCACTGTCTGCAGTGAGGTTTAGATGGTGTTTTGGGGAATCAGTTGCTTCACAAGGCCATCTGTCCTGTTTGCTGTTTCCATCCACAAAATGTGACAATCTTTTGGTTCATTAACGTTTACTGTAAAACTACGTGTTCTTTTCCTCAATTATAGGATATTTCTGATAAAAGCTAAGGTAATGTCCAGTAGGTGGGAGTAAAGCAGTGAAGTTGTTCTGCAAACAGCCATAAGCCATCTAAGAAGAAGGTTAATGGCTAACAATGCAAACAAAGTGGCAGTAGTCCATAATATTTAAGGAATATTTTAACATAGTCAATAGTATTTTATATGGACACACTCCCCACTTAATTTTTACGAGTCGTATTACGTTACGCATTTTACTATCAAACGTTATTTTAAACATTCACACGTGTTCTCTGCACTCTGGACTTCAGCTCCTCCTCTTTAATGACAAAATTACTTCACACACACTACAAGTTCTCATTCAAACCCGTGTCAGCTCACACATATACACATGTAGCCTCTTACATACAGTACTGTTATAACTGATTCAGATGGGTAGAGGGTGTAATGTAGTAAGTATGTGTGTGGGGTTTTAGTAAGATGTATGTGCGAATTTTTACTAGCTTATGTGAGATGTTGCTTGTGTGTATGTGAGAGCTAATGTTATTTGTATGTGCAAGTGATTTTAGTTGTATGCGTTAAGTCATTTAGTCCTCCACGACACCTCATAGTTAAATAGCTCTGCTTGATTTTCTTTCTGGGGCTGATATGATCTCCAGAAAGGGTAAAAAATATTATCTGGGTTCATGAACAAAAGAAATGATGAAGACAGGTGAAGATGGAGGCATGGAGAGAAGATGGGGAGCAGAGTGAAAGGGAAAATGGAAAGATGGATCGATGGTGGAACGATGGATGCATGATTAGGTGGGAGGGTGGGGAGTTAGTGGCATCTATAAATAGATTAATGAATAGAGATGCAGAGCTGGTTATGGATGGATGGATGGATGGATGGATGGATGGATGGATGGATGGATGGATGGATGGATGGATGAATGAATGGATAGATGGATAGGCTAGGGAGATGGAAAGTCTTGGGGTGAGGAGAGATATTAAAAGATAAATGAATACAGAGCAGCTCCCTCTCTGCACTTCTCCATTTCTCTTCCTTTCCCTCAGACCTACCTCTCTCCTTTCAGTCTACATTTTGCTCTATCATTGTTTCTTCATTGTGTTGCAGACTCTCTCTCCCTCTTTTACTCCCTCTCTCATTCTGACCAGATGAGTAATAGCTGTGGCGCTGTGGTTTGACTGATTAATGCACTCAAAGAGCCCAGGGAGGTGGAGCACAACAAACAGATGGGGGAGGGAGAAGAAAAGAAGAAGAGGAGAGTTTGGAGAGAGTGGGTGAATGAGTGTGTCTGTGTGAAACAGAAATCTAATGCTGCCATTTGGAAGCCTCTTGCATCAACTGGTTTGATTCTTTGAAGGAGGTACCCCCAACCCTTCATCAGTGGAAGTGTTCTCTCTTTTCCAGTTTAGAACAATCATGCTCACTTGTACTGTACGACCAATCAACCAGCAGAGAAATTCCTGGGAGGAGGCAAATGGATAGATGTACAGGAAGTAAATGAACAAAAGGGTAAAAAAAAAAAAAAAACATACTAGGACAAAGTAGGAAAGAGCTTGGTGTAGTCTTTCAATCTTGGGCTAAGAAGGTGGATGTTACATTAGTAGGGATTGCTGCCTGCATAATATCTTTAAATACACCCTCTGTCACCTCCTCCTCTCTGTACTGTAACTCCGCCTCCCTGCAGATCATCTCTGGTATCCCTAAAAGCTCTCTTCTGTCTTTTTTTTTTTTTTTTTTTGATCTGCTGCATCTTAATGATGCATCTTACAGAGAATCAGACCCCATCCTGCCATTTGTTGATTGTTTTTGCATTCGAAAGGTGGAAAGCAGGACCATTCTTTCCATGTTCTAGCATTACATGCTGGTAGTATTCCATTCAAGTCCTTAAGGTTAAACTAGGACTAATGAGCCATGACCAAGATTTCTGTATTGCCTTTAGTGAGCCACTTGGTCCTGGTTTGATTGTCATTCACCACTGCCCCCATACATCTTTTACTTTGCCATGGTTGTTAAAGGTAACGTATCATGCTTTTAAATCCTTCCTTTTCACAAATAAATCATTAATTTATGGTTTATATAAAGTA
>JBAFTA010000005.1:30468764-30490778 GCA_036919975.1 Melanotaenia parkinsoni | reverse complement strand
CGAATCAAAATTTGAAATCCCACCATGTAAAATAACACAAGTTGTGTTAAATTGTCCAATACAGTAAGTGTGTTAAGTTGTTATGTTATGTTGTGAAGTGATCATTGATCTGGATCTGGTGACCGTTCACCAGCCCGTGTCCCTCACATGCTGCCTTCATCTGCACCGTGAGGCCTCACAGCAGCAAAACAGACACCACAGTGCAGCAGACTAAACCAGTTCTGGTTTAGATCCAGGCTAAATGCTGTGTCAAAAAAGACACTATATAATGATTAAAAACAAGTGTCAGGCCATGAACTGGATCAAACGAGAGAGAGGAGGGCAGGACAAGGACTTTGCTGACTCAAGACAAAAAGTTAAGTACTGTAGCTTGTAGATTAATGATTGAAAAGCCACAGAGCTACTAACTCTCTCCATAGCTGCAGAGGACAGCTTGAGCTTTATTGTGCTCTTTAAAATAATATCTTCTACCACCAGAAAATAGATAAAACTGACTCACATATAATATATAGGGAACCATTTAGTAAAATTTCAGGGAAGGCTGTACATCAAATAAGTTGGCGGCAGAAAAATGTATCCCTACTAATGCGAAGATGGCTTGTCTTTTCCTTTTTTATTCAGAAGTCTACATCGCTAAATGAGATGACACAAACAGACAATTTACCAGAGTGTAACAATTCAAAGCTTATCCATGTGTGTGTTTTACCACATTACCATATGAGGGGTGTGTTTGTGGCAGCATTTGCCAGCTTTTTCCACCACATCTATATTGACATTGATTTGCAATTAACTCTTGTTATTTAGGTACTAAAAAGCCACGCTTACTGAATATTCATCAAACCACAACGCAGCGTACTTCGTTTTACAGTCAGCTAACAATGAACGCTAGTAACACAACTGCTACTGTTGATTAGAGGCCAGCACTTGCAAGAAATACATACACCAGAATATGTGGCACTTATTCTTACTTTTATAGATGTTAAGTCTGGTATAAAAAAAGCATAAACTGATCAAGTGCTATTAAATACATATTTTTTTAAAGAATAAGCCAACAAAAAAGTTCAACTTGCATGTTTTCACATGCACCTGTCTAATTTATACTCCTCTATATGCAGCAATTACATATAAAACACTGATGAATCACATTAGGGCAATGTAAACTGGAACATTAATCATGTGTTAGGCAATCACAGATAATTTATGGCTTCTCCTGTGTTTCTAAATGATCTCTCTCCTGTCCCTGATTGATCCATTATTTGGTCGTAAGCAGAAACATGTTTGCTGCATCAATCAAATGATTAATCACAAATAATTGGTGTGGCAGCTGAACATAATATACTGTGTGTGTGTGTGTGTGTGTGTGTGTGTGTGTTATGTAGGCTGCAGTCAAGAGAGAAAGGTTACTTGTGTTTTTGTAGATAGCAGTTAATTCTCAAATCCAAAGAGATTTCTCGAAGTTATTCTCAGTGTATGTCCTTGTAGTATTCTCAAACCAGATGCAAGTGCTGTAATTAGTTTTTATTGTTTTACTGTTTCATTATTAAAACATATGTGGAAGGAAGTTCGAAATAATTATCTTGATTATGATTATCCTTTGACTCTGAACTGGCTTAGAGATTATTATATTTCCCTTAACCCCTAAAATCGTTTAGGAGTCAGGCTCTGTCCCCAATGAACATGGGTATTTTGGAAAACTGAGTTTTTCCAAACTGTGTTCCTCCATATCATGTCCACATGGCACCATTTCACACACACACTCACACAAACACACACAAAAAAAAAAACTTTCTCTACATAAAGACAGGCATGATTGAAAAATCTCAGAGACATCCCAAATGAAAAAGTGGCGATGTGGCCCCTGTCTCTGAAGTCATGTTGGCCAATCAGAAGGTTGAGAAAAAAAATGCTTCCAGCAAATCCAAGAACAGTAAAGCAAGAAAAGGCAGAATTTTTGTGTGTTCTGAAACTGAAGTGGAGTTTATCCTCAATATTGGGAAAAAGAAGTAAACATCGACTTGGGCTCTTATCAGCCTATATATATACCTCGACATAAAGCATGCTTCTATTCGCTATTGCCATTTAACCAAGACATTAGTGGTAGATATAGTCATGCAAGCCACAGAGATGATAGGTCACAATCTGGTGCTGTAGTTATCCTGTCCACACATAATTGACACAGCTGATGATTTAAAAATTGTTACCTTTTAAAGGCGTTATATATAGACGGTAACACAACAAGGTACACCCTTTTTTTTGGATAACTATCTGATAACTATCAAGTGACTATAGTAAAAAAGAAAAAAAAAACCTTATAAACCTGATAAGGTACTATGTTTTCAGATAACCATGACAACTAGTGTTGAGTTTGTGTGGATGATTCTTCATGGGAGATAGCTCAAATTGGGGAGACACAACACAGGTTGGCTTCTTTTTACAGTTTACTCTTCGGCCGAAAGATCTGCACATCTTCCCATACTGTAAAATGTATCAGACTCGCAACGAATGAGGTAGCCTTTAGAGGGGAGAGCACGTGCAAACAGTCACGGCTGTACTGCAACATCTGGAATAAGTTATCTTAAAGTATCTACAAAAACCTCTCTTGCACGTCATTGGTTTTGTCAATGCAACAGATCACAAGCACCAGCTGACACTGAGCTGAAATATCCATTATTTCATGAGCTTGAATGGAGAAAAAAGTTTGCGCTCCTGATTTATTCTATGCACTCTCAAAACTGAGAGCATACAGTCATGGAGATCCTTGTGTACAGTCTTAGATGTTCCCTAAACACTGTAGCTGTCTGCAAGTGCTTGTGTAGAGCTGCATCTAGTGATGCTACAAAATCAACCAATTTTTTGTGCTTTCATCATGTCCACGCATGTCCATCATGCCCAGAGTGGATTAACACAGAAATGTTGATTAAAGTACATTTCTGTTGATGAAAGTACGTTGCACTATAATTAAACTGCTTCCTTGTCTGAACAATACTGATGCAAAACAAATATCCCAACAGATGTTTTCAATTTGAGTAAAACATATTCATAAAATAGTCATTTATCTACTTTAGTCCCACTGAAAACCAAAAATCTTTTTTCCAATTACTGAATAGAATATTTCAATTCAATTGCGTGATGCTGCAAGTAAACATAAAGTGCAAAAAATGCTTGTCTTCCAGGAGCGTTTGTGGATGTTTCCGTGTGGTCAAAATCAAACTTTTGCCCCTGCTTGTAGCTTGCCTGCTATTCAGTTAATTCTACTACAGTTGCCTCAAATCTATCTTTTCATTTCTGTGCCTCCGTTTTGGGCTGTCCTTCTGCTTACCTGTCCACTTCTTCTGTAACATGTTGGAAAGCTAACCAGCACTAGTTTTACATCATCTTCCACCTCTTCTTTTTAGCTTTCCTTTTTCTCCTCCCAACCCATAAACCTACCTTTCCTTTTGTCTACTGCAAGATCTCCACAGACATTCGTTGTCTCCTTTCTGCCTGACTGAGCAAAATTATTCCACAATACGTCACTGGGCTAATTCACTGGCATAATCACCTCATGCATTTGAAATTTAAATGATTTCATGAGCGGCAGCACTGCTCCCTCATTACAGAATTCCTCTACAGACTCGAACAATCAGGCAGGGCACACAGGAAGACACAGAACAACTTTCACCTGTGGGTGCACGTGTGTGATGGAGTTGCATATGAGAGCTGTTAGCTTGTCATTTTATGTGTGTGAATGAACAACTTGTTCATTCAAAGTATCACAGTAACACCTTAAGAAGCAATCGATACACTTATCAATAAACTGGTACTAGCTGAAGTCTGGTTGACTTTTGACCTTCAAGGGGCAAAGTACAGCTGCTTTATGAAGACTTCATTCAGTGGCCGACACTCCAGATGCCTCCTGGTGACAGCTTGATTGGACTCAAACTCCTGGGAGTTTGTAGCATTGATTCATGTGTCAATATGGAGTCAGACACTCGGAGACTGGTGGGCTCTCTCATATCTATATGCACAGACACCTAAATAAATTAAGGATATCAATGTCAAAGAGGATGTAAAAACATCTACATCCAGAACATAAACCTAGATGTCAGAGGTGTAATCTGCATTACACTCATTTGCATATATGATTTTTCTTTCTTTTTTATGGCTGAGGCCATCAGAAAATGTCAAAGAATAAAAAGATCCAAAAATATACAGCTACTCAAACACCCACGTTCACACAAACTGTGCGCCAGCTAAACCATTAGCCTGAGCAGAAATCTATTTTAAGGAGGGATATCAAATTTCTGAACAGCAACCAGCGTCAGAGAGCATGAAGCCTTTAGAGGTGGGCTGATGGGCTGTACGAAGGTTGAAACAAATTGCCTTCTCTTTCTGTACAGATGCTATATTGACCCTGCTTTGTATTTACCAGATAAAAACATGTTTTTAAACTGTGAAAACCAATTGATGTAAAATGTAAGATTTAATGTTTTACGAGTATAGAGCACCTGAAATGGAATTTCTGACACTATTTGTCTACAAGAGTATTGTCAATATTAAAAATACATTTGCAATGACAATAATCTCATTTGGCCACTTATTTTGGGGAGCTCTGTTTTCAACTTGGGAACAAAAGGGATTTTATGAGCACGTTCATTCCTGGAAACCACTGGCATTCGTTGCAATGGTCACAGTTGGAGAAAAGGTGATAGATTTGTTGAGTCTTAATTTTGTCCACAATTGCTTCCGCAGAAAAAGTGTCATCTGGTGCTTTCCTTGAGAAATGTATTATTTTATTTTTAGAGACAATACATTTTTGACTGTTGCAGTTTCATTTCACAGTATAAGTAATGTCAGCCTCCTGTCATTTTGGTCAAGAACTTTATATATTATCTAATTCTGTGTTTTTGCCAATACAACACAGTTAAAACATTAAATGTGATTTTTGTTTCTGGCATTACTAGCTAAGTAAAGATGCTTTTCCATTAACCCCCGATCTGCACAAAACCCAAGTATCGCAATAAAAAACTAGTAATAGAAACACCTAAATTTTGAAAGTATCTCAAATATTACTAAAAACCTTGTATGCTTTCATGAGGTTCTTTTTCAGACGTGTCAATATAGAAGTACATTCCAAAAGTGTACTGGAAACATTGTTTGCATTTACACATCACCGGACGTGATGTAGGGGTCACACGACCGGTTCATTTCAAGGAAAGATGGTGGGTATGTATGGATGAATATTACAGCCCCAGGCCTTGGTCTTTGTGAATGTATGTAAATTACTGTTTGGTTGTAACCAGGTGATTGGCTGTCTGTCTGTCTGGATTTCCTCATCATGTACCTGGCTGTGTCATCACCCACCTGTGACTGGCCCAATCGCCTGACGTCCACCTGGAGCTCCACTATTGAAGCAGTCTGCTGACAATCATTCAGGCCAGCTGTGATTGTTCAGAGTAGCTTGTTTTCTTAAGTCTTTGGACTTAGGGTTGTGTGTTTTGCTGATCTGTGTACCAGGCTGACCCATTTTGTGAAGGCCTAAAAAAAGCTTTAGGTGGACTAATTTGGGTTTTTGTTTTTTTGTTGTTTAGTTTTGTGAACGGCCATAGGCCTTGGAAATAGGTTTAAAACCAAGCCCTATTATATCTCTTTTGTTGGGCTCGTTTGGATTTGAGTTTCTTTGTTGCTTTTGTTTTCAGATTCTGTTCTATAACTTTTATTACTTTTTTGTTGTTTAATAAACTTTTATCTTTACAATTTCATTTGCTGTGTTTAATGTTGCCACCATTTTCCCCTAGCAGAGCTGGGCTTGTAACAATGGAGGCGACAGAAATCTTTTTGTAAAGAATTAGAAATCTCCTTCCTGTGGAGTCTCACGGGACAAGATTTTACAAGAATTATGGATAATGGTCTAACACCTTTCAGTCAAAATACCTGCAAATCACAAATGTACTTTGATGAAATGTTGGAAATACTGCTTTTACTTAGTGAAAATCTGTCATGGAAACGCAGCTTGAGATATTTAATAGTTTCTGAAAGATGCCAGTGGAACTAAGGTATGAATAAAAGACATTCAGTAGCAGTTAAATAACACTCCTTGCACAGGAATTGCACTGTTTCACGACATATCAACAATCTTGGCTTCTTTGACCTGTTGCATTTCCTATAAACATGGTTATTGTGGTTCTGTGGGTTATGCTGACTTTATACTCTCCATCTTTATTTAAAGGTTTCAGTGAAATAAGAAGCACAGAAAACAGCACATTATGCTGCGGAGAAAAACAGCAGGTTGTATAAGAATATTACTTTGATCCTTTTTATGACTTTATTTTCATTTCTTGTTAAAAGCAAACCAAGAGAAACACCTGAGACCTAAAACATAAACAGCATGTAGATTCATGAGTAAAATAAATCAAACTTTAATTATATAACACTCCTAACTTTGAGAGAATATATCAAGCAAGTGCTTCACCTGTTAAAATCAAACAAATGCATACATTCACACAAGCACACATGTTTTCACACTCCAACAAACTAAGGACAGTAACAATCCCCTAGAGGCAGTGAAAATGTCAGGTATAAATGCTGTTCAGGTTGGAACTGTGGGGGCGCCAACTCACCAGGTCAAGGAAAGGAAACAGGAAACACTGTCGTAAATAAAAGTTGGTAAGATTATGACTTTTCAAGAAATAAAATGTAAGAGAATAAAGGTTCTCTAGAAGTATAAGAAATATTGTTAAGTAGAAAAACTCCTTAAAATCAGGCTACGGACATAAAGGTTCAGATTAAAATCTTTTTGTAAGATCTGACACTGAACAGGTAGACACAGTCGCAGGTTGTAGTTTCTAGAAGGTTTAATTAAGTCAGTCAGTAGAGAGAATACATGAGCATAGAGAAGACTAGACAAGGAGTGGAAGTGGACTGAAGGTATATAAAGGGATGTTGACAGGTGTTGGTTGTTAGGCTGATCAGGGAGTGCAGGTGGTAGCCATGATGGCGGAGTCCGGTGGGTATGGGATTTGTAGTTCTTTCCAGGGGTCAGTATTCTGGAGATGATGAGCGGGCTTGTGGAGGAGGCGCAGGCCTGACACTTTTGGAGGAAAAAATTAACTGAGTTTTAACACACTGAACTAAGTTTAAGAGAAATAAGAGGAAAAATGACTATATTTTTAAGAAACAGCACTAAAATAAGAATATGTCACTGGAATGCAAAAAAAAACAAAACAAAACAAAACAAACAAACAACAAAAAAAAGCAAAAAAAAACATGAAAAGCAAACAAATATCATTGGCTGAATTTTATTAAAAAAGACATTCAATTTTAAGCCAAATTAAAAAACAATTATTATTATTATTATTATTATTATTATTATTATTATTATTATTATTATTATTATTATTATTATTATTATTATTATAAGTCAGTATCAGTGATGCAGATCCAATACTGATACTTTGTATAAAAACTTAATGGATATGGAAAAATCCTTTTCAAAGTAGCCTTCCTCCATCCCACCTTGGTCACAGACATTACATAGACGACTTCTTTGTTTTCTTGGCACTTTGCACGCAACAACTTGTTGTATTACTACCATCGACTAGTAAAATGTGTGGACCAGTGTTACAGCCCCTGGCCTTTTTGGATCGGCCTCTGGCCTGTCACTCCACTCATGGATATGCAAATACTGCTGGGCCAGTGCTGCCTCGGGATTGGCTGTGGACCACAAGCTGCAGTTCCTCCCCTCCGTCTCACCGATTGGTCGCTACTGCTCCCGCTCATCCCAGCTGGAAATAACTGTGTGATGCCTCGCCCTTAAATAGAAGGACCTGTCATTATTCATGGCAGCTGTGTCACTAGGACACAGTTTGCCTTGCGTTTGGTTTTCTGAGTGGTTTGTGAAGTGCTTAACAGTTGTGGGGTTCTTTGAGCTGTTTTGCTGACTTTGTGTATAGTTTATGTGTCTGAGGACACTTGGTTGTTCGTTGTACTTTTGGTATTCTGACTGGACTGTTCAACAGACGGATTGCAAATTCAGTGATTATCTATTGACTTTGACTTGACTTTGACTATATCGATTGATTGTTAGGGAGTCCTCATTAGGAGAAACTCCCCACCTTTTGTTATTTGCTTAGTTAGTTTAGTTTTGGTTTTGTTTTGACTCTATAGATTCTTGTTTTGGTTAAGTTTCCTTTTGTGTTTTTGTATAAACGAGTTATAATTTGCCGCAGGTTAGCATGTGTTTTTTCCTTTTTTGTAGGACAGCTTTTGTTATATTTGCACCTGAAAAAAACATTAAGTTTTGTAAATATTGAACATTGTGTAAATAAATTATTTACACCCCTTCCACCCCTAGACCAGAAGGGGTCCGTAACAACCAGACAGTCAGATGCAACAACCAAAGGCTCATTTATGCTCCCTTATGCTGGCTCTCATACTTCCATACATCTTATACGTTGCCATGGTTAGGAAGTCTGAAGCTGAGTTCAGAGTTCACTTCCGCATTCTGACATCAGTTAATGACACTGATTGGTGGAGGTAACTATAAAGTTGCTTGCAACCACCTAACACACTCACACAGCCTTTCTTAAAAAGCTCTTGAAGTCTCTACAGTTGTCCTTGTCTTCTTCTTTTACTCTGGTTTGTTCCTTTCACTGGCTGCATGTCAGCTATAGTGCTCAACACTAACCCTGCAGTTTCCGGTGGTATTTCTCCATTTGCTGCATCATGCAACGGATTCACAAGGCCCTTTAAAACGTACCAATTGTGAACAACACAGCAGACAGACAAAATTGCCCGTCCATCTGCATATCCAGTGAGCAAGCCGTTGAACCCGAACCCATTGAGCATAAATGGACTTTATGTGGTTAATTGTGTGACATATAAAATGGGCAATCTTGTGACCGTCCTCTGAATGTAAGGCATGAAAATGTCAGAACCTTCATGAATAAAAAGAATAACATGTTTTTTAAGTATATTATGTTCACGGCTGTGACAAGCCATCTACAAAATCAGCTTCTTTCTGGTTCTGCCACCAACGTTGTTGGCATGTTTTTCTCTCTCTCCACACCAATAAATAAAACCTTAGTCTTGTCCTGATTAAGATGTAGCTGTAATAACATCAGTTGGTTTGGTGTCATCAGGAGACACAGCAACATAAAATTGTCATTGGTGTAGCTTTGGAAGTTTCAAACTTTGTATGTACAGAAGCTCAAATGTGCACATGCATTCTTTTTAGCGCATTTATTATAATAATAATAGATCAGATGTTATGAAGCATTTTTCTAAACATCTAAAAAAATATATTTTGTATATAAAAATAAACGTCAAACAAACGGCTTGCAACTATGACTCGGTTCTCATTGTTCACTTAAAAGATCCATCAAAAAGAATCTATTCCTTCATCAACGTCACATCTCTGACAGATTAACAGGAATGAAGCTGGATTCAAACCACTAACTTTCTGGTTATTGGACAACCTGCTCCAACCTGTTTTATAAATCTTGGTCACAGAGATACTTAAAGCATGTGAAAAACCTTGATGTCTACATCTACCTTGGATGAAGACACTCTTTATATATTCAGATATCAATTACAGCACAATTAAATATATGTGATGGCGAAAGCAGCAGTAGAAATAAACAGAAGTGATCAATTATAGGCTAAGGGAAAAAAAAACATCAATTGTCTTTGATTGTCTGCAGTTGATGAACACATACAGTTACATGTATAGTGATGGAGCCTCAACTCCGCCTTCATCATATGAAGCAGAAGTTTTGCAACCATTGTTTCGATGCCTTGCTTCAACACTGTAAAAGTCACAAGACATCACCAGCCAAGGCCTTGTTATGTCATCTGTGTGTTGAGATGGAGTTTCATAGGGACTGGAAAACGGATTAAAGAAATGCATCACATTGGAATTAATGTAAATACATTTAAATATTCAAACTTTATTCACATGTACACATTAACTTCCACACAAACAAGAACAAATAGGCTAGATACAGACTACATATAGTTAGACAAGAATAAATATTCCTACGTATAAGTGTAGAGAGTGACAAGTTAAAAGAGTTTCCTTGAAGTACAGTGTGTGAGAGCTCCAGAAACCACCCCATAAATTAATCCAGGAGGTCGACACCAGGTGGGATTCATCAGAGGAAACATCTGGATCTGCAGCAGCCTATAGGACCACAACTACCTGTCTAAATGTTTTGTTTGTTTCAGGTGCAACTTCTCCAACAATGAAGAGGTAGTGTGCCAGACTGAAACCCTATCAGCTAAATTAAACATTGAAAGTTTTATTAATTTGATATTTGATGCAAGCTGTTCATTGTTCATTAGTTACTTTAAGATACAATTGGCTCCTATCACAAGCAAATTTTCTATAACTATAAAACGTATTTCACAAAAATATCACCAACACCGAATTTAAGTATAAGAAAATGTCATTTCTGTCAATGCATCTGTAACACATGGAATTTATGTTGAATGCATAATAATAAAAATGTGCTGTGAAATATGAGCTTTAAACTCCTCAAGACCAGACAGTTCTTAACATTGCCAACAGTATATTTCCTTACTTCTGTCTTTGTCTTTTCCTAGTGTAAAAAAATAGTCACTGGGTACTGGGTACTACCAGGCTGGGGAGGAAAAAAAATACAAAGCAACAGATGTATCTTAATGGAAGTGATTCTGTACCTTATTTCAATTTAAAATGGATTAACAGAACTTCCACATAGGCTTCACATTTTACCGCCGGAGTTTGCCGCTTGGTCCAAACCTACTGTTTGTGACTGGTTTTGTTGCCGTTCCAGGGCAGCTGCAGCCTCCTTCAGCAGCTCTGGCATAGATTTGGACATGATGGAGATCTTCCCGCTGTTTCTGACAGTCTGCGGTACCAACACAACTTTCAAGCTCTACTCTTCTCTCATGTTCCAGTGTCAGATATGCACAGCGCCCTCTACCGTATTAGATGCGTAGCTCTGTCAGACTGGGGCCGAAGAATTAGAAGAGGAGCGGCCACCGACGTCACGGTCCTGCACCTCCTGGAACTGCAAATTCAAATTGAATTTTGCGATACGTTTTGCGGGGCAGACATAAAAAAAAAAAAAGAATGTCCTTTACGTTTTCTTTTTAGTTGTGTCATAAAAAGAGCAGTTTTAAAGTTGAAAATAAAATGCAGTTTGGATGATCTATTATTGATTTTATTTATGAGTCTAATAATGCACCTCTGACCTTGTAATGAAAAAGCATTTCTGCTAATGCATTTTAATTTTCAAATTTGACATTTCAAATTGAATTTTGCTGGGACATGTTTGGAAAATTAAATTTTAAATGTCCTTTTCTTTATCATTTTAATGAAAATGAAAATGCGGTTTGCATTATCTATTATTCATTTTATTTATAAGAAAAAAATGCAGCTATGTTCTGAAAAGCATTTCTTTTAATCCATTTTAAATTGAAATAAGATACAGAATCACACACCTGATATGACAAAAGAAACACAGCTCATATGACAAAATTATACCCCTTTGTGATGATAAATATGAAAGATCAAAGCAAATTCACCTTTATAGCCACACTACTGAACTTTTTGCCCCCTAAAAATGGCTAATTCAATATCCATCTTGCATCCTACCTCTGCTCTGAACGCTCCAGTTAGTAAAAGTCAGTTTGATGTTGACTCATGTCTTATCTCTTGCTCTGCTCCTTCTTTTCCTTGCTTCCTTTGGAGATGTTCTTGCCTTTCCTTGATGAATCAACCACAATGTGCATCATATGATTAAATGCACCAATGTAAAATGCTGCTGTAAAGTGACACAGCGTCCTGCGAACAAAGCTGTTAAATGCAGTTTTTCAGGCTCAAGACGCTACTGGGAAATGGCGGCTCCAGGAATGTAAATGTTGCTGCGCCATTGAAAAATTAAATATTTTTTTAGTTCAAAAAGTTACATAGTGCTTCATTTGAAGAAAAGCTATTTAAAAAACTAAATACTCTCTTAATGCTTATACTAACTCAAAATTCCCCCCAGCCTGGCACCATTTCTCTTATTTTAGTTGAATCAACGTGTTGATTTTTTTGTTGATAGTAATACAATTCTCACATTCTTTGCAACTGTACGTGACAGCGTCCTCTTTCAATGTAGAAGATGACCAATTTTCTGCATTAGGTAATCTGGCAAATTCCTCTTGCTTTTATGCTTTTACGAACACAAGCTCATGAAGAAAATCTCTTTTCCTCTGTTGTTTCCCGGTGGTGGAACGATCTACCTAACTCCATCCGATCCACAGAGTTCTTGTCCACTTTTAAAAGCAAGCTAAAGACTCAGTTGTTTGAGGAGCATTTCCACACTTAGTTTAACTCTTTTACTCAGAATGAGTTAGAAAGATTTGTCCAGCTCTTTGGCTCAAGTACTGAATAAGCTGCGTACATTTATGCCCAAGATGATATTGGCCGATGAAATCATGGTCTCGCTTTGGAAAAAGCATCTGCTAAATGACTGTAGAATAGAATAGAATAGAATAGAATAGAATAGAATAGAATAGAAAATCAGGGTAAAACGTTTCAGATAAAAGCCAAATTTAAAGGCATGTGTTATAGAAAACCTATAATTTCCACTAAATCTTTTCTTGATTCTTTAGAAATAACTACAAACTCAAAATATTTTGAGACTGGACTATGTAGAAAAAAAAGTTTCGTAAACATGTCGTGATGCTTATGTTGCATCAGGCTTGAAAGGCAGGCACAGTCTTGATGTGTATTTATTGAGCCTCTCAACGTCTGAGGGTCTCAGTCTAAAACACTCGACTTGTTCATGACTGTCTATGTTTATTTTGCTATCCTTCAGCAGGGTGCTTATAAAAAGACAGTAGATTAAACAAACGTACAGAGTAAAAAGTGATTAACCAAACTTTTAGTGTTGAATTTATTCACAGTGATGTATAATGGCAGGAATCATTTATTAATCAACAGCAATGCTTGGCTAAAATTCTTGTCATAATTGCCCTGACTAATTCTGAGATCCCATCTGACTAAAATATTTCTTTTGATTGAACCTCCATCATGTTTCGCATTCCTCTGCTGAACAGAGGTCTCTTTGTATTTGAGCTTGTATGTAGGCTGAATTGTTAGTGTAAATGTTCAAGGATAGTTTATGAAACCACAAATTTTACACACCAGAAGAAGTCCAAAGTGTTCATATATCCAAAGTGTACACATAAATAGTATAGAAACATGAAAGGACAAAGTTCCACCTGTCTGGATGTAGAAAAATGACTTTTTTTATATATATATATATATATATATATATATATATATGTGTGTGTGTGTGTGTGTGTATAAAGTTAGATGCTTCTAGTTTTACCAAGAATATCCCTGTCTGTGACATGATGAGCCAAATCTGGAGCCACAAATTTGTGAATAATGCTGAGAAGTCATGCCAATACCCGACTCTATGCCAACAAATTTTCTTTGGACTCTGATAGCGAAGACTGGGTCTGTAAGTAAACAAAATGTCAAAAGTGACATGTTTGTAAAACATGCTTTTAAAGCATTAGCAAAATGGCTCTTTATTTACAACAGAGTTAGCTCAGAGAGATTGAGACAAATGATCTTGAAACTTGAAGAGGCAATTCCCTCTGGAGTAAAACGTACACATATAAGAATCTTGGTGGCTTTTTTTCCCTGCAGCTGCCACAACATGCCGGTTATCTAAGTGACAGTGTGTATCACAAGTATTTTCCTTTTCACCTCTTGGTCTATTGAGACTCATAGTTGTTTCATTAATTACAGTAATTATCGTTCTCTATAGAAAACAGTGGCAGCTCTGCAGATAACTCATGTACTATAGCAACAGGCTCTTCAGAAAGTTCTGTGCAGTCTTAAATGCACATAAAAGGTTTAATTTAAATGGAAATTTTGCTGTTGTTTATAAGGCTTTTAAATTTTTGTCTTTATCTAATGGCCTTGTAACTGTACAGTATGTCCCTGTCAAATCTACACAAGCACTTTGGCCTTGACGAAGCTGACAACGACAGACAACTGAGGGGATGAGGAAAAAGACAATAGAATAAGGTCAGAATAAGGAAAACTAAAAAGTTCAGTCACTGGTTCGCACCAGCCAGCACTGAACCTTGCTAAAACTGAATGACATGTGTTTACCTTTTGTTGTTCTTCCCCCGACACTGAAATTGCTCCATGGATGGAAACAGCAAGAGCTCCCGATGGCGCAGAGGTTGAATATGTGCATTTTTATGTTCCATAACAATCACTTCTGACAGCCAGAGGAACACCTTGTTTTCACAGGTGTGGTACACCTTAGGTTGTGTCAAGCCCTGCAAACCACTCTTTTCATTTGGTAGGGTAAAGGCATATGAAAACTACAATGCAGTAAGAGAAAAAAACAAACAAACTAAATTTAGTTTTATAGTAATATCCACAGTTGTGTGTAATCGTTTGATTAAAAATAACAAAAACAAAAAAAAAAAAAAAAAAAAAAAAAAACCTTTACAATTGGCTACATCAAATGTAACTCTGGCCTTCAAAAGAAACTTTCCAGTGACAAGCATTCTCAGCCAATCCTGAACAAAGCAATGGCTAACTTTTACAGGTAAATTCTGAGTGGAATCAAAAATGAATAAAAGCTATAGTTGACTTGGTTGAAGGGGAGTTTAAATTAAAAATATACATGACGTCACAAAGGAACAGAGAGGATGATAGACAGAGGAGGAAAAGGAACAGAGGAAGAGACATTGGTGAAACCCTACAGCAGCCCTCAAGCTAAAATCCATAGCTGTGCTGTCGCTTGCTTGGCTGTCATGGCGCTGTAGTCAGTTACTCATCCAAGTGCAGAAATCACCACGCATACTCGCATATGCACACCCATTTGCATGGATGGTCTCTGCATATGGCAGACACACACACAAAGCAACCTGCGCAGTCACAGTCATGAATATTCAGATATGCAGAAAAAAACAAACAAAACTTGTTTGCTAAAATGCTTACAGTGCATTAACAAGCAACACCATTAATAAAAGAGAAATAAGGTGTTACTGAAAACTTCCCCCCACTTTACACACATATCGAATAATTCGGACAATGAACATAATTAGATACACGTTTATGTGAAGCAGGAGATTGCTCATAAACAGAATCAGACAGAGTATAAATGAAAATGAAGTAATCCATGGAAGGGTGAATTATTTTTATCATGTCCTTACATTTTATTAACAACAGTGTGTGAGTGTGTTGTTGGTCATTTTTCTGTCATCTCCTGTGTCACAAACTAGCCATTGCTTTCCAAAGTGCCTTAGGCCAAGCCTCCAGCCAATCAAAGTTAAAAGTCCTCACCATGACAACCTCAGCAGTGACTGGCTCCCCACAATGGTGAAGACTCTTGATTTAGATGTTTATTACATCAAAAAAAGAAAAAAAAAAGACTTCATCAGCAGCTGTCAGGACTTCTATGTGTATCCCTTCCTTCAAGAGTTTGTGTGTTTTTATAAACTAGAGTCAAAGAAAAGTGGAAAGTTAACTTACAAGTACTAAGTGAATTTGATGACAGGTAAACTACATGGTGCATACTAAATCAGACAGAGGTTTGAAGAGAAAAACAGTATGCAGACACCAAGTGATTGACTGTTGATTTTCTAAAAAGGCGAGAAAGTCAGGGGAGAGAGTGATTAAAGGATGGTGGGAGAGCAGTTGAAAGGGAGAAAAAGGAGCTAGTCAGATCAAGGGGATGCCATGATTGGATAATAAAACATCAAAAGTCAACGCAAGTGTGATTTTTCACACTCTATTTCCAGTTTAAGACAGAAATATGGAAATATAGAATAAATTCATACATAAACAGAACACCATATGAAACACATTGAAATTCACACACACACACACAAAAACAACCAGACATCATTCACCAGTAATCAAGAGTCCCGTATTGTCTTTTGTCTTCACACATAAGGAAATTTTGTCAGGTAACTCTCGGCATCATAGGAGACACATATCAGGAATTAAGACAGATACCACGTAAATCACACAGTTAGACTTAGACCTAACTTTATTAATCCCTCTGGGTTGACTCCCTCTGGGAAATTTAGAATTTCCGGCAGCACATAAGAAAAGCAGCACACAGATTAAAAAAAAAAAAGTTGTTAAAATATATTTTAGTAAGTGGTGCCAAATGGGGCTGCAGGGTCACAAATTCTGATTATTTTCAAGAGGGAATTATTGGTGTATTTTCACTTTATAAAAATTTAACAAAAAGTGAAAAATGACACTCTCCCAAGTCCACACTAAGATCTTCATATTGGCTGTTTAGCGTGTCATCTGAAAGGCGTTCCTCTCATGGCTGAAGATTTAGATGGGCCCAGATACTTTACATAATAAAATTATTATTTTGTTGTAGTACTAAGAAAAAACTGACTTATAAAAAGCTAATCCTTCTATCTGCAAAATGTGGACTTTAACAAAAGATAAATTAGCACCACTTTCAAAAAATGTTATGACATACAGCAGCTCAGATCCATATATATATTTGGTGGAGTGGCAGATCATCAGGCGGATCGGTGCGGCGTCTGTAGTAATGTGGACTCTGCATCGGTCTGTCGTGGTGAAGAAGGAGCTGAGCCAAAAGACAAAGCTCTCAATTTACCGGTTGATCCACGTTCCTACCATCACCTATGGTCACGTTTGTGGGTAATGACAAACGAGATCGCCAATACTAACATGAGTTTTCTCCGCAGGGTAGCCGGACTCTCCCTTAGAGATACGGTCAGAAGCTCGGTGATCCGGGAGGGGCTCAGAGTAGAGCTGCTGCTCCTCCACATCGAGAGGAGCCAGATGAGGTGGATCTGTGAATGTGTCCGGGGAGAGGCAAGCCTGGACGTCCCTACTCATGCAGCTGCCCCCGCGACCCCAGATAATGGATGGAAATGGATATATATATATGGAGCAATATTTTGTCATCCTGCAATGTCCCAACCAGCAGTGGTCAGGGTCCGCAAATGTTAAATAATAAATGATAAATATTGTATATATACAGTATATATATATATATATATATATGTATATATATAACCCAACCCAAGTGGTTAAATATTAACTCCCTGTTAATGTGGTAGTAGTACTATGAATGGGGCCCTGGGAACAATATTTAGGCTGGTAACTACTATTGGTAAACAGGAGAAACAATTTCTAATTTCTAATAATTAGCATTTACCCTTTTAGATCGATTTACAATTTTTTATTATAGTGGTGCCTCCAGTTCTCAACAAAATATGTAAATTACTATTTCTTTCTTTAACTCAGAATAATTAGCTAGCCCCTTATTTATGTGACCCTTTAATTTGAAACTTGTAATTCTGTAACCATGAAATTAGGACACAACACAGAATATTTAAAGTCCAAAAATTTGAAAGATTTGTAAACAATATATTCATAAGGCAAACGTGAAAAACAAAAGAAAAAAAATGCAATATTTCAACATAAAATATTCTTTTCCTTTACGTTCAGTTCAAATTTGAACTAATATGATAATCAACAAGTATTTTATTTTTTTAAAGTAATAAACTGTGGCAGACCCGTCTTTGGTTTACTCACAAATCCTCTGTTGGTTAGGTGCAATGGCTTTTAAGGCCTTTTGCATGACAATGAAAATCCTCCTCGACAGCTTGGTTGAAGGAGCTGGTACACTCTGGGACTTATGTAGAACACTTGGCTGAAACTCGACTAGTCTATCCACAGCAGAAAGATTCCAAGAATTCCTCTCGGTCCATCCTCACACAGGTATATAGTCTAAAACATGAACTCTGTATCCACTAGCGTTTCATGACTATTTTTCCCATAGCTTACTCTCTCAACCTTCTCCAAGCAAAAAGTAGCAGCTGAATCCTGCAACCTCTGATGTGTTTTTTTTTCTACTTAGATCCCTCCCACGTACATGTGACTGGACTTTGGGTTTACACCAGCCATTATAATAGAAAGAAATGCGATACTGACAACACAACACGTTAGACTGTGAACAGAACAGTTTTGCCACGTACATTCCAACTAAACTTACAGCAAATACAACCGTATTTTAATACTGGAATATTGGATTAACAGAATTTTTTATGACCAATTTTTAAATGATAAATTAACTAAGTTCCCTGCTGTAATTTTAACCATATTTAATGCATTTTAATTTATTTCCAATTAATTTATATTTTAGCCTTCATAATCTATAATAAATATTTCAGACTGAGCTATATATATATATATATATATATATATATATAATTAGGGGCGGGACCTAACATGTTAGATTAATTACAAAAAAATGTACATGTTCAATCACAATTTGAATTCTGAACATGTAAGGTTTCTGGTACACCAAATAAACTGGTGCACACATCAGAAATCAGCTAACAACTTCACAACTGTGATGCTATATTTAACAAGTTTTTAGACCCCTCTAACAAATCTATTTTCAAATAAGCTACTGGTGACAAATCTAGCGACTGTTTCTGGTGATAGAGAGGCTCGGTCCTGATGCTGCACCCAGCTCCCAGCAGGAGATGTTCCCCTCTGCTCCATGACCAGACAAAGCTTCTGCTGGCTGATCCCGCCCTGGCTTACCGTCACTGATGAAGAATGTGGATGAAAACAGTTAAGAAGTTAAAATTACTGTAACATGTTGTAGACTCTTAATTAGAGAAAGTACTTAAAATGACATTTCAACTTTAGGTCTGTTCAATTTTGTTCAGGAATATTATCTATTTCTTTGTCTACGGTTTTGAATTGAAATGACATTAGAGCTTGAGTTTACAATATTAATGTTTGTGTCTATTATTTGAGTCACTAACATCCATCTAAATTAAAAGTTTTTATTTTTTGGTGAACATATTGTTATGCAGTTAAAATGTGATTAATTAATTATATTTTTTTTTTCATTATTACTATTATTATTATTAATGTTTTTCTTTTTTTTTATTTCCACCATTTTTTGACAGTTTGTCAAAGATCAGTGAACCTCTGCCCATCTTTAGCTCTGAGAGGTCGCTGACATGTCGCCAATTAAGCCTAAGAAGTTGTGGAATGGTCCTCCTGTTGTATTTAATTATCCTAATTATTTTTGGACCTCATTTTGCTCGGTCACTGGAAAATAAAGTGCTGCGAATAATTGTTTTTCAACAAGTAGCATATTTTTTTTTATCCAAAATAATAAAGCGAAATATCCATTTTATGCATCACATTCTTCTGGAAGAGTTTGTTTTCTTTCATAATAAATAAATAACAAGAGAAGCGTTTACCCCTGACAGACGTTTGGCTAAAAATAAAAAAGCAGTTTTGTACTTTTTCCAATAAAAACAGGTGCAGTAGCTTATAAAACTAGAAGAATGTAACAAGATGCCGCTTCTGTTTAATTCCAGCATTTTTCTCCGATGACTATTTCTTACACTGTGGATACCAGCATTTAAAAAAAATAAATAGGTCTACTTAGTGTGCACTCATTGTTTTGTATTCCTTTTCTTTACAGTCACAAAACTAATACACTAAAATCCTTTCTCATTATCGCCATCTGGGCAAACATCGTTTCCTACTCTTTTTCCTCAGTAACAGGATTGCATTGCACAGACACACACACACACACACACAACTAACTAACGACTACATTTTCTGTGCATTCAGCTGATTCCATCATTCTTTACGGCATATGATTCATCCTACCGACTATGGTGGACCACGCTGTGTAATGAGCATAACTGTCTTATATAATTATACTTATTCATTCATTTTTACATAACTGTGGACATTAGTCTTGGACAACGGGGGACTCGTAGAGTTACACTGCACACACTGATAAACTCATTTATTCTTTTTTAACTAAACTAAAATAACTAAACTAACTAAACAGTTTCAGGGCCTCCATAGAAGAACAATATAAGTGGTAAATTTGTTTCCTACAAGCTTGTTGTAGAGAGCTAGTTTTGGGGGGTATTTTTCTATCTTTAATCAAGAGCGTAACTGTTTGCTTTGAGAGTAAGATTTCTGGTTTTCACGCTCAAGTATCATCTTGCTCTCTCTCAAAACTCTGATCTCACACTCAGAAAGTCCCCTCTTGCTTTCAAATATATCGTTCATCCTTTCAAAACTCTGCGCTCAGACTTGCTCTCTTTCTCTCACACTCACACACATTCTCTGCTCTCTCAAAACTTCTGCTCTTGGATATTTTTTTCTCTCTTGGCGTTGCTGAAAGAGCTGTCTGTCAAACCTCCTCCAGCCAATAGAATAGTTGTTGTGAGTCATTTTGATGAAATATCATGATTAAGGGGTAAAAAATGGCTGTTTTCATTATTTTTTAAGATTGCAGTTGAAAACAAAATTTGGTTAAGTTCAGTTAAACAGCTTTGTTCACTTTTATTGCCAGTTAATAGACATAAACATCCCTTACAAATTATAATAGATTTGAAGTTTTATCAAATGAAACACAACATAGATGCCAGTGGCAGCAATGTCCTCTTTGGCCACTGCATATTTTCAAATCGGACACTAATGTCTCAGATTTACTTGTTGTTTGTTTTATTTATTTATTTATTGTTTTTAATTTTTATTCAGTCACACTCAAACATCAGTGCACTATAATCCTTTTGTACGTCCTGCCGTGAATCTGAGGCCACAAGGTTCGGTAGAAGCATTTTTTTCAAAGCTAATATTAAAGCGAAAGTTTGGAAATACTAATATTTTAGTTACTTCTGTGACTTTTGCTCACTTGTTAAAAATGTTCAGCAAGTAATGTGCAATCCACCGCTCAAAGTTACAGATGCAGGTGCTGACAATTACATTTCACACTGAGTTCAGATTCATGGTTCAGTGTTTAAAATTGATGCTGTCCAAGACGCTGACCTCTTGGACCAGCAAGTTCACCTTTTGTTCCCTAGTTCCTTCCGTAACATCAAACACAGATTTAATACAGTTTGTAAATTAAAGCAGACTTTGTCAGAGCCCAACATGTAGCCTCGCCACAAGAATTTGACTTTAGTGCCACATAATCAAACACAGTCACTGTCTCTTAGTGCGAGTATGTTGTATGTTTTCATTGGGGCATCTTTTCAGCACCTGCCTCTTACTCAATACCCTGTATTCACATAAAAGGACAATTTGCAAGCTATTACAAAGTGGTGGATTTTTAAAAAAAAAATCTGTTAGGGGTTGATAAATGCAGTCAAACCATGTTATCAAACTTGTTTCTGTGGAAAGCTTGTGGCAGAACAGCAAGAGGCTGTGACACTGTAGCCTCCCTGCTGGAAAGAAATCATTTTGTAACTGAATGTTTACTTTTCCGCTGCTGGAAGGTGCAAGCAAAGGTTTAGTAACTAGACATTGAAAAACATGAGTTTTTTTGTTCCACTTTGTGCCCATTCAGTGTAATTTGACTACCTCTACAAATCATAGCTATGCTGTACAGGCTACAAAAAGGAGAATGAGGAGGGAAAGTGGGAAGCTGATGGATGGTAGCAACATCCAAATCACACCTTTAATAGCTGCTGTAAACACGAATAATAAATTAAGCTGTTTTGCTTGCAAAAGCTACACAGACCATGTCATTCACCCTGCATTCAACTGTGATGTGGATGAATAATAACAAGCTGCAATGTATCTTTCTAGAGCTGCAAAAAACTATGTAAGAACTAGTCAGTTCAACAAGCAATGATGTTATAGAAGCAACTGAGATACCAACTGCAAATCACCCTTTTCAAATTATTTACAACTACAAATGCAATCTCTGGCACGGACTGGCATTTCACCATGGTCCAACAAGAGATTAAATGGAAATGTCAAATGGTAAACAATGGAAGAACAACATGAACATGCACCCCTTCACATTTGCACACATCCTGTACAAGCTTATGCATGGCACCCTCATGCAATATAAATTTCCATTTGTTGAGTTCACTTGCCAGCGTGTCCCGGGAGAAGTTTTTTTTTTTTTTTTAACCTGTCTTGTCCAGCATCTTTGCAAACAGAATGATTGTCTGGCTGCCGTCTGGTGCTGG
>JBAFTA010000005.1:30455963-30468664 GCA_036919975.1 Melanotaenia parkinsoni | reverse complement strand
CCCCCGCCCCCAACACCCGGCCAGGGCGCCCCCCAGAGGACGCGTCCCAACCCCCTGCAAACGCACACACCTTTTTTCTTTTTTTTTTTTTTTTTTTTTTCCCCTCCCCAGCCACTCACACACCTCTATACACCAACACCGGGAGAAGTTTTGAGCGACTGTTTTTTTTATTGAAGAAGTCCACCGGACTCTGGGTGTTTCTTTACACAGGCGTGTCTCCTGGACTGATATGCAACAGTATAATAAAATTATTTCCATGAAAAAAAATAAAGGAAAAACAAAAGGGAGGCTCCTTTCCTGTTCCACAAGTTAAATGTGTTTATCGCTGCATGAAAGAATGCAGTTATTGCTTTTTTTTATTTCCCTATTTTTATCTTTTTAAATACTTGCCCCGTTTTGACCCTTTGGGCATCTGCAGCCTTCCACCTGTATTCCGTTTCTCTATCTCCCCGCTTACTTTTTCTCTTCTCTCCCACCACCGCTATCTCTCCCCCTCAAACTACAGCACCCATGCATACAGCCCAGTGATGGGATATTGCTTTTCTAATCTTGCTGACAGGGGACAATATTTATGTATTGTTTTCCAATATCCATTTCTTATGCTCACCTACTGTAGGCTCAGTTTGGCCCAGACACAAAAGCATGGCACAAACACATGCTCTTCTTTTCTCCCCTCCCCCCTGCTGATGCCTGTATGTTTAATGTGCTCACAGCATTTTCTCCTCTGTCTCCTCCACCAACAACTTTTTATTTTTTCTTAGAGAAAAAAAAACAGGTACATGAACATACAGACCTAATAAAAATAAAATTGGGGTAAAAGAGATACCTGGAAGGGGCTCTTCACATGGATGACTAATGTCTACAAGAGTAATGATATTCTCCAATTCAATTAGAGGCTCTCCTCCTCTTGCAGGACATGCAAACACAGACTGGGAAAAAAAAGACAAACTAAAAATGGTTTGACCATGTACTTACATTTTATGAAGGAATGGCCATGTATTGTGTGTGTTGCAGGGATAGTGAAGCCAACGGGTCTGGGGTTGGTAGGACGGTTGGCTGTGGTCTGGTTTGGTAAATTCTTGGTTGTGGAAACAAAATCTCTATTGCATTTCCACAACCAAGCGATAGAAGCATGGGCTATGAATAGTATATTGTCAAAGCAGCTTCCATGAAACAAAACTAAAAATAACTCAACACAAAAACAAGACGATAAAGAAGAACATCCAGCAATTTGTGTCCTTTCTTCTTGGTATGTGGTTTAAAACAATAAAAAAAAATCACAGTATTTATATAGATGACACTGTTGCCGCTTCGTTCTTATTTCAGAGGAGCACAGGAAGGGATGATTATTAATAATTACATTGGGCATAAAGTGATTCTGTTGTTATTTTATCAATGATCATTTTATTTATTTATTTATTTTGCTTTTACAACTGATCAATTACAAGAGGTTAATGGAATAATAATAATAATAATAATAATAATAATAATAATAATAATAATAATAATAATAATAAAAGAAACAATACTTCAATGCCACTTGTGAACTTGTGAGCTGAAAAAGTTGAGCTTTACAGTAGAATATTAAAAAAACATACATAAAATTCCATAAATGGGAATAAAAACCTATATGGACACATGAATAAATACAGTAATAATAGCCCTTGTCTGAGATCAGAAGGTACTGATATGCAAAACTACTAGTAACCTCTGACCTGAGGACTGCTGGTAAGTAGGGGTGAAAAAGGTCAGAGATGTAGGAGGAGCCTGACTGCGTGGAGCTCTAAAAGTAAGAACCGAAACTTTAAAATTAATTCTAAAATGGTTAAGAAGTGGAGAGATGCTCAAACCAGAGTAATTTGTGCTCCGTTATGAATGCAAGTTAAAAGTCGGACAGCCTGAGGACAGTTCGGCTATTTCTTATTTAAACAAATAAAGACTGTTTAAGTAATGATTGACTCTCCTACATTTCTCTTGTAATGTTTTTTTTTTTTCATTAACCCTTAGAAGCCCCAAGTAAAAATGGGGAGAACAGTCTTTACATGGCCCTTCAACAAAATGTATGTAATGTAGTTATTTTTAATATTTACAGTTTATTACCGTGTGCTATGTCAAAACTATTGTAGTCCATTATTGTATCCACCAGGGGGCAGAAGACAAGAACTAGACTGTGCACAACAGGATTTTGAGCCAAGTTTTAACCAAAAAGTGATGCAAAATGTCTTACAAATAGTATGTATCAAATTTTATACATACAGCATTAAAGGGTTAATTTAAAATTCCGCTGCTTTATCAGAATTATTCTTACTCTGTGGCACCAAAAGTCTTGTTAAGCATTTTAATTTTTGGAGTGGCAGTATGTTGTGTTTTTGGCCAGTGCTGAGAAATAAGTTGTATTCGTGTAAAACATTTTTCAGTGCTTGTTAAATTTCTTTGTGCTAACACGGTTTTCTGTTTTTATTAGATGGACAAACTGCTATGCACTAAGGTTAGCAGGTGTGCTGCCCATTTCTCTCCCGCCACAGCTGTGAGGTCAACACGCACAACAGACCTCAGAGTTTGACCTTTATTATAAAAAATTAGCCTGAGCATTAACATTCAAGCCGATGCTCGTAAAGATGTAAATGTTTCCACACAAAATATTTTCTTACATCTGAATCAGTATGATAAGCCAGAGAAATGTACAGTTTGTGAGCATAGTGCAAACAATACATTTAGCATGGAGCTCCTATTTTTTTTTTTTGGGGGGAAGCTCCTATTTAAAGATAGCATGAGTGTTGGTGGGAGATATATCCTGCGGCTTTGTACAACAGCAACCCCGCTTTACCGTACTGCTGGGACAAAGGCATTTCTTGGTATTCAGCAGGTCTCTGCTTCCAGGTTTGGGCATCTTAAAAGCCCCTCTTTCCATCTTTCTTCCCCCTTTTTGTCGGTCTTTTCTATGCAGCTAGAGGCCATTGTAAGTCCTCTCACAAAATCTGTCTCTACAGTTCACCAGTGTCCCCCTCCAGACCTCTCGCCCATCTCTCTCCTCTCTCCATACCTGATACCCCACCTCCTCCATTTCAGTCCCTTGGGCTCTGACCCTGGCCAAATGTCTGACAGCTCACTAAACAGAACGGCCTCGTGATCCGCATAGAGATAAACACACACACACAATCCTAGCCTTACACTAATGTGTATTACTTAGTAATGTAAAGGTCCTGCAGTGGTTGTTAATGGATGTCTTCTTTTTTAAGTAAGTTTTCAAAAACTTGACACACTATTGATTGTTAAAAGGCACATATTTTTCTGATAAAATTTAATATTAATTATTAATCTTGGATTATTGTTCTCTATTGCTCTATTATTCTTGCAAGACGGCTGTTATTTAAAGCCACTGTGTAAACAACACAAGCTCCTCCTGACAAAAATGCTTTTTGTCTTGGGCTCTTGCTGTCACACACACACATTAATATACACAAGCACACAGAGCAGGCAAGAACTAAATGATCCATAAACAGTGATTTATGAGATAAGGGGGAATGTCAGAAGTAGGATGTGAAATATTCAGCAGTCATTCCATATTCAAGGCAGACTTCGAGGTGCGTGGATCTGCTACACAGCACCAGGTTATACACACACTGATGCACTCTATCACCCTGGAGATCGAAGCGTGCATGTTAGCTTGTCAAACACTGGCTTGGGGAAAGGCTCATATGTTACCTCTGCATTATGGGCAGCATCATCAGTTTTTATGCAAGTTTAATCACCCTTGCCCTTCCTGCTAGGCAGGTTTTCAGGCAAAATGTGAAACAAAGCAGGCCAGTGCATGCATACAAATAAACACACACATACAGACACACCATAATGTAGAGGAAAAGAAGAGGTGTTTATTTAAAAATAAGGCGCACATGTGGGAAATTGTAGAAACCACTCACCGCTGCTTCAACTGATGAAATTGAAGTGAAGGCTGGTAACCATGTTTTTTAGTTGTATGAAGAATTAAAGAGTTGGGATCCCTCTCTGGGAGGAGAGGCCTTCCACAATCTTTTACTTTTATATGCTCAAGTGCCAAGTTTGATGTTGGTTTCCGACACACAGACACAGTTTCATCACTTCCCTTTTTCCCCTCTCATGCACAATTTTCAAATGTTTACTTATTTGTCACACTCATGAAAATGCAACTGGTTAAAATCACCTCACGATAACAGTATGTATCTATAGAGTGAAACATGATTCCAGCTCATATTTAAACCAAAAACATCTCTGTACAAGATGGATGTAGTTCTTGTGACACCACCCATCAGTCTGTGACATAAAATTATGAAACCTTGAAAAAAGCAGTCTTTCATTCATTCATTTCAGTTTTTCCTCTATAGCTTATAAAAGTTTGATCAGCATGGTAAAACTTGGGCAATCTACTGGAGTCCAAATATCTCTGCCTGCTCATGGCTCTGAAGTGCTAGGACCTGACACTCTTTCTATTTTTTTTTTATTTGTATCTTTTATGATTTATTTCTTTGTTTTGACAACAATTAATAAATGCATTTAATTATTATTTATCTATTTCTTTTATTTTTATGGCAATGATTAATCGCACGAAATGTTGCAAATATTTGCATTGCAAAATCACAAATGTCACTTTCCTTTAGAAGAAGGCCTGCTGCTATGCGAAGAAAATGCAGTAAATTTTGGTTTACAAACACTAAGTCAGGGGTTTGCAACCTGCGGCTCTGGAGCGGCAAATGGCTCTTGCAGCTAAAAATGCTGAAGAACCAACTAATGTCCTTAAATATAAACATAATAAGAAATGCAGGTTTTAGTATTTAGGTTTATGTACTGACTCATTATACAGGATGAAAATATAATATAAATAAATAGGAAGCTCCATAACATAACTAATTACTCACTATCCTCAGCTGCCTGCTGCTCTACTGTTTACTCTTTGATTAATTACTGAAATTATTATTGAAAGGACAGCGTTGCCTGAGGGAGGCAGGTTTGCTTTATTTATTTTTTTTATATATATATATTTTTAAACCAATGCATCTTGCAAAGTTTGCATAGTTTGCTAATTGGTCACCAGGGATAGTTACAAAACTGAAGGCCCCTTGCCCAAGCCGAATTTATGTTTATTACTAAAGCTGTATAAGTATGATGTTGACACAAATAGCTGAAATTCTGACACTTAGATGCTCTCCATGCTGTGGGTGGTAGTCATAGAAATAGAAATTAACCATTAATCAGTCAGCTATTTAAAAATTCCACAGTCATCTGTACTTGGTACATGATGTGAAGCTGAAACCTGATGACTTTCATTTCTCAAGATATTTTTATAGACAAAAAATACCAACAAAACAGCTCAACTGATTCCGTAGAAATTCTGTTAAATCCCGAGCATGATATCCACCTCCACCTTAATTATATGATGCTCTTTTTCTTCTTTTTATTTTTTGGTCCAGTAACCTATTTTCACTGTTGTTCAGGGCACAGAGGGGTTGGGTAGAGCAGCTCCAAGGCTGCTTACACACTGGCAATAGAGTTAATACCTACTAAGATGTTTAAACCAGGTTAAGCTTCCTGAATCGACCACATTCTTGATTGAGAACACATTTAAGTCCAAGACGTCTGTTACATTTGATTTTTGGACTCAATACTGTTACCCCTGTATTCAGGGCCTCCATATTTAAATGCGATTGCTTAACCTCACAGTCGGCAATTTGCTGAATATATTGTTGCTGCGAGTGTTTTAATGTTCAACCCTGGAGCCATTTTCAGGGTTATTAAAAGGTACACCACTAAAAATACCAACAGTGTCCACAGAGTAATTATTAAGTAATTAGTCAGTATGTTATTTATAACTGATAAATTAAAAATATAACAATTAAAAACTGTTTATCATTTCAATATGCAGTAGTGCTAAAAAAAAAAAAAGGTTTTGCCCCTTTCCTGATTTATTATTTTTTTCATGTTTGTTACACGTCAATGTTTCACATCAAACAAATTCAAATAGTCATAACACAAGATGCAGCTTTTAATCCTTCAAATTAAGGATTTTATTATAAAGAGAGAAGTAAAAATCCAAAATTACAAAGTTCAATTTCTTTAGCCTGATTACCACACCTATTAGACATCATGCCGAAATCCAAAGAAATCCAGGAAGAAATGAGAAAGAAAGAAACTGATCTATCAGTCTGGAAAAGGTTATAAAGCCATTTCTAAAGCTTTGGGACTCAAACCACAGTGAGAGCATTAATCTACTGTAACAACACTGTCACGGTTATGGACTTTATTTTTATGTTTTTGGGTTTCTGGTTATGTTTAATTAGTTTTCCCTTGTGTTCTGTGGTTTTCTGTTCCTGCCTCGTTAGTTCACCTGGTCTGATTAGTCATCCACTTCACCTGTGTCTTGTTACTCCCTCAGTGTATAAGTACCCCTGGTTTTCTGTTGTTCCTGGTCGGATCCTCATCACACCCTTCACGTTTGCCGGTTCCCTCTGGTTAGTGTTTTCTGTTTTTCCTGTTTTGGATCCTGGCAATAAACCTTTTTTCCTTGCACCGATTCTACCTCCTGCCTGACTACCTGCAACTGGGTCCTCACCTCTTCCGACGCCCACCATTCATGACACAACACGGCTCTGCAAGTGGAAAAGGGGCGTTAACAATGAAGACAGGAAATGAAATAGGGAAAAAGGTTTATTAAACAACAATAAAAAAAAGTGCTATACTAGTTAACTGTCAAACCTAAGGCCTAAACCCGTTCATAAAAATAAATTACAACAAATAAAGACCCAAATCAGTCCACCTAAGACTTATTCAAAGCCATCGCAAAACCGGTCTACACAGTTCAGCAAAGCATAAAATCACAAAACGAAAGCTGCTGTGAACAATTACAGCTGTTTTGAATGATTGTCAGCAGCCTGCTTAAATAGTGGAGCTCCAGGCGGCCATCAAACAATTGGGTGACGACAGAGCCAGCCAGTGAATTCTGTTGTCTACCAAACAACCCTGAAGGAGAAAATCCGGCAATCTGTTCATGACCTCAAACTAAAACAAACTTGGGTTCTGCAGCAGGACGATAGTTATGTTTACATGGAGCACTTTCAATCTGATTGGCCGTCCAGTCAGAACAGATGCATTTCATGTAAACATGTCAGCTGATCCAATCGACCTCGATCGGAAAGAATTTTTGATCCCATTGAGAGGAGTGGTTTAAACCTTTTCATGATTAGATCAGCAGGCAAAAATAACTGTCATTCCAGTCTTTTTGTGGTGCATGTTGTCTTTGCGCATGCTTGAACCACGTGGGGTTTACGTGACGTAACCAGTTTCAGGAAAGACTTGAAAAATTGCCCCACCATAAAAGAATGGGACTGTGGTGGATACAACGTTTTGGTTATTAAATGAAAGAGTTATGGGTCATTAAGCATTCTGACAGTCAAAAGGTTAAAAAAAAAAAAAAAAAAAAAAACCTTCTTCCGAACTAGTAGGCACTGCGCATGTCAAAAGCATTCCGATTGTATTAAATATGTCCATCATGTAAACTCAACTGATCGGATAACTATCTAGCTCGAATCTCTGATCAGTTTGATTTCAATCAGATACATGAAATGTTTGGCCATGTAAACGTAGCTAATGATCCAAAACACACCAGCAAGTCCACGCTTGAATGGTTGAAGAAAAACAAAATGAAGACTTTGTAATGGCCAAGTCAAAGTCCTGACCTGAATCCTACTGAGATGCTGTGGCATGACCTTAAAAAAGCGAATCATGCTCGAAAACCCTTCAATTTGGCAGAATTACAACAATTCTGAAAAGATGAATGGGGCCAAAATTCCTCCACAGAGCTGTGAAAGACTCAGTGCAAGTTACCACAAATGCTTGATTGCAGTTGTTGCTGCCAATCAATCCCGTTTTCACACAGGACCATGTAGGTTTAGATTTATTTTCTCCCTTTAATAATAAAAACCTAAAAATAAAAAAAAGTATTTCATGTTTACTTGTGTTGTCTTTGACAAATATTTGAAGTTGTTTGATGATCTGAAACTTTTAAGTGTAACAAACATGCAAAAAAACACTTTTTCACACCACTGTGTGCAGACAACTAAATTCTGTAAGTATGTGTTGCAGCATTGTCAGTGAAATGTATAATCTGATATTATGCCCTTTTTGTAACTATTAAGAAAAACAAATATCTTTTTATGAATTACTTTACCTGCAAAGAATTTCTTTTTTTTGGTTTTATACCAGTTGTGTGCTGGGTACTGAATGCGAGCGTGTACATCTCCAACCTTTCTGCTGCGATGCTGCTGAGGCGCAGCTGCTGCCTGCACCATCTTTTGCTTTTAAATACTCAGTTTTATGAAGTCTGTAGTTAATATGTTTTGAAAAGTGAAGCCTAGTATATGAGTTAGGCTTACAAAATCCTAAAGGAGAAAGAAATAGGCTTTTAAATAACTTCTTTCTTTCTCTCAGCTTACCAGCTGATTATATCCAGTATCGGGGTCTTCCTGTAACTCTAATAACCCTGCTCATATAAATATGTCTTTAATAACAAGCATTTGCTGAAACTGCAAGAAAATCAATCTTGTATTATATTTTTTTTTCTGTGACATGTTGCCTGAAAGTACAACAAAACTTAAATGATTTCTTATTGGTGATATAAAACTTTTATGTCTGGATTTTGCAATCTGAATTTGAATATAATTTCATTACTATTTTTTTTTTTTAATTCAGCTTCAGAATTTAATTCAGAATATATGTGATCACAAATTGTTTTTACTGTGCATTAAAGAAAAATATGTACTAAATTAATTTAAATTTAATGTAATAACAAAATTATATATGATATACTTATCTTTAGCTATAAAAAAATAGACTATTTCTTTTGAAAATATGTCACTTACTCTTCTGTGTTTGACACCACATCTTTGAATCCACTAAAACCAATCCTGCCATTGCAGCCCCATGAAGAAGTCAATCGCGTTATGTACATTTTTGGAAATCAGAAGTCCAAATATAAGCTTTTCATTGCAGATCTTTACAACAAAGCAAATGAAAATCATTGCAACTCCAGAATGATTTTTATTTTTATTGCTCATCTTTGTTGCTGAAATGCTGTTGGAATTATAAAGTGTGAAGTATAAATAAATTATTAAGATATTTTATTAATCCAGTTAGGAACTTGTACGTTATTTTAAACTAATGGGTAGCTATAAATTATAAAGATCTCTTCTAATGTTGGGATGATATTGTGTTACCTACTCTTTAGTTTGTTGCATAATGCAATGACCTGGTGCCTGAGTGATAATATTACAGTGTTTGTCTGCATCACGTCTTTAAATCCACAGGGACACAGCAAAAACCAATCCTGCCATCACACCCCATGTAATAAAGAAGCCAACTCATTGATGCACTATAAAATAAAATTGAAGTAAAATGTGCACATTTTTGAAAAGCAGAAGCCCAAATAGAAGCTTTTTGCTGCAGCTGCATCTTAAAAGCAAAGCTGGAATCACAATAATTTGCATTATTGTTGTATTTGTATTGCTTTGTCTGTGAACTTCTGGGGAAATGGTTGAATTAAATTAGAAGAATGTCAATGCATTTGGATTATGTACAAAATAAAAGCAATAACCATCACTTGTGGCAGTGAAAAAAATGGCATAACTCTGGTAGTATCAAGTTAAGTTTTGAGAAAATTGTATCGGATCCGAGGGCTCCCTGTACTTCTTTTGCATGTTTTCATGGATTCCTGCAGGGAAATGCTAAAATAGAGCTCTACCAACACAAACTGATGCATACACTAACTTAAGCCATGTGAAGTGAGTTTGTACTTTTAAAGTAAGGTCATCCTGGCAGCGAGTCTTTATGCAGTAATGTACAGCAGTCATGAGTGGGAGGAGAAAGTAGATAGAAGACTGAGTTTGGGTGAGAGCCTGAAATCCGTAGACCGCATACAACATTATCGACTTGTATCAAACTTAAAAATGAATTAACGCAGATGATTTAGTTTTGCTCAGGGTGACTTTTTGAGGGAAATGGGCTTCACATGAAGGGAAACATTTCAGCATTTCATTAATTTGTGAAGCTGGAAAGCAGAGACTTAGGCAGAGGGAAAGCAGCTGTAGCAGGATTTGATGTGAAGCCAGCAGAAGCAACAAATGTGGCACCAGAGACAGAAGCCTTTACAACTTTACTGCTGTTGTTGGGCACTGAACTTGCTTTAAAATCCCTGGCAGTTTTTACTGAAACATGCGTGGAGCTGAAATAAAAACAATGCAGCATTTCCCAGAGGAGATGGATTGGAAACGGAAACAAAATGGCAATTTTCCACAGAAAGGCATATTTACATTTTTCTTTTTTCTTTTTCTTTTTTGTTTGAGGGAGGCAGACAGCAGCACTAAATACATACAACTTACAGGAAATGTCCTCCGTGCCCTAACCATTCACTCATCCATCCATACATAAATCTTTTAAAATTCCCTCTGAACAGCTATTCAGTGTTCTCAGTTAATCCTCAACCTGCATGTATTATTAAAAGGTTTAGCATCAGCTGCTGTGTTGCTCCAACATTATTCTGTTATGAGCTCAGCTTTACTAACCTGAGCTAAAATGTCAGCAGTTGACCTTAATAAAACAAGTGAAGGTGGGACATTAACTTCTACCCCCTGCAGGTACATGTTGTGCAAGGTCTGCGTGAGGCCATATATTATTTAAGGCAGAAAGGAGTTGAGAAGTCTCAGAGAAGCCCTGAAGTTTTGTTAATCATGATTTAGAAATATAACTCAACAGTTTGATTTTTGTAAAGACTGGAAGACCTTTGGTACTCCGAAGAGGGATTTCTTAGGTTGAATCCCAAAAGAAAGGTTTATAGACTCCTTTAATATGCATAAAAGCCATATCATGTCCTCTACAAAAACAGTTTTGATAGCAGTAGAAGGTTAGAAGTGAACACTGCCATATCTCGTAACGGGTGGAACAGAGGAAGAAAACATTTCCTTTGGCAAAGCACTCATCACAGCAGGCTTACATGAAAAATAACTTAAAAAGCAGGAAATGGATGACAAAGGAGATAAAATTAAACACTGACGGAGCCAGCTGTTGTGGGGATGCGGCATTTTCTGACAGACAGAATCGGCTTTGCCTTGTTTGAAACCAGTTAGTTCAGTTGCTTTCAAGAAACTCAAAAGATGTTTATATCTAGAATGAATCTTCTCATGAGCTTTGATTTGTTGTTTAAACATCCAACCTGCAGCCCATGATGCGATCCTGTGGTATGATATGTTGTGTCAAGGTTCAGTCGAAATTAAAAAGTTTCTTCTTAACTCATGTGGGACCCAACCATATTCCTCCCACTGAATTATTTTTAGATACTCGCTAATGCAGTGCAGGTAAAAGGATTAAATTTGTAATGTTTTTTTTTTTTCACTTAAATTCATCAAAAGCTTTTAATGCTGCCTCGCTTTACACAGACTTGTATTACACTGATTCATCTTCATGGGGACGATTTCTTTTGGAGAAAGTTGTTCTCTTTGAGCTAAGTCTTGTTTTGCCATTTCTGTGCTGTGAGCCACAGAATGATGAAATTTCATTCCTCTGCAATGTATTGCAATGAGAATGGAGCACAGATCCAAGGTCTGAATATGTCTAAACCAGAATTTAACACAAAACCATTGTAAGTGCTGTTTATCATTACACAATATAAATACTTGTCATTTCTGTGAATGCAGCATTTAAAATAGCAATTACAAGAATAGGTGCCACGAAAAAAAAATCCTATGAGCTATATTGTTAAACAAGTTAAATTTAAAATTTTATATATGAGTGGAAAAAAAGTGATTTAATGAGCTTTTGAGGAGGTGCTAGTTGGATTTTCTAAGTTGAGCTGATTGGTACGGTAGCTGGCGACAGCTTCATGCACAGAGAGTGATATCATTTTGCTCATTTAGATTTTCGCAAGAAATAACATAAGTGTATTCTTTCAATAAAATGAGCTTCTGATTATGATGAGCAGAGACACTGTCACACTGCATCTCATTCACAGTGGCATCTCATCATGTGCATTCATTTCAATTTACCAATATATATTTATTTTTCTCAGAGCTGTATTCTTTGTCCTTTTGCTTATTATCTGTTTCGTGTTGCAGTAAATCGTGTTCAGTTTTTCACACTGCTCAGTGTTAGGCTACTTTTACAGCAGTGCAGGATAAAACTCAGAAATGCATCATATAAACTGTATTTGCTGTTTCCTTTTTTCCACTAGCCAGGACCACACCTCAATCCTTCATTGCTTTAATGAAATGGACGGATGTATGGACAGATTTTTGTAAGCTGAGTGATGGCTCATCAGGAATTTGTCACGTTTGCAGGCTGGCAGGAGGAGATTCAGGGTGGAGGTGCCATCTCAGGATGTCAGTAAACCAAGCCCACTCACACCCCCAGATGGTGCCCAAAAAGAGAAGCAGATAAATGATATGAAGAGGTTGAGTTGAGTTGGGGTTAGGGATGGGGGGTGGATCGGATGATGGAGCAGGGATGCAAAATGATTAAGGTAGGATGGAAAATGAGTGAAAGAGGAGGAGCGGGATGGATGGGTGGATTAATGGCTGAGAGCAGGGAGGGTCGATGAAGGAATGTGGTAGGTGATGGATGGATGGATGGATGGATGGATGGATGGATGGATGGATGGATGGATGGATGGATGGATGGATGGATGG
>JBAFTA010000005.1:30437541-30455863 GCA_036919975.1 Melanotaenia parkinsoni | reverse complement strand
TGGATGGATGGATGGATGGATGGATGGATGGATGGATGGATGGATGGATGGATGGATGGATGGATGGATGGGAGGGAAAGATGGGTGGATGAGGGGGGAAGGGAGAAAGAAGGTAAGATGAATGGATCAGAGAGGTGGAGGACAGTGGATGATGTCAAAGGAGGAATGACGAAGGAAGGAAGGAATAAAAGATGAATGAAAGAGGGAGGAAATGATTGGTGGCTCTTGAGAGAGAGAAAGGATAAAAGAATAAAATAGTTAAAGAGAGAGTTGATGGACAAGTGGATGATTGAGGAAAGAATGGGTGGGTGAAAGAGGTAGGGAGAATGGATGGATGAAAACAGAGGGAGGATAAAAGGATGAATGAATGAGGCAAGGGAAGGATGGATGAATGACTGAGAAGGGAAAAATGGATGCTCGGATGGGGTATGGATAAGTGAGCATATGACTGGGTAAAGAGAGGGAGGGAAGAGGGAAAAAATGAAGAGATGAGGATTGATGGATGAACGGATGATGGGAACAGATAAGGGAGCAATGGATGGGTGGGTAAGAGAGGGGGACAAGAAATAAATGAGGATGAAAAGAAAAGTGCTGAAGGGGTGAAACAGGTTTAAAGAGGCTTGGTTTTCCTCCAAAACCAAACAAGTAACTTCATTTGTTAACTTTTCCCAAAACTCAGTCTTTTCTGAACTTTTAAGTGAACTAATTATAATGTCTGACATGAATCAGCATTTTAGCTCAGAACAGAAATAATACCATCTCAGATGCTACCAGTTATGTAACAAGGTGGAATTAGAAATGCAGCTATTTGTATCTACATTCATTCGTTTATTTAGAATAATAACAGTAGTTAGTAGACTAAAAGAAGGCATCAGCTAAATAAAATATTTAATATATGTTTCTCATCAGCATCACATCCTTACCCTGATGATGTTTGCATGACTTATCGCTTTCTCCACCTACCTTCTCGCTTTAATCACCACACCAAGCAAACATGTCAAAGCCTTTGTAGGTAGAATACAAATAGCATTGTGCTTGCAATTATCATTGTTTCATTTTTTTGAAATAACTAGAATTTGAAAGATGTTTTAACATAGTTGCTTCAGAAAGGCCAGCAGTTTTATTTGAGGCTATTTTTGAAGTCTTGGAAACAGTGCTTGTGTTTGAAAAATGTGCTACACACACAGTGTTGCAGGTATTGGGGTATAGATAAGACCAAAGGCAAAAATAACATTGGTTTGTCCTTTTACAACATTTCTTTATAAACTATACACTACCATTCAAAAGTTTGGGGTCACTTCCCTATTGAATCCCATGGCAAAGTGACCCCAAACTTTTGAATAGTAGTGTGTATCTATATACAATTATAAACTGTAATATGTGTATTTTGGTAATTACACATTCAAACACTTAATAAATCAATAAATAATATTTTTAAAATAATTTTTAATAATTTAATACAAACTTTGATAAAGTTAAATTTGACTTTTCTCACAAAAGATCCAGCTTTGTGGATTTAAAGTCCCTGATGCTAAAGGATTTTTCTCTATTTTGACTATTGCTAAGTTGCATGTGTATGCTGGACCTGACAAAGGAAAACAAAGGGAGGGTGAGAGTGAAAGAAGGAAAAAAGAAGAGTGCAGACAAATGTAGGTATCAATAAGCTAGTTTTTTGTGGTGGAACGGAATGACTGGTAAGTGTCAAGTTGTCTGATATGACTTGGAATAGAGTTCCACTGCTGGGAGGCTCTAAATGAGAAGGTGCACTTGTCCGAGATGGAATAATGATGTCCCCTCTTGTCACCCCTCTTGTAATCCAGAGTGAGTCTGATCTTGTACCTACAAAGTCAGTGAGTATGACTGTTACGTATCCTTATATCTAGGGGTGTAAGGGAACGAACACACAAGTTGAGTCACGGTGTTTATAAGAAGACAATTTATTAACAAATAGTAAAATAAAACAAGTTCAAATCCAATATCCCCAAAAGAAAACAATATCCTCACTAAATCTCAACCAAAAGCTCACTTAACTGAGACGAACAGAATCAGGCAAGATAACTAAAAGTGTCCCACAATAACAGGGTACACGCCCACAGTGGCGGAATATATCTAAACCAAACAAACTAAAAGAGATCACCTCAGGTAGGGATATAAGAACTTGTCAAACTAATAGACAAACTGTAACACAACTCTCAGTGTCCAAGCACAAATCCACACAGGACATCAAACAGTACACACAAACGAAAAGTCCCAAGCAGGCAAGCTGTGTCCCACTGTCCACAGCTGCCCCGAATGACGGGTGATCATCTCTTTTGAGGCTGGCACTGCTTTCTGATTGGACAGCTGATCTCAGAACTGGAGTAGTCGCTGGCCAATCAGCATGACAGAGAGGAGGATTCCTGGGGAAAATCCCTGCAGGCAATCAAACTGCCAATAATTCAATCAGTCTACAGGCTGGAAGGTCTCAGGGCCGTAACACAGACCATGGAGGATTTTGGAAACAATTTGTATACTTAACAAATTTTCCCAACTCAGAAGGCTATATTTCCTGAGCATTGAACAGCGATGATAACTGTTTCCACCAATGGATAAGAGTTCATGGATTTGTCATGTGCCATGTAAGAATGACATTTCGATATATTACAGTAAAAACACATTAATCTTCTCTAAGAACTGCATCTTGCACCATATTCCACTGATTCTTTGAAAAAGGAGAATGTGAAAGTTAATCATTTCAATAATTGGAGACGGTCAAGGGCAGTCACTGACCGTGTTGATCACACAGTGTGAAATGATTCAGCTCCATTAAAGAGCTGTTTAGCAAACGCTTCCTGAAGGAAATCTTGTTGTTTTGCCATTTTTTCTTTTTTTAAAGGAGACAGCGGGTGTCGTGGCACTAACTCTAATTAAGGATGAATGCCTTCGGGTCCCCTTTGTCAGCTTTCTCTCATTGCACATCGATGCCAGAGTTGAATATCATAAATTACCTTTGTGAGGTGAAAAAATAAATATAAGTGTTGTTCTCCTTCCTAAAACTTTCTTCCTCTTTTACCTTGTCCTAATGTTCCATCTTTGTCTCTCGGTGAGGGGTACATAGTTAAATATTGATTGGAGGATAGATTGAGGGACTCAGAAAGAGACAGACAGTTAGCCTGGAGCCAGCAGAGAAAGAGCAACCTTCTGTCTGGGCCTAGCCGCAGATGTTTGCAACAGGGCCACGGCAAATACAGACAGCACTCTGCAAGTCACACAAGCAAACGGGCACACCAACACATACAAACACCGCTGCACCCCACCCCCAAACAGTGTGAGCATGATGGTGAATCGTTCTCTTTCACATTACGACATAATTGGCAGGAGGCTGGACGAGGCTATCACTTATCTTGTCACTGAGCAATTGTTATGGGTAATGGAAGCCCTGTGCGTTTGTGTGTGCGTGTTGGTACGCCTGTGCATCTGTGTGAATGAGATTATTTGTGTTTTTGTGTTCATAGACACTCTCTCTCTCTCTCTCTCTCTATGTGTGTGTGTGTGTGTGTGTGTGTTCATGTGTCTCTCCAGGCAGCAGATGGAACTCCATGCTAATTGGGTGGAGATCAGTGGGGGAGTTTGGAGCAGACTGACCCGGGGCTGGGCTGCTGCTCCTGGGCTTGGCTCACTTCGCGGCTGGTTTTCTAGCTATTGGCTCCAGTCTTCTTTCTATCACTTTGTCTTCTCATCAACAACCCACATGCTTGTTGATCTGTGCTCTTCCTTCATTTCCTTTGTCATGTATTTTCCTGCAATTAATTAATGCTTCTTTATATTTTCTTTTTAATTTGTCCTTATTTTTTTTTTTGGAGCAGCATCATGTCGTTGACTGTGCTGTGCACTTGACACATCTGAGAATGCAGCTTATTTTCTGGTCTGGGAAATCAGTTTAATGTTTTACAAACAAGACTGTCAGATAATTGTTAGCTGACACAATTTTCTTGTAGCACATTTTATTTTATTCCTTGTAACATGCTGCAATTATTTTGTGGATTTAATCTCTTTCAGTTGCCTTTGTCTCGCTGTGCAATCCCAAATCGACTCCTTTTATGTTGAAGTAGCACTATGCAACTTTCTAACCTTAAAAAAAAAGGTGTTTCTGACTCATATTATTGGAATAATGATATTCATCAGACACATTCCTGAAGTTGTCCACCAGAGTACTGAGGCTGGGACACAACCTTTTCTTCCGGGATGCTGCATCACCTTACGGTGTATTTAGGGTCATTGGACCTCATTGACAAACAGTTCTTAAAGCCCAATTTGTTCTTAATTCCTACTTAGGAACTCTTTATGAAGTTTGTGGCATTCTAGGAAGTCTTCACATCCTGGATTTGTTTTTAGTTAAGAACAAATTCTACAAACACTAAGAGTACTTTTTAAAAATTTTGAGCTGACATGTTCAAATAAAATCAGAGTTTTAATTGTTTTCTGTTGTTCAGTTAATTAAAATCCAAAATTTTAATAAAAGTTATATTTTTGTCAGATTTTCAAACATAACTTTTTGGTAATTTATGAAGAATTTAGTTATTATAGGATAAGATAATCAAAGTATTACAGATTGTGCCCTGACATAATTAACAATATTTCATTCATTCATGAGCAAGGATTCAGTTCTATAGCTGGTTCTTCCTAACACCATCACAATAAACTCCACTAACGCATGCATGAAAGCACACTTGCCAGATCGGTTTGTTCATGAATGTCACTCCATAAATGTCCAAGTCACGTCCCAGAAAGAGGTGAATCCCTCATCTTAAAGAGCAGTACTGTTGGCATGCACCTCAAACAAGTAGTAGTTTGTAACAGATGGATCAACTGATATATTCATATATATTATTATTATTACAATTCACTACAACTATTGATTTTTATAATCAAAATAAATAGGATATCAAGGTCTTGCTGTGACCTCCTGGCTGATCACACCACTGACTCACCAGGAGGCTTAGATGCACACTTCATAGAGTGCACTGTATCCTTGAAGGATTCTTCATGTGTTTGGAAACGACAGGTGGGAATTTCCTTTACAAACCATAAAAGTTAAGTAAAGCAGTATAAAAAGAAATGTATTCAACAGTGTACCACCTCCCTTTTAGTGAGGATTTGCATCCTGATGTGGTCATGGGACCAGAAAATAGGCTGATGTCCAAATTCAGACACAATAAATTGCCTACTTGTACATAGAGCTGCTTTTATATCATTTGAATCTCACGGTAATATTACCTATAACCAAGTGTATCACTTTAAAATGAGGACAAACTGGTTTCAGTGTACGTCTTCATTAATATTATTTATTTTCATTAATTTCTTACGATAATCTGCTTATTTTTTTTCTTCATCTATCTCACCTCTGTTGTGTCTGCACATGGTCCTTCAGTGGTCATTATGGACATTTTCGGGCGTTTCCTGCGAGTAGCAGACAGCCGGTACATCTTTCATCTTCCAAAGAGATTGGTATTCACTAATCTAAGAGGGAAGGTGATAGCAAATTCTAGGCTTATTATTACATTCATCAATCTGACAGAGTGGTTTCTTAAAAAACATCTACAAGTAATCTTTTTAAGTACAACTTAAAAAGATTTTAAAGAACATATTGGTAAATGGTTGGTGAACATTGGTGCCCACTCTCAAGCTGCAGAAGTAATTTGGTAGTACTTCTTTGATAGTGTGCTGGCAAATAAAGTTCAAACACCATGTTATATTTAGAAAAAAATAAACATGTAAAAAACCATCAAATCTTTGAATTGCGACAATTTCACAAAACAAACTACTTCAATGTTGCAGTCGCCCTTTCCTGCAATATTTTGATATTTTATAAAAAAAAAAAAGAAGAAAAAGAAAAAAGGAAATGATGCAGGCCAATAATGAATCTTCAATCTTCAAAACCAGTGCTTGAGGATGAGCCAGTAGAGATCATCTTTTCTCCCCCATTGGCAAAACTGACAAGCTGGTGAAATATTATTCTGCATAAAATACAGCAGATGCATAAAACCTTCACATTTGCCAGGAGCAGAGGTACCAAATCGTAAATATAGTAGCAATTCCAGCTATAAAACCACTTACTGCTCATCTAACAAAAGAGCAAACTAAATGCATAATGCTTAACTTTTGAATAAATTTATTTTTCTACTCATTCCTGGTTTAAATAACTGTATTACCTGTCCCTTACTGATGATTCAGTACATGAAGTACACATTGAGCAGAAATTGTTTTAGTTGCCAGACCTTCCTGCGGTTCCTGCACTGGACCACCAACCAACTTTAAGGTTAAATAGTCCAGCAGGAACAGAATGATTCAAATCTGGCAATTTGCGCTCATGGTTCCCCCTCCCACATGAAGAGAATTCACAGCTGGGGGCTCTTGTGTGTGGGTGTGTACATGTAGTTGGGTGGGTGGTTGTGTGCTTGGTTATGTCTGAGTATTCTGTTATTATTTGATGGCACTCAGTGTGCATTTATCCATTATTCATTGCTATGCCGAAGGGTCAGCTTTGGGCCAAGGATTTGGCAAAAGCATGCCTGAACTCATCATTGGGTCTACAGTTTTTTATGTGTACACACTTGTGTGGAGGTACTTACTTCATGTGTATGTGTGGTTCACTTTAAGCTAGATTAACTTCCTTATTCTGTCAACTGATCTGGACACAGTGACACTAGCAGAGAATGACAGAATGCAATGGGACAACTGGGAAGATATATTTATTTTCTTTTCAGTCGGTGAAATGGGATTTGAACAGGCAGTTCTGCCTCGGTCCCTCACCGGCCTCTCTTCTCAGCTGTCTGCAAACACTGCCATGGAAATATTGGCATCATAAGCGCAGAATATATTTCATTTGCCTTTTTATGGAGACTGCAGGATACTGACTTCATCGGAGAAACAAACACAGCTTCATGTTCTTATAAGATTAACTCAGCATGGGGCGCTGCTACTGTTAAATCAAATAAATACTGAATGCCTCGACTTGACATAAAAAGCGCACACGCATGGCACAGCAAAACATTCCCGTCTTAATTAGCAATCTAATCTGATAATCTGTCTTTAACAGATTTGTTTTTAGAGAACCTCCAATGTAATTGTTTTAAAATTTACATCTTTGTTATTTTCCAAATCAGCATTTTTTTCTTTTTCTGTTTTTGTTACATTCAAAGGCTTCCAGTGAAAAGCTGTGAGGATAAAACTGGTTTGCTTCATGTAGCCACAAGAGAAGTCAAGGTAGATCTCAAAACAATGTTATTTATTTTCCTCTGCAGAAAATGGTAATTATATGGCTGGGTGGTCTTTAGATAAACATCTAACATTAAATCTAAAATTACTTTAGCTAACTGCATGTACACACAGTTGTCTGCTCTTACTTAAATTAGGAGCAGAAAGTGGGGGCTTAAGAGTCATCCACAGGGATGAATTATTGCCCACGTTTTGCCCGGCTGAAGTGTCCATTTATTGTTTGATGTGGTTCAAAACCTTTATGGTAAGTGCCACTTTTTACTGACGTTAACCTTTCAGGCACCAGAGTTTTCAAGGTTTTATGGTTTACAGTAAATTAAAGAAATAATCCCACAGTGGACGAATATTAACACATTCCAGTTGGGTACTGGCTACCGCCCAACCACCTTCAGATGTAAGTCGCTTTAAGATGTAAGAAAAACATCTGCTAAATGACTGTAGAAAAGAATAGAATAAACAATACTGAATATATATATATTCATTCATCCATTTTCTGTACCACTTGGTCCATTACGGGTCGCGGGTAAGCTGGAGCCTATCCCAGCATTAACAGGTGAGAGGCCGGGCCAACACATAGCGGACAAACAACTATTTACACTCACACATACACTCCTCGGGAGAATTTAGAGTAATCAATTAACCTCACATGCATGTCTTTGGACGGTGGGAGGAAGTCGGAGGACCCAATGAGAACCCATGCATACACTTGGAGAACATGCAAATTCCACACAGAAAGGCCTCTGCCCTCAAGGTTCGAACCTCCTCCCAGCCGATTCGAACCAACGATCTTCTTGCTGTGAGGCTGCGGTGCTAACCACCACACCACTGTGTGTATATATATATATATATATATATATATATATATTCTTTCTCAGTTGGATGGATGGCGGCTAAATTCTCCTCTCGTCCACATGTTGCTTTCTCACTGACACTTTTCTCACTGACACTTTGACACTGAACCCCAATTTTCTCCTGATGGCAGGTGAGCACCTTGCATGGCAGCTCTGCCGTGACAGTTGTAGCTGAATTTCAATATGTTAATTTCTAATTCTGAACATGCTGATTTTGGTAATTACCTTCTGGAAGTTAATACAGCAGCCGCTCTCATACCCATGTTTGATCTCTTGCCACATAGTTGTGAATGCACATTTATCGACAGAAAATACTCTATTACCCAAACACACGCACACAGGAGAGTGAAATAAAGCAATAAAAAAACACTCTGAAAGCACAGCTGGTGCACAGAAACGCATTATCTGAGACAGTTTTTACCTGCATGCATCTGAAGATAGAAGAGAGTGCACCTATTGAACATGTCTGCAGAATCTGGCAGGACAGACTGGAGGCATGTGTTTGGCAGCAGACTGCGAAACAGCATCTGACAGCGACACGCTCATATCCTCTCAAACACAGAATCAACCAATCATAGACACTCGGTCAGCTGGTCATCTAAACACATCTGTCTCCACTTAACTGAAGAAGAACAAGTGTATGTAGTTTGGCTTTAAATTTGTTTACTTTCACATTTGAAAGTTATGCTAACCCCCCCGAAAAAAAAAAAAAAATTAAAGCACAAAAGGCAAATAGGTCAGAACCAATGGAATTAAATACTGTAGATTAAAATAAAAGCCTTTTGACAGGAAAAAACGAAACTTGTGTTTCAAGCAAAATATTTGCTTTAAGCTATATCATCTTTAGAAATGAGGTCATAGTGATTAAATACACCGAATGAACGTTCAGTGTTCCTGATATATAGCTGTAGGGCCAGAGTGGAACCAATTTTCAGCCTGGGAGTTTTATATTTAACACCAGCCCACCTCTTTTAGGTATAGAGTAAACTGGATAAATGAAACATCTGTTCACTACTTACAATCCTGTAGTTTTTGTTGTGAAAATGAAAACATTAAAAGCTTAATTTCCTCTATTGATGCTCCAGCTGACAAACACATTAACTAAAGAAAGTAGTTTCCACACTTTCACACCTCCCTTTATGAAAAGGCCGTGGCCTGCATCATGTGAAGAAGCCAAACACACAGAGCAAAAGAGAGGGACTCTTATCACTCACACATCTCAAGAGACCAAAATAAAGACCAACATTTATCTTAAAATGGGAGCAACTTGTGTTTCACACAAATCGCTTCTTCTCTCTCATGTCCTCATGTCTCTGTCCTCTTCATTTACTTATCTTCCTCCATCTGCACTTTCTGTCTCCTCCTCTGTCTCCACAGGGCATCAAATAGATTTATAGTAAAGTTTTCTACACCTTCCCTGGTTTCTTTTTATGTCTGAGGTCATTTTATATTCAACCCATTCAAATGTTTTTCATTAAGTACACAAAAAATAAAATGTGATTTATTCAGAAATACAACCATCAGCACAAAAACCTAAACTAGCAGCAGACAGACATAAACCATTTCCTCAAAAACCAATGACAGGGCTACACATTTTCACCAGCTCCACATTTTCTACCTCTGATAGTACTTGATAGCACCTGCCTGCAGCACCAGAGGACTCGGAGTACCGCCTGTCTCTGCCCTAGCAGCACCTGTCCTCCTCTTCTCCTCTTTAGTTTGCTTCATCACAACCTCATCACCTCTGCTTCTATTTTATGACTGACTCTTAGATATTTATGGAGGTTTATAGTCTTCACACACACGTCAAACTGTGCACAGTTGCCATCTGTGGAGCTGAAATATCTTTACTCATCCTGTGTGTCAGACTCAACGCTCTGCCTTGTTTCGGACATGCCTGTGGTAGGCGGAAGAAGAAGTAGTTCCTACCTATCCTGAACATTTAGTTTTAAACATGTCGGTAAAGGAGGAATAGATATTTTGCAATGATCTGCACATAACTATTAATTAGTCTTCTCAGATAACCACTTAGATCTAAGTGTGGGCCCGTTTTTACTTACCCATTTATTTATTTATTAATAAAGTAACTTACTTAACTAATTTATTGTTTGAAACCAGAGATGCAATATTTGACTAATATTTGACTATTTAGAAGCTTGATTTAAAAGTAAAAAGACTTTCCACAGCACAACTTGCTTACCGTCTTAAATGCTGCTCCAGCTCCATCTGTTTACTTGCCACTGGGGGGTGTCAATTGCATGATCGTGCACGTGTGCCTTTGTGTGCATTTGCGTCTCTTTGTGCACCGCAGACCTTCCAACGAGCTCATCTGGTGGCAATGTGTCAGTGCCATTGACCCCTGTGTTCCCCATCTGGTTGGTACACACACTCAGCCAGCAGTGACAGCTGTTCAATCAGGGGACCATCATACACAACTCACACACAAACATCCCCACGCACACACACACACACACACACACACACACACACACAAATACATACAATCACAAAGTCAGTGAAAATGGATTCTGCAACTTTTGCAAGATTTTCCTGTTTGAATCAGACTTAAACATGAACGTTTGCATTAACGGCAGGATTGTCTGTTTGGGGGGATACTTTTGGTCTGAGATTGCTTTCACACTGCACTTCTCTAACGAATCTGACCTTTTAAACAACATGTTCCACTCTCCACCAGAAGTGGCGCTGCAACAAGAATGACTGAAGGAGAAAATGAAACACAACAAAGAAGAAAATTTGTTCATCTATTGGTTCATTCAGGATGACTTTGATTTCTGATTCATACCAGCTAATTATGGAGCTGCATCAGATCCTAGGAGTCTTGGGTTAATCATATTTCTATCAAAACTTTTCATGAATTCTTCCACATCTGACCGCAGGCTATTTCTCCCACTCAGAGCCGCCTAGCATCCCACACTTGCATATGTTTTGGTTGTGCTTACCCCTGATGCTGTTCGCTTCCTATATTTGTTCAGTTTGAAGCAGACAGAGACCCGCGTTTGTAGCCAGATCGAGTTCTCGTCTTTGATTTGAATCAGAATTTGTTTGCTTATTCTAATACCCCAAACGAAGCACACAAACAAATTGACTACAGTACTTTTTAAAGAGGCTGGTGTGAATTGCTCCTCAGTCGCTCACACACTGTTAGATTACAGGGGTGAAACATTTGAACTCAAACTGATGAACTGATCAATTTTCTTTGGCTTTATTTTAAGGTCAACTTTAAGGGAGAACACCAACAACAGGCACAATAGTCCACATGAGAATCTGCTTTTTCTCTCCCTGTCTTACATACACTCATTCCGCATGTGTGAAGCCCTACACCTGACCAATGAAATATAGAAACACCCCTCAGGGCAGAAAAGCTTGAAATATAAATTGCATTGACAAGACTGTCTTACACACTTTGAAGATTTTGTTTTCTTGTTATTACTTATAGCTGTGTTTGTGTGTGTATGAGAATATTATTTGAATATTATTTACTTAAAGTTGGTTTGGCTTGTTCCTAATTCAGCGGTTAAAAAGTTATGAGAGACCAGACCAGTGAAAAAATATCCAGGGTAAATTTTATGATCTTACACATTTTTATGACTCTTGTGGCATTTTTTCCCCATGTGAAAACAATGTAATGTTAACTCTTCGGTTACTGTTCAGTTTAAGTTACCTTCCTGAGACGTGTAACCCACTGTGAAATAACACAAGATGGAAGTAATGCTTCCACCTTTTTATTTTTGCTGTAATCAAGTTTTCTTAAATATTTTCTGCTCTTTAAGTTTTGGTCCTGTGGTATAATATTTACACGACAGCTGTCTCAATTTTTTAAATAAGTCACAAAATGACATCACATCCTGTGCAAAGAGGGCAATTTAGTCATTCATTCAAAATGCAGCAGCATTCAAGGTAAAAAAAACAAAACAAAAAACAACAGGACACATTAAATACATCCGCAAAGGAATCTTTCCTTTTTGTCTTAATTTTCATATTGATTAAATTAAAATCCTTGACCACACTGAAGGTGCAGGTAATCTTAAAGTCTAAGCAAAGCAGGTTGTTTACTGGAAAATATGATAATAAGAGCATGAAATTTCTCTGCAATAAAGCTGTGCAAGATGGTGAAGGTCAGTTACTTACCCGTTGCCTCTGAAATGTAGTTCATAACTTTGCTGATATTGATTCACAGGTTAATATTTGCTTCGTTTAACTTCAGTTTATTAATTCATTTAACCTTTGCTGTATTTAATTTGTGCTTCAATTTCCCTTCTTACTATGAAGCAATGCCTGCAACAAACTTCAATCAGATTCTTTTCATAACCATCAAGTGAGTTTTTCTGACTGATAATACAAATAAAAATGTACCCGATTCTAAATAAAAAAGTAATTTAGTCCACAGTTTGCCTAATCTAGGTTTATACACAAGATTTAATATTTCTTAAAATGCATGTTTTATGTAACCAAGCTTCAATTCAAATGAATCTTTTATATTTATTGAAATAAGATCAAATTAAATTAAATTAAATAATTCAAATCTCAACTTAAAAATTCAACTCAATGAAACATTTTGAGCTGCTTCTTTACATCTTCCACATTAGTTGATATACTGCAGTTTGATAAGTTGCTTGTTATATGTATAACAAGCAGGCATCTCAGATGTGATTTTATTGTTTAATATTTCTTGGATATCTCAGTTTAGACCATGATAAAGTCTAAAATGAGTTATTTCACATACAGAGAGAGAAACCTGAGTTACTTTATGGGAAATTCAGCCTACAGGAAAATAAAATCAGGATATATTTCTTGTGTAACCCATCAATGGAGGCATATTAAAAGCAGTTAGGTTATTCTACATAGTATTATTACATGTTTAAACTCTAATGGAAGTTTATAAAGTGGTTTTGCATTGATCAGGGGGTTGCTATTTTAATTCCTGGCTTCTCCAGTTTGCATGTCACAGTGTGCTTGAATGAGATACTAAACCTTGCATTGCCCACAGAGTGCTTCTCATTGCTTTAGATAAGAGTAAAAATGAATAAATGCAATAAGATATACCTGGAAATGAATGGAAAACAAATGATTTTCTGTACAGCAGGATAATTCCCTGCAGCTGTAGAAAATATATGTAAAAGGTCTTTTTATTTCACAAGTTGTCGGATGACCCAGATCATGTCACTCATCTTCATATCAGTCATATTTGCTTGTTCACAGGCCAGTCGAGGGTGTTGGTTGAACACACAAAGTTGATTAATTGTGTAATAGTAACAGATCTTAGCGCTTCTTCTTTCTGATCTGTGATCTACAAATACCAGGAGAATTCCAAAAGCCTTTAATTGCTGCCACCTGCCAAGAGTTGCTGTAAACTCAGGCCAAATAGAGGTGCTGCTTTTTACAGATGCCACTGACGTGTATCACCACATGCATGGACAAGAGTGGCCAGTACATTGCCCACTATAGATAGTGGCAGGGATGGATTTTAAGACTAAGGATTACAATGAATTATTTATGTTTCTAGAAGCAGACATGCAATGTCTGATTGTGCCATTAAATGTGACATTTGTTATGATATAATCTTGAATCATCATCAGTAGGTCTGACATTCTTGCAGTGGAAATTTGGCAGGCATACAGTTTGTTTACATGTGCTGTGTGAGCAAACAAGCCAGAGTGAGACCCTCCATCATTCAGTCCAGAGGAGGCATGAGCTGTGTGGGAGTTTTACCTGATATGTGAGGACATTCTGTTCAAGCCTAAGCTGCTTTGCCAAAGACAAAAGCCAGAGATGGAGAATTTAGCTCAATAATTGGTGCTATGGAGCAAGTTTTTGCTGTAATTTTAAATTTAAGAAAATAAAGGAAAAAAACCTGCTCATGCAGTGTTTCTCCCTTGCCATCTTTGTGCCTGTTTCACTTCAACTCACTTCCACTGAGAGCTGACTGGGAGCACTGAAAAGAAAAGATTTTTGCAGAAAAATATGAATTAACATTTTCTCCTCTGTAAATATTTAACACCACTTAAACTTACAGCTCCCCACTGGGCTCAGCACGTAACTGTCTGGAGACTGAACGGGGGGAGTAACAGAACGATGGAAAGGCATGGATAAAGCTTGAATTCAATTAACTTAGCATGCTAGCTCTGTGGTGTTCAGGGAAATCATTGTGATTGAATAAACACATCACGGTGGATGTCTCCATGCATTGCGTGGTGAATAGTGTGGAATATAGAGTATATGTACAGAGAGAGAGAGTACAGGCAAAGGAAGGAAGCTTCTGGAAATGTTCTCAGGTGAGAGTACAAAAGGACAAAACTAGGCTGTGATGTGTGACTTGTGGATGGATGAGGGTCACAACTTCCATCTTCACGTTGCCTTACTTGATAAAGCTAATTGGAGAGAGGGAAATTAGAAATATCAGCACAGAACTGGCCTTCCCCATCAGTTTATAGAGTCTTTTGCTTTAGCTAAGATTCTCCGTATGATTTTGGTATGCTCCATATTAGTCTCAGTGCTTCCTAGTGTGTGCAAAGATCTTCTGTCCTGCATGTGTCTCTTGCTGCCCCCAGTACAGGAGGCTCTGCTCAAGAAGAAGTTAATGTGGCAAAAACTAAAGATACATGTAAAGACCCTTTTGTAATTTCCTTTACTGGTTGTGATTAAAAATCAGGCTGTTGAACTGGTGCAGCAGTACAAAAATCTTTCTAGGGCTTGTTTTTGCTCTATTTACATACAAAAATGTTCATTTTAAAATGTCAAACGTCACTGCCTACCTAATACGCCCCTTAAGTTAATATGGTTAGGCATGTTATGCATTAGATGGCAGTGCAGTGTTTAGAATTAAATTTTGAATTCTGGTGACTGGTGGAGGAGATCGTGATAACATACTTTCTCAGAGAGACACATAAAAGGGCAGCAGAGTCGATGATGTTGGTCTGTGCAGCCATTAAATGCAGTGCAGCTTCTTCTCTGTCTGGGTAAGCAACCGCAAGCCTCCGTCCGTGTACGTTTTCAATGTTGAGAATGAATGAACCTTTACTGTAATCAACAGCATGCTTTACTTGTGCCCAACAATGATGCTGAGTCTTAAAAAAAAGAACATAGACATGCATTTTTAAAGTAAGCTCCACTAAATTTGTATTTACTAAATACAGAATTAATATAATTTGTAGATTCTAAGTATTTTTTACCATAACTATTTGAAAAAGATGAACACCTATTTAGATTTAAAAAAATCTTAATATTTAGACAGATGTTTTGTCTAAAATCAATGTCACAGCAGAATTATTTATTTCCCCCCTTAAATAGAGCTGAGATTCCTAGAGGTGGCCAGTGCTTCAACCTGCCCCAAGATGAGGTTTTTAACAGATACATTGTGGAAAAATTCATCATTCGTTCATCACTTGACTTGGAGTATTGTACCACTGTAATCCAAGTCTTTATATCCACTCCAAGTCAGCGCAGTGGGGTTTGTTCGATTTTCCTGGAGGCCTAGCAGATCATCACGGAGAGACAAACGTAGAATAAAGTGCGTGGCAGCTGTGCAAAAAGCTGCTGGAAGCCATTCCTATTGGAGTGGAAGACAAGATCCCATTATCAGAGGCACAATTCAACTGCGTTTCAAATATATCTGCTACCCTCTCCAATAATCAATACTATGCTTTATGGACATCCTGCAGTCAAAGAAACAGAAGTTTGGTTTGCTGGAGCGAACGCATAAGTGTGTGCTCCCGCGCCTGCCTCCCGTTTGTTGGGAGTATTTTGTTGTACTTTTGAGGGCACATGACCCTACCTTTAATGCATGCCAGATAGTAAGCCTGTAATATAAAGTACGATTTTAGAGATTGTTGCACAAAACTGTGCTGCAGCCTCAGGCCATCACAGCGAACAAAATATTGTAGGGATGTTTTTAGGCTCAAGCCATCTTTGGTGTGAACAGGCAGTGTGAAGATTAAAGTGAGTCCCTGGGAGATCAGGCAGGCTTCCAACTGTAGCTTCAAGATTCACTTTTTGATGTTTTGATGTTTCGAAAAGCGCAGATCTCAAAAGGTATTTACAGTGATTCTGACATTAAATGCATGAGGCATCTGTATTGAATTTAAGCATGTTTTCTTCAAGGCAACAGGCCTTTTCTTTTCTTCTTTTGATTTTTTTCCTTTCCTTCTTTACCTCAGAGTACAGAAAGCTGCACTGCTCTGGTAAACTCTTCACAGAAATGGAGAAATCTCAGGTGTATCTCATTTATAAAGAAATCACCTTTAGAGGATTACATATGATTATTAAGGCTTTCTTATAACTCCATTTCATTAACAGCACACTCAGCAGCAGCCCTCAACTGCTGGACTACTCTAAATTAATATAAACATCCTTGGACAGATGCCCGACCATTCATCCAGCGCACCCTCTTCTTCTCCCCACCTCACCCTCCCCGTCGGTCGTAAACAGCCTGTGATATTCTAAGAGAAGCTCGGTGCTGTTCACTCATCGATTGGCCAGGAAGATTAATATTAGTTTTTGCGTTTACAGTGGCTGCAGGGAGTTGGGGGAAGTTCATTCTGTTTAGTATGCCTCTCGTATTCTATTTGACTTTTGTGAAAAAAAAAAAAACAACAAAAACGCATACTGTTAAAATCCTGTTTAGGTTTAAGTTTAGGGACCTTAGAAACAAGAGTGCAAATGGACACAAGTTGGCCTGCAGAGGGAGACTATTTATGTCCCCAAAAAGCAGCTCCCTTTATTTTTAGATTTATTATCATTCACTTTATTTCACTTTTAACCAAAGAATAAGCACTGCATTTATAGATGGGGAGCATAAATGATGGTAAAAGTGCTGCATAACGCTGAGTCAAGCAGTTTCTTCGCCTCTAGAGTTTGTAGTATTTTTCTGCTCTTGTTGCCAACAGAGGCTGTGCCAAAACTCCTATTGCAAACTGGCACAATCTTTGAAAGTCATCCAAGAGACAGAGGTGAATACGCATTCCACATATTGTACATCATTCATAAAGTGCTGGGTTTCCCCATGGCAGCTGCACTCTTGTGCACTTCTTGGACATTACTGGTTTGTATTGAGCTGTATGTATGTATATACGTGTGTGTATATGTGCATATCTCTCTCTTTCTCTCTCTCTCTCTCTCTCTCTCTCTCTCTCTCTCTCTCTCTATATATATATATATATATATATATATTTTTATTTTTTTTTTTTTTTAATCTATCCCTAGAGCTTGCTTCTGCAGCCAAGTATCAGACTGCCAGGGTCCCCGCCTTCGGCCGCCACCCAGCTCACACTGCACTCAACCCCTATGGCCCCTCCTGCAGGTGGTGAGCCCACAGGAAGGGGTACCCATGTCACCCTTTAAAGCTGAGCGTGGGAAAGGGAAATCTGGATCCTTCGTTTTTACTCATCATAGAGATCTATTGAGTCTATTGAGCTTCGTCTGGTCCCTCCTCTAGAGATCTGTCTGCTATGGGTGACCCTAACAGGAGCATATAGCCTTGACAACATAGATCCTAGGATCATCAGGACGGCCAAACTCCTGCACCACGGTAAGATGGCGGCCTGTGGCGTCGTCAGCTGATTTTCCCGTTGCTTTAACCCCAGGTCTTTTGAGTCTAGCCCCGACAGCAGAGACCAATGTAAATCACTGTATATTCACCACTTTCCTGGAGGCTAAACGTTCCCATGATCCATTGCGTCAACGAACCGGAAGTCGGTTTTCTTCTTCCGTCTTAACGTAGTTCATAGTTAGCACCGGTTAGCACTGTTTTTTAAAACGTACTTCGTGGTAAAAAGAACACATCCATTACTTAAACGATGGCCAAATCTCAAAGATGGATACATGGATCACAGTATTTATCAAAAGAAGACGGTACAGAGAGAGTTCCCCATCCGTCTTCTTTAACGGAATGGGTAGATGACATGAAGCTGTGGCCCGACGTTAGCTATGTCGACATTGTAAATTACTTTGTTTTTAGCGAGGGTGTCGATGGGGAAGAACTTCGTAACTATAAAAGCACAGAGGCATACAACTATCTACATAGTAAAAAAATAGGGAAATTACTGTGTAAAAAGGAGGGAATATTTACTTTCTTGAAAGCTGAAGTGGAGCCAAGTCAGCGCACTAACAAAGCTAAACATCTGGCGTGGGTAATGACAAGAGAGAACGTGATCGAAACTGTGGGCTGTTCCTGCATTGCAGGATTAGGAAAATCTTGT
>JBAFTA010000005.1:30408873-30425073 GCA_036919975.1 Melanotaenia parkinsoni | reverse complement strand
CACTCCCTCCCTCTCTCTGCATTTCACCCAGTAGTGGAACACAAACAGCCTTATCAGGAGACAAACACTCATCCCCCGTTCCTTCATTTGATAATGCTTCCAGCCTGACTTTTGACTTTACTTTTAGTTGAACTGCACCTTTAAGACAATAAAGTCATGACTCCAATTGTGTTTCCTCATATAGAAATGCTGCTGGCGGACTCCCTTCCTTTAATATCTGTCAGGGGCCCCAGCAGCCCTCAGGTAACCAGCAGCCAATATGAATGGAGACAGATACAGAGGCATGGTCTGAAATAGTCCACCGTGTATTACAGCCCGGAGAGATACTAACCCCCCCTCCACACACACATACACACTCACACACACACGCACACACAGACACACATTCAAGTGAATACAAAATTCAAGCTAACACATGCACATACCAGCAAAGACGGATACAGACACAGGTATTACAGCCCTAGGAGAAGCTTGTGCTCTCTCCAACCTCATTACATCCACAGGCCACTCGTGGATAGTGTCTCATATGCACTCGGACAGGCTGACCTGAGAATGTACCAGTAATTGTGTGCAATTGTGTGTGTATATGGAAGATGTAAAAATATGAAAAAAAAAGGTGTAAGAGTTTGGATTGTGTATGGCAGAGCTCATCTGCTCCATGTTTATATGCTAGCACAGTTAAAAACTCTTCAATATGAACAATCAGTCCCACACTCGTCACATTGTCAGGGCTCCACTTTGTCATGTTGCACTGCATCGGGTAATACTTGGCGTCATCTGTCATTGTGCAGGATTATTGCCTGTGAGGTTTACTTTAAGCCAAACTAATACTTTTTCAACACAAACAAGTATTTCTGTTGCCTAATCTTCACTAAACAGCAACCAAGGCTAAAATAAAGCAAATAAAGACCTTACAAAGGACTGTGATCTTCAAGATAACACTTCCATTGCTTGACTGTCAAATACTGTATAATGGTACTGACACACACAAAGAAAAACAAATAAAACTTGCATGTCTCAATCACAGACTCCACCAGCTTGGAAAAAAGGCAGTATCTGATGACCCAGAAATGAGAAGAGGAAGCTTCAGAGTGGCTGACCAACACATCTCAGCACCTTGTTGACTTACTGTGTTTGACAGCTGCGAGTGGGGTTTGGCTATTTGATTCTCTCTTTTATGTCTTCCTCTCTTCTCCATTCACCTTTTTCCTCTTTCCTTGGGTTTACTTAAACTGACCTAAGGTCACTTCAATTTAGGGTTTTAGCCGAGAGCATTTGAGAGCTTCTGAGGAAAAAATATATCCCTGCCTCTGTGTGTGTGTGTGTGTGTGTGTTTGTCATTGTGAATGTGTCCACTATTTATTAGCTTATATTGGTCTTAGTGGTCATTCATGTCAAATGCTCTATGTTTAAACTGCAGGTGATATGAGTGCAGGAGCACCTGTGTGTGTGTGTGTGTTTGTGTGTGTGTTTGTGTGGTCTCAGTCACTCAGCACTTCATTAACTTCCCACTTACCTTATACTTTGAAAAAGTGGACACGTGCTGTTTTAATGGCTGGTTTTACATGAGATGTCCTCAAATCTCAATTTAAGCAACTGTGCCAACAATCAATGATTGCTAAACAACATTGTTTACATGTTTACATGTTACCATGAGATGGATTATTTATTGACCTGGGAATTTGACTAAGAGAGACAATGTGGCTGGTTTGAGTCTTTACCAGAAAAGAGGCAAAACTGTCAATAAAAGTGAGCCTAATAGTGTCTGCTGAAGGCGTGATGAGGAGAAGAGAACAGACTAATGACAGACCCAGAATTTCTATGCAGATCAGGTGGTAGACGCAGGCTGTGTCCGAATGTCCACCCTACTCCCTAACCCCTTGTTCACTACATAGGGCTACACTACATAGTGCACTCATTCTCTTGGCGATTCGGACACAAAGCTGCCTATTTTTTCTGCGCCTCAAACCACGTCACTACCACCGTCACCACGGCAACCTCAACGCACGTCAAGACATCATTCCAAATCCAATCCAAAGTTGTGTGTAAATATCTTTATTTTTAGTCCTTATGCTGTATTTTATTCTTTGTTTGTTTGCTTATAGGTAATTCCGTGCCGTTCAATTTTTGTGCATCCTTGCGCCATGTTGAGCTTCTGCCTGCAATGCATTGTGGTCTATATTGACCCGTCTAGTGACCATCGATGCTCACTACTTTTCAAGATGCATCTTGGGTAAGTTTGAGTGCCATACTTTTTTTCTCTCTGGACATTCAGACACTCTGACAAAATGGCGTGACCCCTATATAGGGCACTATGTATGGAGTAGGGTGCACATTCAGACACAGCCTATGAATATGTCTTAACTTTCTATCACAAGGTCAAACTACAGTCTGTGTTCTGTTTTGCTTGTTAAAGATACTTCATTACTTGTTTCCTCTTTCTTGACTTCAGCAAAGTAAAGACTTTGCTGCAAACAAGACCATCAATGTTTTCCCCCTTCTTTCTTTTTAATGCTGATATGGTTCTCTGGCTCCCAATCAAATGCTCACTTCATTAGCCTTCTTCTCTTCTCCCCCATTGGCCCGTGCAAAAGAAGGGCAAAGACACACATAGGGAGTCAGACAGGCACTTACACACCTACTTTCTACCACTCAGACAAGCCTAAGACACACACAAACACACACTCATGCCGCAAACACACAGAGCTGCTCTGACTTTAAATAATGAGAGAGCTGTCACATCAGATCAGTGTCTTTGCCGCAGCATGGCCTGGTGGTCAGCAGGATAGACGGGAGTAACCGCTGGCGGCTGACACCCTCTGGACACACAGGGAAATAAGAGCAGGGGAGGTGGAGAGAGGGAGGGGAGGAGATAAGGAAGGGTGATGTCTTGGAGAAAGATGAAAATGGACAGAGCTGTGGTCAAACGTCTGCCTAAGCATCCGAAGCCTTGAGGACTAATCAGAGAGGAACGAAGGGCAACAGAGAGGAAAGGAGGGTGACTAAGGTATAAAAGAGGAAAAAGAATCAAGAGAGGAGAGGACAAGAGTAAGAGACAAGAGAAGAGTAAACAAGAGGAATGGAAAGGGATGATGGGGAAAGAAGAAACACGAAAGAGGATATTAGAACGAGGGAAGGAGATAGATATCAAGATCAATGAAGGGGTAAGAATGGGAAAGAAAAGGAAAATTAATGGATCAAACAAAAAAGAACAAAGGAAAGTAGATGAACAGATCGGAAGAAAAAATCAGAAAGCTGATGAGAATGAAGAAAATTAAAGAATGAAAGATCAAGATGAAAACGAGAACAGAAGAAAATGGAAAGGAATGAGCAGAGAGAAGGGATTGGGAGAAAATGGAAGAAAAAAGAACAAAAAAGTAAGGCACATATAACTAAAGAATTGAGGGAAGGCAAATCGCGAAAGAGGGCAGGAAAAGCTAATTCCACCCAAATAATGGTGTGAAGCAATGCCCTCCAGACAATGGAGGGATGAAGATAGAGCAGAGGAACACAGGATTGAAAATCCGGCTGTTTGTCTGGTAGAGGTCAGAAATCATTAGCGTCAGTTCAGCCAACTGAGCCCTCAATTCTCCGACTCTTTCTGTCTCCTTTGTGCTCTACTTTTTTCTGCTTTTATGATAAAAACTGATAAAAGAGTAAAAGTAGGTGAATTAAAAGCTGATTTCAACAGGAGATAATTATAGATCTCAGATGATCTACTTACAGAATGGGTTATCTCCCTCAGTCTAAATAAACTTTTAAATGAAGCATCATGAGGTCTACTTGCATTTCTAATACCCGAGTAAATGCATTCTCTTACATTTCTAAACCAACTTCAAGAATGCCTGCAGCACAGAGATTAGTATACACCCCAAATTATCCCTGTCCCAGCGAAACCTTTTCCCACACAGCCTCTGGCTAACCCCCCCAACACCCACCTAGCTAAACCCATCATCTTTATTCAACGTGGCCCCTGGTAAATATTTTTAACTGGCTTAGCCTGTCAGAAAACGTCCCTTTTTTTCTGGATTACAGATGTTCCTTTTCTGTCTTCATCCAATGGTTATCTCCCACATGTATAAGTCCGACTTTACACACACAAAAAAAAAAAAAAAAAAAAAAAGATTTTACTCATCTTAACATGCTCATAAGAAGTTCCACTTTGTGTTACAAGTTATGTTATCATACATCGGTGGTGAGAATTTGAGAATTTTTGCTTTGTATCTGGAAAGCAGCATCTTCTTTTGGAAAGAGAGGAAGTCAGACTCCTTGTATGTTGGATATATGGAAGATCCAGCACTAATGATGCTGACTGTTTGGTACCATGTGGCTAATTTGCATGTGCTGTGAGAAACAGATAAACTGAGAAGCTAGCAAACAGACTGTGGCAAACTTCTTTTTCTTTCTCTTTTTACAGCATACAGTTATAATGCATTGGATATAAATGTAGCTAAATTACACCTTTAGGTTAGTGCTGGTCATTGCTTAGCAGAGACAGGGAAAGCTGGTGTCAGCTGCTGATAGGTGAATATGTGGGGTGGGTCAGATTAGCATATTCATAGGTCCACATTCAGTGAATGAGGATGGAGAGATAGAAATCTTTAAAAAAAAGGAGAAGCTTTTTCCTAAAAAAAAAATTAGCACAGATGTGTTTTTAGAGGTTTTATAACTGCCAGAGTGAGACTCCACTCCTATAATAACTCCATGAGGAACACACAAATGAATTTAACAACATTCTACCATGATGGATTTTTAGGCAAATCACTATTCTTAAAATCAACAAAGGAGAACCTACAAGTGCAAGCCTATAAAAAAAGACACTCATACCTTACCCCACCATGCAAACATACAGGTATATCTATCCATCCAAATCCATGGAGCTGTGAGATGGTGCCAATAATGAAAATGGAGGACACAGTTTTCGCCGATAAAACTGTAAATAAGCATATATTCTCTTGACAATCTGCATGGGCTCCAAGAAAGATGCTCTGCAATATCCCTATGAATGTGTGCATGTGCCAGTGTGCATGCTAGTGTGACAATTTCGCCATAAATACAATATGGCTTATGGATGGATGGGGGATCTCCACGGTGATTTGTTTGCATAGATTAAATGTCAGTTTTGGAAATGTGTTGTTATACCTGATCTCCTCTGAGAGCAGGAGGGCAGACTGCTCACCTGAAGGGTATGTGTATGTGCCTTCAGTGATAACAAGTAATAAAAATAGCTGTGGTGGTGCTCTGAGTGTCTGAACAGCAAATCTGGTTAAATTATATTGGTATTTTATTATTTTAATGGAAAAGAGTTTACTGACATTTACTCTAAGGAGAAATTACATATTTTAATTTAAAGAATTAATCATACTGATCTATTTAGCATAAAGCTTTTTTTAGCACGCTGAATTTGTTATGCAAAAACTTATCCTAAAGAATATAGTGTGTAGTAACTCAGTGTTTTACTTTTAACTGCAGAACCATCAGACTAAAGTTTGGTAATATGATGCTTAGAATTTGATAACATTGATAATAACCAGTAACAAGAGATTGTTGCTATACTCCTGTTCCATGGGTTTAGTTTTCTGATGATCTTTTAGTGATCCTGATCTGACACCTTTACCTATTGGATGATTAAATTGTTGGAGAGGTTCCTTAAGCTCAGAAGATGCGGCACCTTTGTATATTTCACCTTCAATGCATGTTTTAATCTTTCTTTAAATACAACAGGAACCTGCAACTTTCATGCTCACACTATGTAGATCATGTAATCATTCATGGCATTAGTGCTCAAACAGATCGTAATCATAGATTCACAAGTCAGTTCTGTTCCAGTAAAGTTTATTTAATAAAAATAAAATAAATAAATACTATCATCAAGACCACATCATCATCAACCATGGCTGAAGGCTGCAGCCGACATGGTGTGTCTGCTCTTCAGACAACTTAAGATTTATTTTAAAGCACTTCCTGACAAGGCTAAACTTTTAGCCACAATGTATAAAATATTACTGTAGAAATACCAGGAACAGCCTTGTTAAAAATCAGACAATGGAACCAGTCAAGCTTCAAGATCACTGACCAAAATTTATGAGATGCCAAAAATTCTCAGATGTTGTGACCCTACTCACACTGCATGTCAAATGAAATTAAACTTTATTCTGAAATAAGTCATGAGTGACCAACTAATTTTTTAAATATAAATCCTGTGTTTTTATTTTATTATTATTTTATTTATTTTTTTGTTCAGAGCCTTTTGAGCTCTGAGCTCTAAGCTATTATACAAACAGAAGCTTTAACAATGACTCACAGCCCATGTGTTCTTATCCTGTGAGGTTGTTGCATCATAGCTACCCCTGTGCACAGTCACCCGGGGGCCATAAAAGGTTAGAAACAGGTATCCTCTCCCACAAAAGAATCATCATATATTCTCAGAGAGAACCACATCTTTTGTTTCCCTTTAAAACAATCACATCTTCACCAGTTTAAACAATGGCACAAGACTTCACCTGGTAAAGTTGTGACTCTCCTCGAAAAGTAATGACAGTTCCAGACCCTTCAGTGATCTTCCTTTGTCTGGTTAGGTTTAAAGAAAAACACAATCCACTTCTCGAAAGTAGCTAGAGTGACTTAAAATGGTTTCTGTGTTTGTCAGTTGCAAGGACAGATGAAATCTCCCACGGTGCACAGTGTGCAGTTTCACTTGCTCAAAAAAATGCTGTTCTTTTGTTCTCCAGTAGAACTACACCTGTCTTGTCTCGTGTTCCCTCGCTTTAAGAGAATCTGAGCTTTTTACTCTCTATGGAGAAGTGAAAATCAAGTTTTTGAGGAGAAAAATGGTGAGCGACTGAAACTGGAAGAGTTGCAGATATCAAAGGATCACTGGCGACAGCCTGCGAGATGCTTTCTTCTTCACAGTCACACTTGAAAAGAGTTTTATGGCACTAAAAATCATTACATACATTACAACAAATTTTCAATATTTTCCTATATACAACATATAAAAGCTAAATCTAAATCAGCCATCTGCCTCGACTGGCTGGAGGTGGAGAGGACAAAAAAGGATCAAGAGGTACCATAACTTTTAGCCTGGGAGACCTGCTGAGAGAAAAGAGAAACACTGAGAAGGTTAATACTGTCATAAAGTTCAACATGGAAAAGTAGAGCAGAGAAATGAAAATGGAATGAATTTCTTAGTCCCTCAGCAGACTAAGTTCCTCATTAGTCCTTCTGTGTGTACATAAAACCCTTGGTTTCCTTTTCACATTGTCAGTCCATTGTAGTCTTCAAGTCACATAGTTATCATACCATGTTTTGTAGTCTTCATGCCGAGTTTAGTCCACTTATTCTGGTTCAGTTTGTTGTTATTAAAACCTTTGCATGTATGAGGCTCCCGTGTTTAATCCCTGGCATCTGCAGCCCTGAGAGGGGACGCAATCCAGTGTTTTCTGAAGGCCGGTCCCAAGCCCGGATAAATGCAGAGGGTTGCATCAGGAAGGGCATCTGGTCTAAAATAATTGCCAAAGGAACATGCAAATGCATCCCTATGACTTCCATACCAGGTCAGATGGAAGCAGATCATTCGCTGTGGCAACCCCTGAAGGGAAAAGCCAAAAGGAAAGAAGATTTTGCACTCATCTGCCTCCCGCCTCGTCTGTCTGCCTCACACCCCTGAGAAGAGGAACCTGATAGATGAAGATTCTGCCTCCACTGTAATTTTAGAGGCTTGGGGAACCACAAGTAAATCTGCAGTCTGAGAAGTGCTCTGTTGGGATTATATGGAACTATGAGATTTTTGATACACAATAGAGACTGGTCATGGGAACCTTTATGTGAGGAGAATTATTTTAAATTCTATTCTGGATTGAGCAGGGAGCCAATGCAGAGAAGCTAAAGCGGGCAAAATCTCTCCAATAATTCTCATCTGAACCATTGCTCTTTCACAGGGAAGGAAAAATATTTTTTCCTAGTAATTTACTAGTAATAGTAATTTAAGCTGCAAAGGTAGAGGTCTATATGTACAACACTAAAATAATTCATTCTCAGGCCACAAGAAGAAAATACCACTATAAAAAGTAAAAATGAGTAATTTAAATCGTGTTCTTAGTTTTGTAGGTTTGTTTTTACCACATCACCAACATCAGCCTATGAAAGCAGGTTTACGTTGAACCGAGACACAGTGTGACTCATGACAGATGACGGCATGGACAGGGACTGCAGGATGTCCTAAACTGCTGATCTTTGGATTACTTATGATAACTTCATCCAAAATCAAATTCCAAGTACAAGTTTCTCTCTACAAAATGCTTTTGTATACATCTTTGATTTTCACTGTGTTCCTTTTGTTTAAGATGCTTCAGCTTTGGAGCTTGTGTCACTTCACAAAGATCTGTGCTCCCTTAAATGTGAACATCAACAGTGCACATTCTTAAAACCACTGGAAGCAGTCTGTGAGTTAGAAGGAGAGAGAGTTACAATCATTATTCACTGCATCGTCATAGAGTTATCAGAGAGAGTAGACTTCCAAAAAGGGTATTTTTTAAATAAAATAAACATCTATGTTTCAGCACAGTGATTAATATTACAGCAGCATTTATCCTACATTGTGTTTGAGTGAGAAAGAAAATAGAACAGACATGAATGGAACAGATGAAATCTCTTCTTGGACTTAGTGCAGAAACAATGTCTCTGTGTCTGCTGCCAGCTCATCTCTTCCAGGAATGTTTTCTCAACCAGTTTCTACAAAAGATTGAATGGAGATTTTTTCTTATTCATTTAATTCTAATCAAATGAGGCAGTCAGGTCTGGAATTACTGGATTCTTTGATGGAGAGGCAATATTAACATATTGACATAATACATTGATCAAAATGTGAATAAATAGACAATTTTATATACTAGCTAAATGGTTTTTAGATTTCAGATGGAACTCCTCATGGGCATTTTCGGGACCTGGCAACATTAGGGGCTGAGCCCACACCCTCTTAAAGAGCAAACACAGTAAAAACCGCTCTTTATTTAAGCTTTCTTGAGCATTGTGTCACCTTGTTTAAAGCCAAATACTGTAATATGTGCTTCGATATGTATTTATTTTCAATCTTAAACGTGACAATGTAAACAAGATCTCTAAAATCAGTATTAAACTTTTACTTTTCCAGACATCTGCTGTTTATCTCCACAACCTGCTCTTTAGTGCACATCTTCTGCAACAAAAGGATGAACGTGAACTGTTTTCAGTCACTTGCAATTTTCAGAATAAAGATCATGCTTTAGTATTTACTGTACTTCTATCATCTCATCTGTCTCTTCCTTCTTTCCCTACAGACTTCACTTGTTTTCCTTCCATCATTTCCCTTCTTTCCTTCTTTCACTTGCTGTTTTCCATCTTTACCACTACTACTTTTTCAGTAGTATAGCCTAGTTTAAACTAGCGGTATACTCTGATTTTTCCTTCCCAGTCTCGAACATCCCTGTCCTGGAGCAACACACACATACAAGAACCACCAACCTCATTAATACATAGAGTATAAACCCATACAAAGGTGAGACCATGAAAGACTGGTTTTATATTCCAAATATAAATGTATTCTGAGCAACATAAAATGTAAAACATTCTTTAAAACTCTAACTACTGACCAGCCAGTAACCTGGAGGTAAACAAAAACATCAGCAAATAAATTTATTATAAAGCTGTTGTTTATTTATCTATATTTAAACTAAAGCAGCATCTAGAAACTAAACATCAAACACACCGAATCGACCAAAGTTCGATTCCCTGAGTGGTGAATTGCTTTGGAGAAAAGTGTCTGCTAAATGACAGTACTGATGCCAGTAATTTAGTCGTTTGTTATAATTCATAAAGTAAATATGGACATATACATCTGAGATTGGTAGAAGTTTATTTAGTATTAACTAATATTGCTTTGGTTTCTGGGTGCTCCAGCTGGGTGGGCAATGCAGAGGGACACAATCACTGCTATTATCCAGGTGGGCAAGGCGTTGCGGGAAATAAAGACCATCTTGACAGAAAAAGTTTAAAAAAAAACATTGTGTAAGAATAAATAAATAAAAGTAAATCCACCTCTTGTGTGTTTCATTAGCGTTGCATCACTTCTAGACCTCCAGCCTCCAGTCTACGTCCCACTCTACATGCTGGCAGAGGACGGTCCAACTTATTTAGCTGGATGGATTTTATAACATGTAAGTTTTGTTTCACAATGACGGAACATATTTTAGTGGTTGAGGTTCTTATTAATGTCATCTCCCTTTTTCCTGTTGTTTCTTTCCCCCCCCTGAGTGTGCACTCTTAGTAAAATTAATATCAAATGTGTGTCTTTATTTATTTCTGCAAACAGCTTTAATATCTAACATATGAAAGGTAATAGTGGATTTTGCAGAAATGTCTCACATTTCACATCATTTCCTTGATTTTATTCTTTACCGTTGGGGTTGTAGTTTCTCGTTTTCCCAAATTTTGTGCATACACCTGGTTCAGTATTGCCGTGGAGGTAGGAGCATTTTCCCTTCAAGTCTGGTTTCATAAATCCCAAAGGTTGACAACATTTGGCATACGGCGGTTGTTGTTCCTACGCAAGCTTGCAGATAGTGTCTTATGCTACATTTAAAACTGCATAGATAATTTTACAGTGGACAAGACCGTCCAGGTGTACCCCAACAGGAAGCCCTGGATGAACCAGAAGGTACAGCAGCTGCTTAAAGAAAGGAACACCCCCTTCAAGTCTGTCTGTACAGTGCAGCTAGAGTCAACCTGAAGAGAGGCATCAGAGAGGCCAAGACAGACTACAGGAAGAGGAACGAGGACCACCTGGATAGTAACAACAGCAGGCAGGTGTGGCGGAGGTCCAGCACCTCAAACTACAGGGCCAACATCAGAACTGCTGAAGGCAGGGGAGCTGAACAGCTTCTTTGTCCGATCTGAGGCTGACTCTCCGGAGGCAACTACACCACACCCTGCTGTCCAGAGCGGCTTCAACCTCACATTAAAAGAGCACGACTTGAGGCGCACAATGTGAGGTGCATGCTGTGGGCGGTCAACCCATGGAAGGCCACCAGACCTGATGGTGTCCCTGGACGGGTACTAAGGGACTGTGCTGACCAGCTGGCTGAACTTTTTACTATGATCTTCAACCAGTCCCTATCTCAGTCCATCGTCCCACCCTGCCTGAACTCCTCCACCATTGTCCCCCTGTAACCCATCAGGTAACACAGCTCCAGCCTCAGTGAATACCGGCCAGTAGCTCTCATTCCGGTGGTGATGAAGTGAGAAACAAACATCACCTCACTACTCCCCAAAATTCTTGATCTACACTAGTTTGCCTACAGGGCAAATAGACTGATGGAGGACACTGTAGCCACAGCACTACATTCGTCACTACATACAGATGCTCTTTGTGGATTACAGCGCCACGTTCAATACCATCCACACTGGGGAGTAAACTGGGGGACCTGGGACTTCCACATTCCACTTGCATATGGATCAACAGCTTCCTGTCAGACTGCAGTCAGCGGGTTAGAGTAGGAGACCGTACATCTGTGGCCATCGGCATCAACGGCTCCCCTCAGGGCTGCGTGCTGAGCCCTCTGCTCTATACCCTCTACACATTTGACTGTTCCTCTGCATGCCACAGTAACACCTTCATCAAGTTTGCTGACGACACCACAATTGTAGGGCTCATCTCTGGGGGGGATGAGTCTGCTTACAGGGCTGAGGTGGAGCAGCTGACTAGGTGGTGCAGAAAACAACCTGCTTATTAACATATCAAAGATCAATGAGCTTATCATAGATTTTAAGACAGACATTCCACCACTGTTTATCAGTGGGGACTGTGTGGAGAGGGTGGAGGACTTCCGCTTTTTGGGAGTCCATATCGAGGAGGACCTGACCTGGACTGTGAACACCTCTGAGCTAATGAAGAAGGCTCAGCAGAGACTGCACTTCTTAAGGATCCTTAAAAAGAATAACATCACCCAGAGGCTGCTGGTATCCTTCTACAGGTGCACTACATAGAGCAGGGGTGCCCAAAGTCGGTCCTCAAGGGCCGCTGTCCTGCAGATTTTCTAATGTTTCCTGCTTCAACACACCTGAATCAAATTAAATAGATCCAACAGCCTATTAAGTTTTGCATAATGACTCATCAATTTGAGTCTGGAGGTTTTGCAGAAGGGACGCATCAAAAACCTGCAGGATTGTGGCCCTTGAGATCCGGAGCTGGGCACCCCTGATGTAGAGCATCTTGGTTTACTGCTTGTATGTGTGGTACTACATGGTGGCTCAGAGGCCATCATTTCAAAGGGTCATAAACATGGCCCAAAAGATCACTGGCTTTTTCTAAATTTAACGTCTGATGACCCCTTAAGTTATATTGAGCATCTAATTATTTAGTCAAATCTAGGCCTTAAAAAAGGAGAGCTGGGGTGCTTTCCTGAGACATCACTTAGGGGGCTTTCTTCAGTGGCTTCTGAGCCTGTGCAACATCTTCTGCTGTCGTCATGTCTGCCTCTGTAAGGGTGCACAGATCTCACAGAAACAGCTGGTTGCTGCTTCCAAAATCTTAACAGTATGTCTAAAGCGCTGTTCCACCTCGTTGGTACACCAGTCACTAGTTTGTGCTGTGGGAGGTCCAGCAACTTCTGTTTCTTCTTGAGTGCATGAGAGTGGAGATGTGCCTCATTTTGCTAAGAAGCCGTGTGACTGCAAGGGCAGCATGTTTGTTGCATTGTCTGTGACAATTGCTGGTACTTTTTCCGTTAAACCCCATTCATTTATTGCTTCTGCCAACAAGTTCACTATATTGCTTCCTGTGTGGCTTCCATGCACGGCTCTGGTCTGCAGAACATTTGACACTAATTTCCATCCGTTAGAAATAAAATGAGATATGATAGTTACGTAGAGGTCAGTTGCTCTCGAATGCTAACTATCACATGTAAGAGCACTCTTTCTGCAGACTTCGATGACTCAAAAGAAGCTGTCTTCACCTCTCTGTACAGCTTTGGGATGGCAACTTCTGTCATGTGTTTTCATGTTGGTATGGCGTATCGTGGTTTGAGAGCCCAAAACATATTCTTAAACCCCTGGTTTTCAACGATACTGTACGGTCATAGGTCCTTGCATTTGAACATGGCTCCAGACTCCGTTGTCTTCTGTGTGCAGACAGAGCTTGGCGGCAGTTTACAGGCAAATGATTTACCAAGTTGCATCTGTTTTAAGTCAGTAGGTTTAGCCCCCGTTTGTTGCAGAGCATCTGCATGGTGCCAGTGTAAGTGACTGTGCAGGCTTGTCATGTTACTACAGTACTTTAATTCTGCCTGACACAGCTTACAAAAGCTTACTTTTCTTTATTTCCTGTGTTCCAGATTTACACAGGAATTCAAAATGATCCCAAACATTAGATTCAAAAGTTGAAGGAGCTGGCTTTAGTCTGCTGCTGCTTGAGTTGGTCGCCATTTTGTTGTTGTTTGAGCTAATGCAACCTCCGTCTATACAATGTGACTAACACACACAGTGCCCCCATGGGTCAGAAGGAGAATCAATTCAGAGGATTTTCTTAACTGATACTGAATGTACTTATTACACAAACCTAAATAAGAACCCGCAAGGCAAAAGCTGTCAAAAAAACTAAACGAGAGTCTCTTCACCAAACCACAATCAATCTGAAAATCTCAGCACAGACCAATCATTTTCTAAAGTTTAACAATCCAGTGTTTTGCACTACGCAAGAGCAATGCCACTCTGGAAAACAGTGTGTCGAAGGTACACTCAGTCTCCCTGACAGGTGGTTTCTTCACAGTATATATGGGTGCGGAGTCGTTCCGGGTTGTCAGTCTGGAAGTGTCCAGGACAGCAATCGACCAATCCGGACGTCGGAGGGAGGAGACTCGGTGCAGAGCTGGCTGCCAATCGTCGAATTGCTCCTGCACAGCAGCGTTTGCATAAAAGGCAACAGGCGAACAGGCCTGGGGCCGGAGAGCACCCGAGAGGTTCCCACGTACACGTCGAAGTGCTGGAGTGCGAGCAATAACAACAGCGTCTCCTTCATGATGGTGGAGTAATGCAGCTGGTACCCGGCAAACTTCCTGGAATAGTAGCTGACAGGGTGACCAGTCCCATCATCACTAGTCTGCAAGAGCACACTAGCACTAGCATCTATCTCCAGCTTGAACGGCTTACTCATGTCAGGAGCAGCTAGTACAGGTGTGTGTTTGAGGAGCGCTGTAGCGGTCTCAAATGCATGCTGGCAGTCCTGGGTCCAATGGAACTCATGTTTTGGGCTTACTAAGGTGGTTAGAGGACTTACACCCGTTGCATAAGAGGAAATTAACAGGTTTCTTAAAGCTCTATACAGTAGTTTTATAGTGCAAAACTACAGAGCCTGTCTGATGAGTTCGACAGAAAAAAAGCGTTCTCCTGTGATCAAGCATTAATAACATGTGGACTAGATCTTAAACTTGGCCACATGTTAGTTAGGCACACACACACACACACACACACACACACACACACACACACACACACACACACACACACACACACACACACCTATACATATCAACAAGTATATAATCAGAGAAAATCAAACTGAAGCACAGGAGTTTATTTGAGAAAAAAAAAAAAAAAACAAAAAAAATAAAACTTTTGTTTTGTTTTGTTTTTTATTTATCTCACAGTTTTGACCTCCCAGTATATTTTCCACAACACTGAATATAGTGAAATAAACTTATTTCAAAATTATTCTAAAGCCAAAACTTTTCACTAGTATTTTTTGTCATTGAATAAACTATTGACTATATGCACAATATCCCTGCAAGTAGTTTTTATTTTCCTTAAATAACTTCTATATTGCTGAAGATGGAAAAAGAAACTATTCCAAGCCATTAACAATGTTAGCAGAGCCTTTAACTTGGCAGATTCATTGCCTAATCTCAGCTATAAATGGGCTCTATATTACTCAGTCCCACATGGGATATTTAAACTAGAAATATTGTAAACTTTCTCTAACCACCCCAATTTTTCCTCAGTGGCTTTCACTCTCTTCAGCTGCAACCATCTGGCTATGGTATGTTGCTTCAATGCACTTGGTAATTGACCGAAAATTGGTCGACTGACTATATTCATACGGTACCACCAAGACTGTAAAAGACTGTATAAAGCAGAGTGTAGTGTTTAATTTTTTGTGCTGTATGTAAAGTCCAGTTTTCCTTGTTCAGTACATGCTTCTACTAACATCAAGTCATGTATGTGAATTGAATCCCTGACTCATAGTAGTCCACTATAATTAACTCAGACTTTGGTTCCCAAAAGCATATAACACCTTTTTTTTATCAACCTTGAATAAATATAAGAAAATATAATAAACAGAATATCTATATAGATAAATGTGGGAGTTACTTTATCCACATCAATGAAAGGAAAATGTATTCTTTGTTGAACTTTGTCTTTTACGCCTATCATAATCATATTAAAATCCTACATCTGATTTTTTTTTTCTAAGAAAAAATGATTGTGTCTAAATATATTTCTTTTATATGTTTGAAAAAAGCTGGCAGAAACATTTTTGTCTTCTGTTGTGAAGGTGTCACAAAGCATGGCCAGTTCTTGATTACATTATTTAAAAAGCAAACATTCATGTTTCTGTAACATTATATTTCATTTCAAGGGTTTTATGGAAAAGCTTAATTGGCCTGTCTTCTTTTAATTCCTTTCTGTTTTTTATTTTACTGTGCTGTACTTTGGTCACCTATGTTGTTATAAATGAAGTTGTATGGAACGGTGATAAGTTCTGCCTATATTGCAACAAGTGTCAGAAAAGGTTAACCGTTAAACAGCCGGCGCTACTGTTTGGTAGAGAAAATTTTTAAGTGACTACGAATCTATATAAAAAATGTGTGGAAGTAAAAATGCCTGAGTCATTTCTACGACTTGATTTTGAGACGTCAAGATTTATTGTCATTGTCATTATCTAAATTTTGTTGAAGCATCAACTTTGCATAGAAGTAAAACAAATGTTCAGTATAAAGCAAAGCAATAGTGTTGGCACTGATCTATAAAAAAATAATAAAAGAAATAAAAAAAAGTCGTACTGCAGCTTCCAGAGGTTATGTCCAAAAGCTGTTGTTACGGCCCTGCTTGTCATGGACAAGCTGTGGCTCGTTTATGTGTAATTAGGGGCGGCAGAGCGCTGCCGGGAGT
>JBAFTA010000005.1:30398273-30408773 GCA_036919975.1 Melanotaenia parkinsoni | reverse complement strand
CCAGCTCATCTTATTTTATGTTACAGGACGTCCATCACTTCGCACGGGATTTGTAAATAAATGTGCTTTTATTTTGACATACCACCTGTCCACGCCGTGTCTTTGTTACACCCTTCTCTACCCCTTACTTTGGGTCGTAACAGCTGTACAGACACATACAGAGTTGTAATAGAGCAACAATGCAAATACGGCCTCGTTGTTGTTGATTAATCCGAAGTCGGCGAACTTAATGAAATTGGAGGCAAGAGAGATGGAGCAGTTATGAGTATGTGTATAGAGCAGAGAGCTAAACATGCACTCTTGGGTGGCCTCAGTGTTGACAAGGGTGGAGGACATATGATGGATGATCCGTTAAAATGTTTGTAATCCAGTTACACAGTGTGGTGTTTAGTCCAAGCTAGTGCAGTTTAGCTCAGACTTTATAAAGATGGATGTCAAATCCTAAGCTGTAGTCTACACAGAGGAGCTGTGTTATTTTGCTTCAAGTAATGTGTGAAGCACAATGGCATTGCCATCCTCAGGTGACTGGTTCTCTCTGTAGGCAAATTGGTACGGGTCAAATGTTGGTGGTATTGCTGATTTAATGTGTTTGATCATCAGTCTTTTGAGACATTTGGCTGGGATGGTGGTGAGTACCACAGTCTACAGTCATTTAGACTTGGCGATGTGGACAATTGTGGCTGACTTGAAACAGGTTAGGACCCATGAAGTAGGTAACGATGTGTTGTAAATGAAGCTGAAGATGTCCGCTAGCTTTGTTGTGCAGCCCATCAGCACACTTCCCAGCACGTCGTCTGGTCCGTCTGCTTTTCCAGTGGAGAACAAATCTCACATCATGTGTGCTCCGGACTGGTCAAGTTTTGATCATTTAACTATTGTAACAATGTCATTAGTTGTTACATAAACTATTTGTTATTATTAGTGTCCCAAGGTAATGAAACTTTTTTTTCCATTACTTTATAATGTCTTTTTGCAAACATTAAAGGATTAAAGTGTTAAAATATATTTCATACAATCAAAAACATAGACAATAATCTGGTACTTGAACCTACATTTGTCTACATTTTGGACAAATGAGGGCTGTTGTGGTGTCAGTTCTTCACAACACAAGGCCGAGAGAATTCATAAAAATGTCATTATAGCAATATTAAGGGTATAAGCCCTCTGTTGTCTGCTGGACCATAACACATAAAATCTAATCTCGTATTTGCCATGAGATGGCGAAATACATGGAGGTTTTCTGTGGCTTTTACTGATAAGAACAGTTTGTTCAATCCACTGTATTCCTTATTAAAAGTTCAAACCAAAGCAATGGACAAAGCTCACGGACATCGGAACCCTTCTCAACATAAAGAGGTGAATAAAACATAGCAGCAAATAATGAGATTAGTATATTCAGCTACAGTATGTCCTGTGAATTTTAAACGAGACATAATGAGTCAACAGTTGAAAAGCAAGGAGAACAAACATTGTGTCACGGCAGATAAAAGGAGGCATCGTCCAAGCCTGACTCCAATAGCAATGAAGCACTGGCCTCAGGTGCTCCAACATCCGTCTGATGGGAAACTCACCAGGAGCCTATTAGTAAAACAGACAAATAACAACTGGGCCAGCGCAGGCAGAGCCCAAACAGCATCAGAGGGATGTATTTGCAATCCATTCAATGGAACCTGAAATAGGCTTCTGTCTCTCACATGACATAAAATATGGGTACAGCATATAACAGAATGAACAAATGAAGAGTCTTCAAGATGAAAAGCCTCCTTATGAAAAACATTGTTTACACCAGTGTTAAAGATAAATGGGGGAGAACCTGTGTCAAAGGGACAAAGGAGTCCTATAAAAGCTTGATCCACCATTCTGGGTTGTTTTGGCAGACAATTAATTTGTTTTTTCATAGTGGGACCCTTAACTGCTTCACCCGCCAACAAAGGCAGGAAGCTCACAATCTACCCTTTATCACCCTGCAAATATTTGTTAAATATTTATTTTTCACCCAAATTATGGATTTACTGCACACCTTTCTTATTCTTCTTACAAGTTCTACAAAACAAATTAACTACATAAAGAAAAAATCTTAATAACATGATGTACTGTTATAGTAATCTTCCTCAGGAAATTATCTTCAAATTGCAGCAGCATCACTCCTATCATGTAGTTACCTCTGAATCAGGTGGGCAAATACAACAAAGCTATCCATTACCAACCTACATGTGACTTCAGTGAAAGGCATCACAACAGTAAAAACAAAGGTGATATATCCAAGCCCATTGGACAGCTAGCAGGCTAGATGCCACGGATGGCTGTGCTACACAGGAAGATTAAAAAATAAATAAATAAATAAAAAACATAAAAAAATATCTCAACCTCTCTCTCTCACTTCAAAACACCTGATTCAAATGAAATGGATCCAAAAGCTTGTTGTTAATTTCTACACAAAAACTCATTAATGTGAGTCAGGTGTGTTTGACAACATTTAAAACTTGCAGGACAGTAGCCCTTGAGGACCAGAGTTTGACATCCCTGGTATAAAAGATGTCACTGACCCATGTTACACTGTTCAGCACTCTAAGTTCAGACTAAAGGTTTAATGAAATGTTTGACATTCTAAACTAAGTTCCCAGACCCAAAATCAACTAGTTAACACTTCAAAACCTTTAATCTAAAACTGCTTTTTTATGGATAAAAGACTTGTTCTGGACCAACTATTTTAATGGACTACTTTTAGTGCACCCCTACTGATGTAACAGGACTGTGTTTGTTGCATAATCTGCTACTGGTTTAAAGATAAATTCCATCAACTATAAGTGTTTATTGAATCCAAAGCTATGAATCTGGAATGGTTTACATCATTCACATTTCAAGAATTTCAAGCTTTATGATGTATAGAATGTAGACGTACTTGGAAGGGAGAGTGAGTAAAATACATGCATATCTGTCACCCACAGAAAATCTGGTAAATAACGTTATTTATTTATGTATTTTATTTAAATCAGATCATTATCATTATCCAATTATGTGATATAGACTACTAGAACATGGGTACCACTTGCAGACTGTGTGAACTACTTTAAAAGAAAAAAATAAAAAAATAAATAAAAAAAGCCAAGTGTATAAAAATATAATAATTATATAAATTGAGTAAAATAAATAAATCAATGTCCAGCAAGTTCTCAGTTTTCCCTACCATTTTCTATCACACAAACAGCTGAGAGATCAGTTTTCTCTGTACTGTCTCTGCAGCAGACGTCACAACTGTAAGTCCTGCCTTATAATCCATGATATTAAAGCAGCGCTTTTTCCTTTTGTGTACGGTGACCTTGGGTGTAGAAAAGCACCAAGAAATAAAATGTATTATTATTATTATTATTATTATTATTATCACGCCTACGGCTAGTTATGCCTCATATTTTGTTGTCTTTGTTTTTTTGGAAGCTGAAATCTCTATTGGTGATTCATCATCATTTGTTGATTGGTACCTTCACAAATGTGTCCTATTTTGCTAGCAGTAGCAGTCCCCCCAGTCGTAACTCTCCCCCCAGATTGTGAACCAATGTTTTAGAGTGCTTTACTGTACCTGGAATGGTACCCAAAGCACTTTACATTATACATCACATTCACCCATTAGCACCCATTCATGCACTGATGGCAGAAGCTGCCATGCAAGTCGCTAACCACGAATTATCAGGAGCAATTTGAGGTTTGGTGTCTTGCTCAGGGACACCTCAACAGGCCGAGGATCGAACCAGCAACCCTCAGGCTACAAGATGACCACTCTACCCACTGAGCCATGCCGCCCACTGAGTCAAAGTGAGTGAGTCAAAGCTGCTAAATAGTAATTGATAATGATGATAATAACAGTCACTAAGAAGCAAACCTGTTTACTTAGATGCATCAGTGTGGAAGTTGCCAGGCAGACAGAGGAGGAAATGGAGAGGAAGGGTCATACCAGGTGAGCTTCAGTGCTCCAAGTTGTGACTTGGTTTACCTAACCTTTGCATGATATAGCACTGACTTAGAAGTAGTTTCTAGTTGTTGGTTGGTGCTGCTAAAACAATTACCATAATAATTTTAACATGTTTTAATTGAAATTAGAATAATGATGTAAAAATTTGCCTTCCCACTAATAACAAAATCAGGGCCTCAGGGGTCAGCAACTTCTGTGACATAGAGTGTCAGTTTGAAATTTTCTTCTCAACGTGTGCCATTGGAATGAAAAGTAAGTCCCAGTTCAAATCGATGCTCAACGCGCAACCCTAGGGAGCTGTTAATCAAATCCAAAAAATCAGGCCACACATAAAGCGACGGCTGTCATAACACTGAGAGGTGCCAGCATGCCAGTGTTTATGCCCCAGGGTGCCACCTGTGGCACGAGTGCCAAAAGATTCCAACCGCTAGTCTAAATGCTCTTTTAAACTCATAATATTACAGAAATAAATATCCATGTAATTTACTCATTACAGAAAAGACAAAAACCTTTAAGGTCAGTTCCTAAATAAAATTTTACATCATAAATTTCTTCTTGTTTAGATTTCCCATCCACTCAATTACTTGATATTGCAAATGAACATCCAGCATGCAAAAGAATCACATCTTCTGTAAGCCTCTGTGGGACACTTTTATGTCCCTATCAATGTCAAAATTAAGCCTACGCCCTTGAACCAAACAGTTCTGTTTGCTGGTTTAAATAGAACAAGTTTGTATTCCAAAGTCCCATTTGTAACAGCATCACAGACATCCTGCTTTTTTTCATGTTAAATAAAACATTAGTGGCTAAAGATGATCAGAACCTTAAGAGCTCTAATTATTTTATGTTTATCATGCATCAAATAAAAACTCTTCTTTTAAAAAGTGATATGCTGGCGTAGATATTACAAAGTCTGGTGGATAAACGAAGATCCCAGCATCCAGATGGAGCCTTTTCATTACTTGTACTTTATCCAGAAAAAATTATTATTAATCGCACAATCAGCATCTCCACAGCTCTACATGCTCTTGTTTTACATTAGCAGATAAATTAAGCATATAGCAGAAAAGATGCTTGTCTGGAAAAATTCTTTAAAAAGGGAAAAATCGGAAGACAGCTCCATGATTTGGTTCTACTGAGCCATGCAAGCAAACACCATGAACCACATTGTCTGCTGAAGAGCACTTGAACATGGAGCATCATTCATGCCCACAAAGAACAGTTCTGTGTCATCAGAATAAGATTATTTTACAATTCTAAACGGAAAACTTTCTCATTCAGCTGAAGGTTCTTGAAAAATTCAAAAAGCCGCTCATGAATCATTTTATACCAGTATATTTAAACAACATGAGCACTGTGAAATAAAGGATGTGCAGAATTAGTTACTACTAGCTCAAAGAAGTAGCAAGGAATATATTCTGATATTCTACATTTATATTCTGATATATTAGAACTATATTGCAATATTTCATTTCCCTTTTTTGTCTTTGTTTTTAAAAAAAATATTAGTTTACTAAAATATATAATGGACAAAGAAAGAAAATAATAAAAAATAATATGAACAACTTTTATTATTTACATTAATAATAAATTGAAATATATTTATTTTTAATTTATTATGCTATTTCTAATAATAATAATAAGGACATTGCTCAGGGGCCCACAGTGAACATAGACCTTATCCATTTGACAAAAAGTGGAAGAGCTTGATTTATTCTCAAATTAATAAAAAAAGTTAGCAGTAAAATGCAGGAAAAAATTTAATTATAAAAAAAAACGTGCTGAATGTGACAAGAATAAATTTAGGATCTCTGGGATGGGGGTAAATAATGCAGCTCCTCTACCATCCTCCAGGTGAACCTTTTCACCTGTTGAAACAGGCAAACACTATTTATGTGTCCATTTAAACACACACATACACACGCACACACACACACGCACACACACACACCCACACCCACACACACACACACAGGAAAAGAATCAATAAATTGTGACAGTTTAACGAAATATCCAAATATTAAACAATATGCTTCTCTACAACAGGAAAAGTGTGTGTGCACAACCGATGAGCTCTTCTCCGTCTTTTCTGTTTGTGCTCTTTTATTAATATTGCATATTTGTTTGCTGGTGTTCCAATGGAGTTTCTGAATTTTTCAGTCAACTTGAAACATTAATGCCGTCAGCAGCCCAGGTATTGCTTACATTATAGTTGACTGTTTTGTTTTCTTTGCATTTTCTAGAACATCCATTGCAATATTGTAGTAAAAAAAAACAAACAAACAAATAAATAAAAAGCTGATATATAATTGTTTTTCTCTTTATTATTAATTATTATAGACTGGATTTAATGACCAAAGTGTGAAATCAAAACATGTCTTTACATAATATCATTAGTCCTTTTAAAATACAGTCAAATCTGAAATGTCTCCTGTTACCATTTATGAATCATTCACAGATGCTGCTGCCTACATGCCTTTTTCTGGATGGAATTGAGCCTATCCAATCACCACATATACTTTTCTATTTACATGTTCACAAAATGCATCTGCTTGTGCTCAGGTGTTCTAATGGGCAAACAAACACAGCAGTCTCTGTGTCACCTGCTTCAGTCTCTTGGCCATTCTTTGCCAATCTCTTTCATGCCAAAAGGCTTGCGTGCCTATCCATCACACAGGAAGGCAGGTGATTGGCTGCCTCGGACTAGTCCTCATAACAACAGTCTCTGCATGGTAACTGTTACAGAGGAGAGAAAATTACCCAAACTCGCCGAGATACAACTTGCTAAAAATAGCTGCCATCAAAAATCCCCGCTGCTTGTTACACCCCGTTTGTATGTGTGTGTGTGTGTGTGTGTGTGGGTGTGCGTGTAGGTGTGCGTGTGGGTGGGTGCAAATATGCATTTGGGGTAGAGAGACAGAGAAATATGCAGAAAGAGTGAGATGGAGAGAGGTGATACATGATGGAGAGAAAGATTGACTGACAGACCAACAGACACTGTAAATGGCTGACAGACTGTATGATTGATTTACTTACCACCCCCTGTCTTCACTAAGTAAGTAGCATAAATCAGCAGTGCAGTGAGGAGCATCATTTTCAAAGACTCTGCTAGGCCTTTGGATATTCCTGTTTTTTTTAGAAGGATAAAGTTACTGACACCTTACTTAGACCCAAACATATAATGGCAACCAAACTTTAAAAATACATGGATTAAACCTAATATATGTCAAAGTCTGTGTGTGTGTGTGTGTGTGTGTGTGAGAGAGAGAGAGAGAGAGAGAGAGAGAGAGAGAGAGAGGGTAAAGCTGGTGGCCATGAGTTCCTTTGAAGTACTCATATATACAGGGGCCAATGTTGTATTTAGGTACCTGCATCTATGTCCACCTGGAGGGAATGTTCAAATATAATATTCCTGAGCATGCAGGCATGTGTGTGTGTGTGTGTGTGTGTGTGTATCTGTATCCTTGCCTGTGTGTGTCCATGTGTGTTTATGTCAAAACTCCACAGCTTGGCTTTAAGCTTTTCTTCCTTCAGTTGCTTTCAGCAGGAGATACTGTAGGTATTAAGCTCCAAAGGCTGATTTACTGTTGTAAAAAAATAACCAAACCATCCAGCTTTTAAGGCCAAAATGAAGAAAACAGAGGGCTACATTTGGCAGGTAATTTTGTGCTGGTTACCAGCATTTTGGATTACTGTTGTCTTTTGCTATATGGAGTGCATAAACCAAATGGAAAGCAAAAATGACCCAGTGGTAAAGGAATGTGGAAGTGCAGTGTAAGCTCTGCAAATAAATTACATTAGGTTGAAGAAGATTTTTTTAAGAATTCCCCATTATCCCCTCTCTTGAAGACACACACACAAGGAACAGATGCAGGAAACTCTCATTCACATACACAAACAGAAGCAAAGTGAGTGGTTTTAGCAAATATATTTCTGTCCCTCTTTCTTTGACTTTGAGTCCTTAGAGCCCAATTGTGGTCTTTCAGTTCAAAGACTTGAAAACTTCATCAAAGCACACTGCCAATAAAATACAGCTTTTCAAATGAAGTATGTCATTCTAACAATTCCCCACTCCACTTTGGAGAATCATCAGTATACACAGACAAACATGCACACACACTCTTTGTCAGCACAATATCAATACATGTTGGCATGCTGCTGTTGTGTCCTGCCGTCCCTGCTATATTCCCTCCTCTCAGAAAACTGCAGAATATTCTGCCAGCTGGAAGCCTTAGTGATTATTTAACTGCTCTGGGCTTAGCTTGGCAGCCCGCGAAGGGAGGATGAAGGAGGAGAAGAGACGAAAGGGGGAGGAGAAGAGCGGAATTAGCAAGGGATGAGCATGTGTGTGTGCATGGGAGTGTTAGTGTGAACATGCATGGGTGTGTATTTGCAGATGCTAAAAGCATTAATGTACGAAAATTCACTAAGAGCATCCCTGAGCCGATTTTAGAGTATCAGATCCGCTTCCTGACCGAGAGCAAGTCCTCCTTCAATTGGTAAAGTAACGAGTGAACTGGACTTTATGTATCGGTCCCTAATATGCTGATTTTTTATTTCTCTACAAAATACCTAACATCATGTTCTTACCTCTGCAGTACATACTTCCTGGAGGACAAATATAATTAAAAGATCATAGCAGCTGTTGTGCTGGAGAAGCTAAGGATACCTGGACAAATGCTTTTAGTTAGATATTCATGGTAAGAATAGAATTCCTCCAAAGATTAAATCAGATATTTTAAATTCAACAACTGATGTCGAGTTTCTGATGTTAGATACACAAATTTTGTTTTTTTGCTTCAGGAACAAAGAGTTCTCTATAAAAGATAATTGGCAATGGGAATGTTTTTGTCTGCAAACATGTTGCTGAAGCACATATATAAATATGGCAGAGTTAATAATTAATGCACTGAAACCCATAAAAAAGTAATAAACCATTTGCTGATAATACATGCAGATAAAAGTCAGAAGTATTTCTAATGTCAAAGGAAGACAAGAAGAAAGCTTGTATCACATGAAAACAAGACAGCACTTTAAACAAGCAACTCACCAATGGGAATTGGCATAACTGATTCACTCCTAAAATACCAAGTACTTGACTTACTCTAATAAACTTTGCTTTATGTATTAAACTGAGACAATTATTTATCTCCTAAATAGGTTGGGTCACAAGCCCCATACATCCATCATTTCTCTGTTATGACAGTGGAACATGGAGAAGTAAGATGTAAAAGATGAGCCACACCCGCACTTTTCCCACATTGTTTTTAAACTTATCCTGTGTTTGCACCAATGTGTCTGCACTAAAGGATTTCTGGTCATCTCTCGTTGTGCAGCAGCTTCTTCTTCCCTCTCCTCTCATGTTGTTCCGTGAATGATGACGGCTGTCATGATCAGCTTTTCTCTCTTGTTGCATTTTTTTATTGTTCAGTTGAGAAGAAGGAAACTAGCGGTTTATGGTTCACACTGGCACATATTAACCCCAAATTATTGTTTTTTGGCAGGACCTTCTCTAACAGTAGTTGGCTGGTGGTAGACAGGGTTTATTGTGCAGCTATGAAGGGGCGGGTCTAAAAAATATTTGATGGGAGGCCAGGCAAGGGCACTGACCAGGATAAGGGGGGCAACGTTTTTCTTTTAGGTCTAGATTTTATAAACTACTGAATTCAATTTTACAACTAAAGTGATCATCTAATGTAAAAAAGTGAAGAAAAACTTGTAAACAGCCAATGATCTATTTTGTTAACAGCTGTTTACTGTGGGTGATGCTGCTGTAGGACTGTTAGCACTGCCACACAAACACACTTCAATAATAAAAACATGTGTAGATCAAAAGTTTTATCAGAGTTGCTTCATCAGTGTTGACTGTTTCCCTACAGTCATCACATCTGGTGGCTTTATGGCAGAAATTTTCACCATGGAGATGGTTGGTGAGATGATGCTGTATAACGTCTGAATTATGATCTAGAACCTGGTAGAGATAATTTAGAGCAAATATTAGAAGTACCTTGCATGCTGCATTCACTGCAGTTTACCCAAGGGAAGGTCAGTTAACACTAAATATTTGTAAGCGCTGGCGTGTTATGTTGATGCAGTGCAGTATAAACAGGCAAACTGCAGGCATAGCAAGGAATAGTGATTAATCATGATCAATTTAAAAGCTGTAATTAATCAGATGAAAAAATTTTAATCATTTGACTGCCCTAATACACACACAAACACACACACACACACACACACACACACATATATATATATATATATATAGAGAGAGAGAGAGAGAGAGTCAACATACTATGTACACACCTTCACAGTGGTGCTGATATATTTGCAGAGGGTTTACCCATATGTCCATTTACAAAGTGTGATTTTTGATTAAACGTTGTGTGTATTTATTCATTTATTTAATTTATTTATGCAATTGTTTTAATTTTTTTTTGCTGTTGTTGTTTTGTAGTAGGTCAAACTTTCTTGATCTTCTTGATCAGGTGATTTGCTCCCAGGCTTGATTTGGTGGCTTTTACTTATATCAT